>CM070748.1:15150381-15740381 GCA_036346245.1 Bonia amplexicaulis
GGCGACCTCAAAATTAACATGCACACCATCCACATGAACTTTTGCGAAGCTGGCGCTAAAGCTTGACCGTGCACCACAGCCCCGATACGGCATCGATATGCACGGCCCCAGCGTACAAGGGAACGGAGGCATATCTCACTTGGAGCACACGCCGTAGGCTCCTACATAACGATCTGAATTAGCTCATCGAATAGGCCTATCAATGGAGTAAGCATTCGAGAGATAATAATTATTACCGGATGTCGTCCACGAAAATCGGCCTCGGTTTGCGTCGGATTGGACGCAACTACTCGGATGGTTGTGCGGGCTAGCTAGCATAGGAGCGAGGCGGCTGCTGATTTTCCGTCTGTTTCCGCACCTTATCTCGATTTTATCAGCGGATCACCCATTATCTCCTCTCTTAGAGTAGCCTTGAGCTCTTCTCGGCCGTGCGTCACGCTCGGCTTTGTTTCTCTTCTGACGCCAATACATTTGGTCATCTTGAAACCATGTTTCCATGGAACATAAAGCCCAAGGCCTCTCGTCGACCGGGTGCTCCTTGTTTCCCGGGGCGCGAGAGTATATCTTTCTCCCTTGTTCCATGGAATGACCCACAGGAAGATTCAACAATCAACGCTTCATGCAAGAGCACGACATGTCATTTCACTTAATGCGAAGTTGTGGAGTAATTACAAGCTACGTGGTTCGATCGATATCTTACCAAGCTGAGAGACACTTGCTGGTGCGGGGTTTCGAAAGGAGACATCCCGATGTCGTTGTAGATGACCTTGCTCTAATCCAATTTCGGCATCATCCGGGATATTGGCAAATGGCGGGCGATATCCGCCGTGGCTGCTGTTCGTCCTCCCTCCTCCATCTGCGGATTTTACCCGCATACCCAGTATGCCAAGTCGTGGGGTGTGTGTTTTTGCTGGAGGGCCTTGTGCGCCGCACTTGTACTTTTGAACTCTTGGTTGTCTTCATCGCCTTGAACTCTTCCCATTGTGGTTCCGAGAATGGGTATTTTTGAAAGGGTGTTTCGTCCTTCTCCACGTAGTCCTTGACAAGCGTGCTCTTGAAGTTCTTCCATGCTTTGCATGCCCCTAGCAAGGCTTGTCGTTGCACGCGTCTTGGTGTTCTTCGGGATCTCGAGCGATGCCAAAATTTACATCACCGACTCACGTTTCCGAAGTCGCAGCACGCTCTTCCACGAATCGAATGTGATTTCAATTCGTTGTCGTGCAACTATTCGATCGTTCTTCTCCGTAAACTTCTTGCTTTGGGAGGAAGAGAGGGACCCTAGATACATCGACTTGTGTGATGGTAAATCGGCCCTCGGGCTTCTTTGATAGCCCTCTTCCTTGGCGTCTTGATTTTGGGCGGGCGCCTCCGTGATGATGTTGAAGAATGCGCGGATGACATGTTGCTATTCGACAATTTGTGGGTCTATTAGGATAAAAATTTGCGATATAAGCATAAATATAATTCCTCTATAATTTTATAAGCACACCAATGACATCAATCCATATATACAAATCATAATGAAAATGTAATCATATGAACTGAACAAATCATTCAAGATATAGCACATATTCGACAAGATATGTATGTCAAGTATAAAGGTATGTATCAATTAAAACTAGCAATAAGCTCAAGAATTAATTGATTATTTGTGCTCTCAGATTGTAGGGTTACACAAGATTAATCTTAGCCGTCCCGCTACTCAATCATATACTTTTCATCGATTGGTTATAACAAAACTGAATTCAATCTTTGAGCTCTTAACCTTGTCACTTTCAAATTAGATAATATATCATTCACATGTGTGCATTTGGCCATGAGCGAATCAAAAGACACAAGTGCGATAATTAAAAGACAATAAGTGACGATAATTAAAAGACAACAAGTGACGATAATTAAAAGACAACAAGTGACGATAATTAAAAGACAACAAGTGACGATAATTAAAAGACAACAAGTGACGGTAATTAAAAGACAACAAGTGACGAGATAATTTAAAGACAACAAGTGCGATAATTAAAAGACAACAAGTGACGGTAATTAAAAGACAACAAGTGACGATAATATATTCTTCAAAGCTCACGATTAACAATAGTTGCATGATATGAGCATGAATCAAAAGACAACAAGTGACAGTAATTAGAGCTCAAAGATTAAATCCTCCAATCTCAGCATAAGATTTTAATCATCATAGAGCAACAACCGATCCCACAAGCAATCTATGTCCTTCAGTACAACACAGTGAGCCATCAACCACATTCACAGATCAAAAAATAGCGATGAAGTGAGCGATGGCGGAGATGGGGAATGGATTCAACGAAGGGAGTAAAGTAGCGAGGGCAGGTGAGGAGGTGGGCGGCGACGGGGTTCCGCGGCGGCGGGGCCGAGGAGGAGGGCGGCGGGGGTTCCGCGGCGGCGGCGGGCCGAGGAGGAGGACAGCGGCAGCGAAAGGGCGGTGGCGCCGACGGGGCGAGGAGGAGGACGGCGGCGGCGGCGAAAGGACGGCGGCGGCAGGCGGCGGCGGGTCGGAGGCACGGCGGCGGCGGCGGGGCGATGGGCTCGATCGGGATTTGGCTAGGCGACTAACCCTAGTGGGGTGCGCGTGCGGTTATATAAGATGATATCACGAGCGGTTATAAATTAATAATCGTGCGTAATAATATATCACGACGGTTATGGTGAGAACCGTGCGTGATATGTCGTTCGACAGTGGGGCCCACCGTCGGTCTCGAAAAAAAAAGAAAGACTCAACCTCATGCGCTGCGTGGCGGGGCTCGAGCAGCCGGGGAGCCGGGGAGAGCCGCGCTAGCCAAGTCGCCGCTCGGTTGTATCTTACACTATATAGGTAAGTATACCCATTATCACGAGCGGTTCTCAATTGATAACCGTCAGCGATATATATCCTGACGGTTATTAATTGAGAACCGTGCGTGATATGTCGTTCGACAGCGGGGCCACCGTCGATCTCGAAAAATAAAGAAAGCTCAACCTCGGTGCTGCGTGGCGGGGCTCGAGCGCCGGGGAGCCGGGGAGAGACCGCCTAGCCAAGTCGCCGCTCAGTTGTATCTTATACTATATGGGTAAGTATACCCATTATCACGGACAGTTCTCAATTGATAACCGTCAGGATATATTATCCTGACGGTTATTAATTGAGAACCGGTGTGATATGTCGCTCGACAGTGGGGCCACGGTCGGTCTCTAAAAAAAAAGAAAGGCTCAACCTCGGCGCTGCGTGGCGGGGCTCGAGCAGCGTCTTGGGGAGCCGGGGAGAGACGACTACTAGCCAAGTCGCCGCTCGGTTGTATCTTACACTATATGGGTAAGTATACCCATTATCACGAGCGGTTCTCAATTGATAACCGTCAGGATATATATCTGACGGTTAACTGAGAACCGCTGCGTGATATGTCGTTCGACAGTGGGGCCACCGGTCGGTCTCGAAAAAAAAAGAAAGGCTCAACCTCGGTACTGCGTGGCGGGGCTCGAGCAGCGAGGGAGCCGGGGGAGAGACCGCTAGCCAAGTCGCCGCTCGGTTGTATCTTACACTATATGGGTAAGTATACCCATTATCACGACGGTTCTCAATTGATAACCGTGCGTGATATATTATCCTGAGCGGTTATTAATGAGAACCGCGTGATATGTCGTTCGGCAGTGGGGCCCACCGTCGGTCTCAAAAAATAAAGAAAGGCTCAACCTCGGTACTGCGTGGCGGGGCTCGAGCAGCGCCGAGGGAGCCGGGGAGAGACCGCTGCTAGCCAAGTCGCCGCTCGGTTGTATCTTACACTATATGGGTAAGTATACCCATTATCGCGAGCGGTTCTCAATTGATAACCGTCGTGATATATATCCTGACGGTTATTAATGAGAACCGTCGTGATATGTCGTTCGGCAGTGGGGCCCACGGTCGGTCTCTAAAAATAAAAGAAAGGCTCAACCTCGGTATTGCGTGGCGGGGCTCGAGCAGCCGAGGGAGCCGGGGAGAGAGACCGCTAGCCAAGTCGCCGCTCGGTTGTATCTTACACTATATGGGTAAGTATACCCATTATCACAGACGGTTCTCAATTGATAACCGTCTGTGATATATTATCCTGAGCGGTTATTAATGAGAACCGTCGTGATATGTCGCTCGGCAGTGGGGCCCACGGTCGGTCTCTAAAAAAAAAGAAAGGCTCAACCTCGGCGCTGCGTGGCGGGGCTTGAACGCGCGCCGAGGGAGCCGGGGGGGGAGAGACCGCTGCTAGCCAAGTCGCCGCTCAGTTGTATCTTACACTATATGGTTAAGTATACCCATTATCACAGACGGTTCTCAATTGATAACCGTCTGTGATATATTATCACAGACGGTTATTAATTGAGAACCGTCTGTGATAATCCACTGTAATTACCAACCAGCATTCATATACATCACCTACCAGCATTCATATACATCACCTACCAGCATTCATACACATTTTCTCATATAAACATCAATTCACATATACATCACCTACCAGCATTCATATACATCACCTACCAGCATTCATACACATTTTCTCATATAAACATCAATTCACATATACATCACATACATGCATTGTTATATACATAAATGCAAATTCACATATACATCACATACATGAATTGTCATTTTCAACATTTGCCTAAATATCACACATTTTGAACAATTGGGTGTATGACTCAATCCACTTGCTTAGTTCCTTTAAAAATTAGCCCTTCATGATGATCGGTGCGTGCGTAACTAGTTTAAATCACGTTGTTCATCATCGACCCTTATGCCATTTCAAATGGAGTAACTCGTCAAATTGATTGTATTCTTCCTCATCCACTACATTCTCTACTCCGACAATTCTCCTTTTTCCATGAAGAACTACATGTCGTTTCTTATTTGCCGGGTCGGTTACATAGAAAACTTGAACAACTTGATTGGCGAGTACGAATGGTTCGTCTTTGTACCCGACACGTTGGAGGTCCACGGTAGTGACACCGTACTTGTCAACCTTCACCTGTGGGAGATGCACCCAACGGCAGCGAAATAAGGGGATCTTGAAAAGCACGTAGTCGAGCTCCCAAATCTCTTCTATGAATCCATAGTACGAGCTTCTCAACCCATCGATCTTGAGCGCATCTATCACGGACACCGCTGATACAGTTAGTGCTCTTTACATCCCGATCCTGTATAGAATGTGTACCCATTTATATCATACCCTTGCCATGTCACAACTGTAAATGTTGGTCCTTTTGCCAACCATGTCAACAACTCACTGCGAGCTCCTAGCGATTTGGTCCTTCAACCATTGGTTGAACCGAGTGTTGTGTTGCCTCATGATCCAAACATCGGCGCTCCGGATTACATTGCGAAGCACATCCTTGTCTTTGGTCAACATAAGCGCCACTTGATCATGTGTTGCAAGGCGTGAAATGGGCTTGAGTATCGCGCGTCCATATCGGGTGATTGATTTCCTTCGATAGTTCCGATACCCTTGACCTCCCTCATGGCGAGATTGAGGCACACCTATCGGTTGAATCGAGCCATATAATCGACACAAAACTCAATGACCTCTTCGCTTGCATAACCTTCGACGATCTTGCCCTCGGTCGAGAACGATTCCGTCACGTGGGACTTGAGAATTCCATGAACCTCTCAAATGGGTACATGCTACATAGGAATACGGGCCACACATTTTATCTCCCACACAAGGTGAACAATGAGATGGACCATGATATCGAAAACGAAGGAGGAAATACATTTCAAGATGACATAGAGTCATCACCACATCGTATTGCGAGCATCTAGTCCTTCGGGATCGATGACCTTCGAGCAATTGTGTTAAAAAATAACATAGCCTCATAATTGTCTCTCGACTCTAATCGGTAAAATATTTCTAATTGCAATAGGGAGCATCTGTGTCATCGACACATGACAATCGTGAGACTTCATGCCATTTAACTTCAATTCTTGCATCGAAACAAGTTTCTTGGCGTTGCGAGTAACGAGACGGAACTTTGACACCATGCAAGCAGCACACGATTCTGTTTTCTCCACCTTGGACAGATCGTAACATGCGGGGGAAGGTATGTTCGTCCATTGTCATTGCATGTCGGTGCTAACTCGGGCTGATGTCCATTTCACCAAGTCAAGCCGCATTGGCGCCGCCTTTGTTTTATCACGAATGTTCGATGAGAGACCAATCAAGTCATCACATACATTTTTTCTCGTGCATGGCGTCGATGCGATGTCGAACATCTAGGTACTCCCAATAAGGTAAGTCCCAAAATATTGATCTCTTCTTCGGTGTTTTCTCACGAGCCCTCAATTTGCGTCCCTTTTGAGGACAACATCTAAATTCTTAACCATATTATAAACATCTTTTCCTTTAAATGTCTTGGAGCTGAACCGTCTTCCTTCTCTCCGTCAAATTGTTTCTTCATCTTGCGGTATGGGTGAGCCCTCAGGAGGACCGACGGTGGCGCATGTAGACGGTTTTGCGTGAGTGTTTCACCACACACTCTCGGTACCATCTAAGCAGTGAGTACAAGCTTTGGCACCTTTCGTACTTTGGCCCGATAGGTTAGCAAGGCAGGATAATCATTTATGGTGCGAGAACAATAAAGAGCGCAAAGTGAAGTTCTCTCGTTTATGCGCATCCTATACCTGCACCCTTCGTTCCATAGTACTTTTAGATCTTCCACCAATGGTGCTAGGTACACATCAATATCATTCCCGGTTGCTTTGGCCCTTGGATAAGTATCGACAACAAAATATACTTTAGCTTCATACACAACCAAGGAGGAAGGTTATAGATCTGCAGAGTCACGGGCCATATGCTATGTCGGTGCTCATGCTACCGAAAGGATTCATTCCATCGTACTCGGTCAGAACCTTATATTCCTTGGTTACTGCAAAGTCCGCAAAACTCCTATCGATGTTTCTCCATTGGGCGGAATCGACAAGGTGTCTTAGCATTCCATCTTTCTTGCGCTCCTCCGAGTGCCAACGCACAATTTGCCTCCTTTGGTTTGCAAAAACCTCTTCAAGCGGGAATTATAGAAAATACCATGCCACCTTACCGGAGGTCCTTTCTTCACCTCTGTTCCCTCGTAGTCATCGATTGATTATTACGTTTGTATCGGGATCGTTGCACACGGACATACATGCATGTTTTCATAATCTTTACAGATGCAGGATACGATTATTCGGACATGCATGTATTCTTTCTACTTCAATTCCCAATGGACAAAGGACCTTCTTGGCTTTATCGTGGTTTTAGGCAACTCATTTCCCTCCGGAAGTATGTCCGCTAAAAGACCCAAGAAGTGAGTGAAACTTTGTCGGTCCAACTGTTGCTTGCCTTTAATTTCAACAGTTCAAGCACGGTGACAACCTCGTGTACTGACACGCAACACGTGAACAAATGTTTCTCAGAGTCCTCCATCAAGCCACGAATTTAACATACTCTCTCATCATAGTTCTCTTCTACATCGCGAAGCATCCGTCAGTTGTCATCGTGCAACCTATCCG
Source organism: Bonia amplexicaulis (assembly GCA_036346245.1). Classification (NCBI taxonomy): domain Eukaryota; kingdom Viridiplantae; phylum Streptophyta; class Magnoliopsida; order Poales; family Poaceae; genus Bonia; species Bonia amplexicaulis. The sequence goes on from CM070748.1 coordinate 15,157,907, forward strand.
TATCCGAACCACAATCGACATCATCCGGCGCCATGTCATTCACTTCACCGGCGATGTCATCCGTGACATATCATTCACTTCACCGGCGATGTCATTCGACGGCATATGATCATTCACTTAGCCATGGTGGTCCAACACGTATAACCCTTTTGAAACCCCTCCGAATCAAGTGCGCTTCAATTTGCCCTCGGTTCTTAAACATCTTTAAATTCTCGCGATCGGTAGCATGGACGATACATATATTCCACCCCTTATTGAACATATCCTCCTCGGTGGCTCTTGTAAGCGGACCGCCATTAATATACTCTTCACTCACACGGCTCATGGCATACATCCGACTTGGTCCTCGTTACGTACATACATAACAACTCGGTATTAAAAATTAGCTTAACTAATTACTACTACATATATACCGCCACATGTATTATATTGAGGTTTAATTTGCTAGCTCAATTCATATTATAAACACAACGACTATTATATAACCAATAATTTTACAAATTAACCATCTTCAATAACACTCACCAATTACTTAAATCTAAATTGTAATGCAATTAAAGAAAAATAAATTATCTTACTAACCATATCTAGAGCTAGCCACCAGCAGGAAAGTATGAATTGAATGAATCTTCAAAGCTCAATCTCGCCTCTTCCCACCAAAATAAGCGGCCTCAAATCGCCTAGCTTGTCTCTGGCGAAAGAGTGCTTGCGGTGGCTAGATCGGATCGAAATGAAGACGATGCGATGCAGGTGGATCAATAAATGCGTAGTGGGGATTATCATAGACGGTTTTACTAAAACCGTGCGTGATAACTAGATTATGATGAGCGGTTTTAGTACAAAACCGTGCGTGATAATTTGGGATTATGTCGGTTGCTCACCGAAGAATGCGAAATGTCTTTTTGAACTTTTGTAATAAAATTGCCTTGAATTTTGCAGGAAAAAGAAGGATTGTCGAGTGGACATCACATCTCGGCGATGAGTCGGCATCGTCGAGGAACATGCAAATCTGAGGCAAGCACAAAACTCAACAACACATTCGGATCGATCTATTACGGGATGACAAGCTAACAAACCCTTCGTGGCACGACGGTCACACTAAACAAGACACACTTACGACACTTACGGCAAGAGTGTGTTCTTTAGTATGAACCGTTCGTGCCGCGGTGGAGGTGCTAGCTAGCAAGCTCACAGCGGAGGGGAGATGCATACAGGAAGCTAGCTAGTGGATGAACTCACGCGTGACTAGTACCGGTGGAAAGGTTGATGGGGAGTTATTAATAAGGGCTGGCCGTGGGAGGAACTGTGCCGACCATTCGATGTGGAGAGAATAGACGGGTGAGATCGAAATCCTGTGTATACGCCAATTATTGGTGACATGTGATTATTACACACCAATTATCAGTGACATGGGATTATTACGAGCGGTTCTTAACAGAACCGTCGTGTTATCTGACTTTTCACGAGCGGTTTGTGTTAATAACCGTCAGGAACTTTCCTGACGGTTCTTAGGACCCGTCGTGTTATCTCGATGGTATAGGCGGTTCGTATTAAGAACCGTGCGCGATATCCGAGCGGTTATTAACAAAACCGTCGTGATGTCTCAATATCACGAGCGGTTCATGTTAATAACCGTCTATGAAAATATCACAGACGGTTGCCAGTAAAACCGTCTGTGAAGTACCCGTCCAGTATAGCCTCTTCTGTAGTAGTATTGGTACATACGCGCTCAGTTAGTATCTTTGGAAGGTTTTGAAATTGACTTTATCTCGAAAGGGTTTAAGGAAATCTTTCGTTTAATAGTAAATGAGATTGAGATCTTTGGTGCCAACATATGAAAACACTGCGAAGCGCACGCACGAAAATAATGATTCGTCAATTACAGAGTGTGACCATTTTTTAAAAAAATTAGCATAATAGAGTATTTCATTTCCACATAGGGAAAATTACTATATTGAACTGCTGGAAAGAAGCTTTGGAGATCTGAAACACAAATTTGTCTTGATGATGCAGTGGATGCATGAAGGCAGAAAGAAGAGTTGAAAGTTTGTTGTATGTATTTCATGAGGATTTTGATGCTCGCATGTATAAGGTTTTATGTCACCAGCACGTTTAGGTCAGATAAGTCATGCATGTATAGCCTGGTATGTTTCATTTTACAATGGAACGGTAGGATACAGTGTAGGCTACACTAGCGTAAAATAAAAAATTTTATCATGTAAATCAGCAAACCATGCAAGTATGAGATTATAAATTGTTACCACTAGACGCGCGGTGCAGCGGAAATAGAGTTGAAGCAGCCTGGTTCAACGTAGCGTGCATCGATGTAGTGTAAGCAGTCGATCATCTACGAGCAGTAGTCGATCTTCCTCAAGCCAACTGTCTTATCCTCGTGATCGTCCTGATCAGTGTCGCAGTCGCAGCAGCTCATCTACCGAAGTCCACATGTCTAGGCATAGAGCGCCGTGTATCAATGTGCTAGCACGGCACACACGGTAGGCCCTGTGAGAGGTGATGGCTAGGGTTTTAATGGGTGTGTTAATCGTATGCAACCCTCAGCCCATGCACCCCTTCATATAGAAACTTCAACTTTGATGGATCTTTATCCAATACAAGTCAAAATCGTATCTCACTCGGAGTCTATCATCTGGCCTCTTACTGTTCTAACCTGTTAAGTGTGTGATTCTATAGATTCATGTATACTTTGTTGTAACTCGGAAACACTTTTTCGATCACTGGTCAGAAGCGGTCCCTAGTAGGACATATCGACCCCAAATATACACAAAGATAATTTGGACGAACCTTATACAATATGATCCGTAACCAGTTCTAGTCATTCACAATCAGCTCATAACTCCTTACGACCATATCGAATATGGTCACAACAAGTTTGTATCCCTATATGACCAGATCGTAGACCAGTTTATGATATATTCGGTCAACTTATGACCAATTAGTATCTCCATACAACTGTATCGCATCTGGTCGGACCTATTGACTTGTTTACGTATTCTTCTTTTGCCTCACGATATCCGATCGAACTCCATGTGAGAAACATGTCATCCATGGACTAGTCAATCTTTTCCCGATCTAATAATGGATAATTTCATGTGGTCGATTCTTCGACCACTCGTGACATGGTGATGCACATCCTTTATCCAACCACATTGAGGGGCCTAGAAATTTCTCTCCTGTAATGAAGGAGGGGCAAATCTTATATTTGACTAGTTAGTTTCCTCCGCATGTTTCATAGTATACCTAAAAGCTACCTTTATAACTACCCAGTTACGGTATAGCATTTGGCAACTCCTAAGTACATTATTACACATGTAGAAAACTATGCTAATCTTAGGTACAAGGATTATATGTCATCATTACTTGAGACTGACTAATCTCTACTCCTTAAAAGTATAAGTTGGTGGTCGTCAGTGCATTCTCCATCCTCTCTTCTCAGCCGTCTGATATAAACACAGAAATCTTGACATCTATATCCCCTCTGTCTCTTGCTAATTGTCCCTCCTCTCCACTTCTACCTTCGGTTATTCTGTTCTCTCATTTTTCTCTAGATCTTTGTCCCACGCTCTCTCTCTCTCCCTCGCAGATGACCGTAACCCACTGACCCGTCACCTCATCTCCCCTCTCCCTCCTCGCCGCCCATCGGTCATCTCCCCACTGCCACCACCCCATCTCCCCTCTCCCTCCTCACTGGCCACCAGGCATCTTTCCACCGCTGCCACCCCATCTCCCATCACCCCTCCAATCAAGATTTTTTGCTACACGAACAGTGCGACGAAGCGATTCCAGTCAAGACAGCGGCCAGACTGGTGAGAACCGTGAAGCGGCATGATGCTCGGTGACAGTGGCAGGTAGATCCGAGAAAAGGGCACTCAGCAATGGCGGCTAGTGGATCCAAGAGGCATGCTCGGCGATAGCAGCCGGTAGATCTAGAAGGCAGCGATCGATGGTTGCCGGTGGATCCGAGAGATGGGCGCTCATAGATGGTAACCATTGGATCTGATGGCCGCCCCCTGCTCCCTCCTCGCCCCGCCCCTTGTGGGTTGCATCGCCACAGTTCTCCTCCCCTGCCGTACCTGCCCCCTGCTGCTGCCGTTGCTCGGTGCCATGCGATGGCGGTGGCTTCCTCTTCCTACGTCCGCCCACGTGGCTCCCTCCCCACTACCGTCACCCAGCTGTCGCATCTGTGGTCGAAGGGAGAAGTGGTTGATGTCAAAGGGCCATGGTCGAAGGGGACAGTGGTTGAAGGGGGCAGTAGTCGAAGTTGAAGGGGGTAGTGGTCAAAGTCGGTGCCGTGGTCGAAGGGGGCCGTGGTTGAGGGGTCGTGGCCGAAGTCGAAGCCGTGGTCCAAGGAAAAAGTGGTCGATGTCGAAGGGCCGTGGTTGAAGGGGACAGTGGTCAAAGGGGGCAGTGGTCAAAATCGAAGATCTATGGTCGAAGTCGAAGATTTGTGGTCAAAGTCAAAGGGGGCCGTGGTTGAAGGTGGCAGTGGTCGAACTCGAAGGGGAAGTGGTCGATGTCGAAGGGTCATGGTCGTCGAAGGGCTGTGGACGAAGGGGATAGTGGCCGAAGGCGGCAGTAGTCGAAGTCGAAGATTTGTGGCCAATGGGGCCGTGGTCAAAGACGGAAGTGGTCAACGTCGAAGGGCTGTGGTCAAAGGGGACAGTGGTTAATGGGGGCAGTAGTCGATGTCGAAGGGCCGTGGTCGAAATCAAAGATTCGTGGTCGAAGTCAAAGCCGTCGTCGAAGGGGGAAGTGGTCGACGTTGAAGGGCCGTGGTCAAAGGGGATAGTGGTTGAAGGGGGCAGTGGTTGAAGTCAAAGGGGGCAGTGGTCGAAGCTAAAGGGGTCGTGATCAAAGTCGGGGCCGTGATCGAAGTCGATGCCATGGTCGAAGGTGGCCAAGGTCGAAGTTGAAGATCTATGGTCGAAGTCGACACCATGGTCGTAGGGGGCTGTGGTCGACGTCGAAGTGTTGTGGTCGAAGTCGGGGCCGAGCAGGTCGGGTGGGCTGAGCAGGCTGGCGCCGACAAACGGGCGATAGGGAACGGTTGAAGAGGGAAGTGGTCGACGTCAAAGGGCCGTGGTCGTCGAAGGGTCGTGGTCAAAGGGGATAGTGGTTGAAGGGGGCAGTGGTCGAAGTCGAAGATCCGTGTTCGAAGGGGGCCGTGGTCGAAGGGGGCCGTGTTCGAAAAGGGAAGTGGCCGACGTCGAAGGATCGTGGTCGAAGGGGACCGTGGTTGAAGGGGGCAGTGGTCGAATTCAAAGGGGGTAGTAGTTGAAGTCGATGCCGTGGTCGAAGGGATCGTGGTTGAAGGAGGCCATGGTTGAGAGGCTGTGGTCGAAGTCAAAGATCCGTGGTCGAAGTCGAAGCCGTGGTCGAAGGGGGAAGTGGTCGACGTTGAAGGGCGGTGGTCGAAGGGGACAGTGGTTGAAGGGGGCAGTGGTTGAAGTCGAAGATCCGTGGTCCAAGTCGAAGATCCATGGTCGAAGTCGAAGATCCATGGTCGAAGTCAAAGCCGTGGTCGAAGGGGGAAGTGGTCGATGTCAAAGGGCCATGGTCGTCGAAGGGCCGTGGTCGAAGGGGATAGTAGTCGAAGGAGGCAGTGGTCAAAGTCGAAGACCCATGGTCGAAGTCAAAGTCATGGTCGAACGGGGCCATGGTCGAAGTGGGAAGCAGTCGATGTCGAAGGGCCGTGGTGGAAGGGGACAATGGTCGAAGGGCGGCAGTGGTCAAAGTCGAAGGGGGAAGTGGTCGAAGTCAGGGCTGTGGTCGAAGTCGAGGCCGTGGTTGATGGGGTCGTGGTCGACGGGGGGCGAGGTCGAAGTCGAAGATCCATGGTCGAAGTCGACACCGTAGTCGAAGGGGGTCGTGGTCGACATCAAAGGGTTGTGGTCGAAGTCGGGGCCGAGCAGGTCGTGCGGGCTAAGCGGTGGCGTCGTGATCGGCGGCAGAACACAGGCGCCGGAGATCGAGCGCAGGTGGAAGTAGGAGGCCGGAGGCACAGGGGGGGCCGAGCAGCTTTAGGAATTGGAGCAGCGCCAAGCGATGGTGGCGACGAGGTTGAAAGGGAGGAGACAGGGGCGAGGGCACAGGTGAAGGAAAACCGTTGAGGCATGGGCCGTGCGACGCGTAGGTGGATGGGAAGATCTAGCCAGCGGAACAATCGATATGAGGCATGAGAGTTGGCCCAAGTTAGTGGAGTTAGTGGGTGCGTGGAGGTCGTGTGTGTGTGCGCATGAGACTCATTTAAACCGTGTAATTCCTATATGTGGTTAGAGTTGGAGAAAGAAAGAAGATTGTGTGATTCAATCCAACATGTTCTAAAAGTTTGGTAAAAATTTTGGTATGTTACGAATCCTAGGAAAGTAGTTATCCTATTGTTACTTATCATTATTATTCCAGAGTATCAGTGAAGTTTGGTATGTTACGAATCCTAGAAGAGTAGTTATCCTAATGTTACTTATCATTATTGTTATTACTAGCTGAATGCCCGTGCGTTGCTATAGATTTTTAAATTTTATCATACCACATGTTCTGAAACTCATGAGTGGTAAAAAATTTTAGAATATGCATACAAACATGTTCTAAAAGTTTTTAAATCCATAGCAACATACTGGCATTCAGCTAGTAACACATAAAAGATAGCAGTCTCAATAGTGTCTCAAAGTAGATCAATCCAACACCATATTCCCTAACATGTATCCACATTATTGATTTGATATCTCCATATCTATGACCAGTGCAATATGATCATCAATCAATACATGTGCTGGTCTATAAGTTATTATTGTTCCAACTAGTCATATCCGACTAGGGATTCTTTTGGAATGACATCATATAACAAATAAAGAGTTTCACCAAGTTATATATTTGCTAACCTTTATAAATGATAAATCATTTAAGGAATATAATAACATTTATGTAAAAGATTATAAATATATAAGTGGTACAATTATCTCTATGGTTGCTTTTAGGACATGTCCCTAACACAGATGGCCAGCATTGACTCTTGATGCAACGTGCAAATTCCAATATGCAGTAGTGGATGTTATCATAGCTACCTGTGAGACAGATGATGCTTCAGAGCACTTGCAGGTGGCATTTCCCAATAAAGAGGAAGAGCCTGATGCAAATTCAGTGGATCGTTTAATAAGCCACTTTCAAGAGTCAAATCTGCAAAAGGGAACTATATATATATTGGGGCTTGTAGCTCTAACTTTCTGTGATACAATCATCCAATCTTCCCCTCCTTTTTGACTCTTTAGTGTACTCTCCACTTGGCCCCTCTCTTGTTTTTCTGACACACATTATTTGTTCACAATGCATTTTAATTACTTTTCTCCCCTTCCATTCGCTAGTGCTCTAGTGCTAAAGTGGCAGCATACTCCCTCCCGTCCACAAAAACATGACGTCTTGAATTATGCGCAGTTAAAATTTTCAAACTTTAACTATCATGTCTTTTAAATATTTAGATAAGATATATAAAAATCATATACGTAGATTGGTCTCAAAAAGTACTCTCATATTTTTATAATTTTATTTGGTTTTATAAATATATTATAATAGAAATTGATGATCACAGTTGCTTTTTAGAGACAGTGTCGATGTCTAAAATAACATATTTTTTACAAACCGGTGGGAGTAGTACATGTGTTTTTTATATCACATCACATACAACGAGTGCATGCATGCATCTGCCGTCCAAACCCCATCCGTTTCTTCAAAAATATTATGGTCAATGCGTTTTGAAATCAAATTACGTGTAAAGTTGCAGTTCAATGGAAGATTGGTTGCTGTGGTACACGATGACGGCAAACTTTATGAAACGTGGCAGAACCATTAGTTAGTTAGTATATGAGCATACATATGGGGTATGGCTTCCATGATCACACATGCAGCGGATGACGACAAAACAAGGTGTCAACGTTAGAACGGCTTTTTGGGGAAAGATTTGCTTATGGCAGCAAGATGGTCATTGCACAATAGTGTGTTATCCATATAAGTTGCTAACTACATTAACTGAAAATGGCCTGGTAGGTAGTACGTACGTCATACTAGTGCGAAAATTGGGTTCCCCTGGTTTTGGTATCTGCGCAAATCCATTAGCTGATGATCCTTACAATGGCAAAATTAAGACATTTCTATAATATTGTTGTTGATCATTGTTGCCGGTCGGGTGATAATATTGTTTTAGCAACGCTGTTATTGAGTAGTAGACAGGTTCGATCCCTCCAATACATAGGCCGGTGATAATATTTAACTATAGGCAAGTTGTCATGCATTATGCCACAAGTAAAACATGCAATTCTCGAACTTAGAATTTTTCAAAAAAAGAAAAAAAGAAAAATCTCCCAACTGCGTACGTAGTTGGCAGGTGCAACATCCCAATTTTTGTCTTTGTAAAAAATATTTAAAATTAAATATTTCAAAGATTTGGTTTCTATCTGGAGTTCTTGCATTATCTAAATCCAATCTGGAATTCTAATTCCAATCCAATCCTCCGAATTCAATTCAAATTCAAATCTTCATTCTAATTTTGCCTCCAACAGTTTCTGGGCTGAGCCCATCTTTTCTTCTCTCGGCCCAACTCTTCTCTGGCCCAATCGGGTCACCCGGCCCACCTCTGCCTCTCTTGTCTCTACTCTGCTCAGTGTCGCCCAAGCCGCATCACGCCAAGCCCGCCCTGCATCCACCCATTCATTTATGCATCGCATGAATTCAAAATGACCGTCATAACCACATGCCATCACTCCCTTGCCATTTCTTTCCCGCCATCTTCAACCTTCGGCCACACCAACCTCACCGTTGGACTTCCCTTGATGTCCACGTGCCAGTGCACGCACTAGCTTCCTAAAGACGTTGCCAGAGCACTGCCATCGTCGTCCACTAATACCACGGCCACCGCTAGCACCGCCGTTGTGCTCCCCTGCCCGCGCTGCCACCATCTATCGCATCCTCAATGTCGTGCTGCCCCATTTTGCCAGTCGTTCATGCCTCTCGCATCACCGTTCGCCATGGCCGCCTAGAGCCGCCGAGCTCCTCTCTGTCTCTCCTCCATCTCTCTGACTCTCTCTATCTCTATCTCTTGTGCCCCACATATCAGTCTTCTGAATAATCGTAAATAAATTGGCTAGTCCATTTTAGTGTATGACACCTGGGTCCCACTGTAGTTTATTTTTGTCTAAACAATTTATTTTATTAGTATGACAAGTTGGCCCCACCTATTGATCTCTAGAGCCTTTTATTTATTTTAGTATGTGTAGGACCGAAATGGCGACAGAGGGGGGTGAATGTCGCTCTCTTTTAAAAAATCGCCCCCAAGAATTCGACCTTTGTTTTCAAAGCGATGCAAAACAAAGCACCTCACGAACATTAAAATTAATCTTGCTGAAATTTGGAACGCATGCGACACTGAAAAATTCAGCATAAATCAGAGAGTAGACAGTAAAAATTGCAGCTGAAAATATTGCCGTTTGATCTGCATGCAAAATCACCAAAGATCAAGAAAGGAAATAAAAGATAGGTGCACAAACTTGCTGTCCACTTTCCGTGAGCAAATTGCTAACAGGAGAAGACCAACCAAGAAAAGTAGCTAGCAGCAAGAAGAAAAACAAAGAACTTAAAGAAAGGCTGCCGAAACTAAAAGAAAGAGAAAGCAATCTGGAAAAACTCAGCCTGCTGCCAACAACTAAAAGCAAAAGGAAAAGTAGCAGCCGAACACTGAAAATTTGAGAGCAGTTGACAGCAGTAAATGGCAACCAAACACAAAAAGCAAGCAAGCTGAAAACAAGAGACGGCTGGTAACCACAACAAAGATCGCAAAGACTGCAGAGACGAATCAAAAGAAATTGTAGCTAGCCAATTGAAATTGTAGTCACACCGCTCAACGATCCGGCGAACTACCATCAGATCATATATCTCAAAGATGGAAACTACAACCACTGGATCATCCAAGAAGAACAACGGCCAGGGAGAAACACTGCAGAGGGCGGTGGAAAAGCGAAGAATGTAGTTGAGTGTATTTTTTTCGCCAAGGCAGTAGCGATGAATACCAAGACGGTGATCAGACTAGCAAATAATCCTCACAAAGAAAAGAATACGCACCAAAACCCTTTCCACCAAGAAATACAAGAAAACGTTGATCCTCGCCTCCCATACAGAGGGCCTAGCCAAAACAAAAGCAGAGAAAAGAGTAGCGATCATATTTCCTTGGAAAGAACTGCTCTGAAAACTTTGCTTTCGGAAACAACCCAGCCAAGAGGCTTTTGAAATGAGATCCAGTTCAACGCTTAAGTTTCTGCAGCTATATCAACCAAGAAACTCCAATCAACCGAGAAGAGAAAGGAAGAGCAGATGGCACAAGTAAACATAGAAAAGACTGAACCTCAGATCATAAACCATATCTCAGAAAAATTTCATTCCAATCAAAAAGATACAAAGGAGTCCCGATACGCATGGACATTAGAACAAGAGGAATGATTATAAGACTCTCAATCCATCATCTCCCTCTCAATCCTCAAAAACACCAAGAGCCTCACATGCTTCTTGGGAGGAACACAACACACACAATGGGATGAATAAGCTCTCAAGTGTCCTAAGGGTATGCAGCCCCTCACCTCTATTATAGCCCTTGGCTAACGGGTCTCCAACCCGTTCGGCGGCTAAACCCTAACGGAGCCGTCTCCGCTTGTGCGACCTTGCGAAATTCCCGTTTCGCCCCTCCCCGCACCTTCCGGAAGCTTCCGCTACTTGCCTCGCAGACGCCCGCAAACACTTGAGTCCACGTCGTCTTTGATACATCCCGACTGTTCGACCTCGGCGCCACTGCGCCTAGTCCGGTCCACCGTGTCTCGCCACGACACCGCCTCGGCGTCCTGCGACCACACGCACAAGAAACACGTCAAATAGCACCGCCGATACATGTAAGCATAATTAAATCCAAACTGTCACATTAATGAATATGCATCCTAAACATGTTGACCAGGTTTGACCAAGTCCGACCGAGCCCGTTACACCTCGCAACGTCAGGGTCCGAACAAACCGACTCAAACTCGACTTTTGAGAAACGATGTCAATTACTCATCACTCACAATGGGATGACCCTCACATGGTCTCTCAATCTCCCCCTTGATGAGTATATTGACAAACACCGAAAAAGCGCAAAGTTGAGTTTGAAGAGTCTAACATGGTCCATAAGAACAAGAATGAAGCTAATGACCATGTCGATGTAAGAGCAAAAGAAAGAACAATTTTTCCTCAAAGCTCCCAAAGTGGCTTTTTCTACCACTATTCTCCCCCTTTTGGCAATAAACCCATCAAGAATGCAAGAAGGAGAAAAAGTCATGAAAATGGATGAAATGGCTGAAGTTTGTTTATTCTAAGCATTTAGAGCCATGAGAATTATCCATAATGACCATAATGTATTACACCAAGCCATAACTCAATGAGCGCTATCTAGATCATGACGGGATATGTATAAGCTAGCTAGAAGCAATTAGATGACAATCTGAATTTTAGTGCATTTATGAGCATGTCAAGTTATCAATAAGCAAAGTCTAGCTAGAGACATCCAAGGATGATGCAAGCCATGTCAATCAAGCTAAGCGGAACCAAGAATCTAATATCGAGTCCAAATAGAGTGTTATATACTCAAGAGTAAAACAATGGTTTAAGTACTTGATTCTTTTGATAACTCAAGCAAATTGAGCACAAATGACATTTTCTTTTGAAGCTTATGGTTGTTTTCAACCAATATTTTTATCATGTGCTAGATCTCAAGCCATCTGCGACTACTCCAAGCAAGAAGCTTAAGAAGATAGTCTAGGTCATCAAAACTCTCTCCAAGTTCATGCCTAGTGCAATGGCAAGCCGTCTCGTGAGAAAGAATTGGTGAGATCAGTTTTTTCGCACAAAAGAGATCTTTCGCTTCCTTTTTTGATAAGTTGTACTAACTCATGTTACATCAAGAGTTTTAAGACACTCAAATTAAGGCTCAAAAGAGATTCAACGCTCAACTCGACCTATTTGACATGGCATGAATCATAATAGGATATCTCAAGAAAGACTAAACTCAAGTGCTAATCATGACAAGTTTTAATTCAAATTGAGCAAATTTAGTTAACTCATCATGGCAAAAGCTAGTCTACACATATGAAGTCATGATAAATCTAGCAATTAAGCATAAATCATGGCAAGATGTAAATCATCATAAGCATGTCATAATCGGGTAATAATCAAGGCTCAATGTATTTATATTACAATGCGAAAGACATGCATAAAATCCACTCCCTCTCAACATGTGATGCGACTTTTAGTTCAAGTTGAGTTAAGTCAATATTAAGCTCGAAGCTCCCAAAAGAACTCCCCACAACCAAAGCAATAAAAGCGAGAAGTCGGCAAAGAAAGCAGGATCCTTAAAGCATAGATAAGGTATAGAGGATACTATGGCTCGGATGACTCTCATCTACCCCATATGACTCGGGACTAATAGTGACCGTAAAACACACACTAGAGAGCAAACACGTGCTGCTCACCTGCAGAAGGTGGCCCGACCCTCGCTAGATCGCAAGAAGTGAGTGAGCTCAATCTAGTGAGATAAGAAACAGCTATCCTGAAAGCACAAGATAAGAGCAAGAAGTCTAAGCACTCGACAAGAGACACACTCTAACCTATGCTAGAAGGACTAAGCCCAATGCACCCGCAAATGCAATGCAATGAAATGAGACGAAGCATAATCAATATAGTAAAGCGATAAAGTCCAAGCTCCCCTCACAGCAGTCCATAAGGACAAACCACCCCAAGCTCTCCCATGAGTGAAAACCTCGTGCTATCCAAAGGCTTGGTGAAGATATCGACCAACCGATGGTCACTCTCCTGGCCGAGCACGATGTCACCCTTCTCTACATGGTCTCAAGAAAATGATATCTGATATCGATGTGCTTGGTCCGAGAGTGTTGCACTGGGTTCTTAGCAATGCTAATCGCAGACGTGTTATCGCAAAAGAGCGGAACACGATCGATAGCTAATCAAAGTCCGTAGAGTCGAGACCATCCAAAGCACTTGGCTACAACAGAATCGGTGCGACAGAACGTGCTCGGCCTCTGCGGTGGGTGTGCAACACCGATCGCTTCCTCGAAGACCAAGAAACGAGAGAAGTGCCAATGAACGGCGGTGCCGAAGTGCTCTTCCTATCTATCCTACAGCCGGCAAAGTCTGCGTCCGAATAGGCTCTAAGGGATAGACAGGATGAGGAAGAGTACCAGATACCATAGTCAATGGTAGCTCGAAGGTACCGAAAGATGCGCTTCACCGCTGGCGGTGAGATCTGTGAGGAGAAGCTCAAACCGGGCACAAAGACACACGAAAAGTGTATGTCCGGTCTCGAGGCGGTGAGGTACAAGAGAGAGCCAATCATACTCGAACTCTTTTGATCAACTGGCTCGCCGTCCTCATCTGGGTCAAGTGTGGCCGTAGAAGCCATCGGAGTCGACACCGGCTTTCCATCACTCATGTCGAAACGTCTCAGGAGATCACGGTGTACTTGCCTTGATGCAAGAAGGTACCCTCCCGAGTCTGCTTGATTTGGAAGCCAAGGAAGAAAGTCAACTCACCCATCATGCTCATCTCAAACTCGGTGCTCATGACATCCGAGAACTGTGAAACTAGAGCATGAGAAGAGCCGCCAAAGATAATGTCATCGACATAAATTTGGGCGACGGAAGGTCATTATGGCCGTGAATGAACAAGGTCTTGTCAACTTTACCCATCTCAAAATCATGTCTCAATAGATAGGACTTAAGCCTCTCATACCAAGCTCTAGGGCTTGCTTAAGTCCATACAATGCTTTGGAAAGCTTGAAGACATGACTAGGGTATTTAGGGTTCTCGAAACACGGAGGTCGTCGACATAGACTTCTTCCTCAATGAAGCCATTGAGAAAGGCACTCTTGACGTCCATCGGTAAAGCTTGAAACCCTTAGAAGCGCAAAGGCAAGCGAAATTCTAATGGCCTCAAGGCGAGCTACAGGGGCAAGGTCTCCTCGAAATCCGGACCCTCAACACAGGAGTACCCTGCAACCAGCCTAGCCTTGTTTGAATGACTACCCCATCCTCACTTTGCTTGTTCTTGAACACCCATTTGGTTCCAATGATATTTTGATCTCGAGGGGCTCAACAAGCGTCCGCACCTTGTTTCTCTCGAAACTCTCTAGCTCCTCATGCATGGCGTTGACCCAAGACTCGTCGGATAAAGCATGGCAAACGTCCTTGGGCTCAAAGGAAGCTACGAAGGCGAGTGGAGGCAGGAAAAGTGACACGCCGACTTGGAACGTGTGACTCGCTCAAATAGATCTCCAATCATCCGCTCGGAAGGATGAGATTTTTGGATATGTCTTGGAGGTCTGGATGAGATGAAGAAGTGGCCTCTACCTCGTTACTGACGGGTAGGAACAGAGCCACTAGCTCCGGAAGAAGCGAAGGTGGGGCGATCGCCTCGAGGTGCGGTGGAAGAAGGCACCTCAAGGGGTGGAGAAGGGACTGGATCGGGTAGACAACCCTCATCTCCATCATCCTCATCATCCACAAAGATGGTCTCGGATCGCTCTAGTGAACACGAGATATCGGGCCTAGTCCCTGACCGCCTCATCGAAAGTTACCTCACGTGTTTCTACCATTTTACTAGACTCAGCCTGCACCCTATAGGCCCGCCAAGAAGTCGAGTAGCCCGAAAAAGTCCATCACAAGAACGTGACTCGAACTTATCTAGGTTCCGGACTTGAAATAAAACACTTGCAACCAAACACACGAAAATGAGAAACACCGGGCTTTGCCCGTATCTCAACTCATAAGAAGTGCGGTGCAAGTGTGCCCAAGAAAACTCGATTGGAAACATGGCACGGTGGCTATAGCTTCACCCAAAACTTCCGCGGTGTAGAGTACTCATCAAGCATCGTCCCGGCCATCTCGACCAAGGTGCGGTTCTTTCTCCACAACGCCATTCTGCGAGGGACGTATGGAGAAGAGAACGGTGCTCTACACTGCCTCACCACGAAACTCTCAAAGTAGGAATTCTTGAACTCCGTGCCATTGTCATCGCGGATCGCTCGTAAGGCACCGGAAGCTCAACGAAAGCCTCTTGAAAAGACCTCGGAAATGTGAAAACGTCTCATCCTTGAGGCTAAGAAAACACCCAAGAGTACCTCGAGAAGTCATCGACTATGACAAGAACATACCACTTCCCTCCTGCCGATCGCACTCATTTGGTCCAACCGTATCCATATGGAGCAATGTCCTGCATCGGTCATAGTAATCGTGGACCGGAGGATGAGAAGCGGCAACCATCTTGCCGTGCTTAAGATGGAGCGCAAACAAGATCTTTGACCATCTTGAGTTTCGGCGCACCACGAATGAGATCGTGGCCGCTAACTCGAGTCAAATGGTCAAATCCAATATGACCAAGTCTCCTATGCGAAGGAAAGGTCGCGGGACTCGAAGCAAGCAAACAACGGAGAGGATCACCAAGACTCGGAAAAATCAGCACGAAAGATCCTCCCAAATCGAGAAATCCATAAACCGGACTACAGAAGAATCAAGAATTTTGCAATTGTTTTCTTAAAGCTCACCTCGAAATTGTCATCGGTGGTCGAGAGACCGAAAGCAAATTGTCTGCAGCTTGCTAACTAAAGCAACATCTTTCAAAATAAATGAATCATTAATGCCTTGTACCTTTGGCGATGACTCGCCCGTAAGAGGCGTCTCCAAGGTGATCGTCTCATCACCTGGAGCACGGGCAAGGGAAGAAAACCAACGGGAATCTCCGGTCATGTGTCGTGAACACCCGGAGTCTACAAGCCAAACCTTTCCCTTCCCTGCCCGGCGAACCTGAGTCAACAAGAGAGCAAAGTCTCGATCGATAAATCAACATAGATTTTGGCACCCAATCTTGAGTCACACGTCGAGCGAAAGAAGTAGTCACAGACGGTGACCTCTAACTACCCTCGCTCTCCGTCGCTCAAAGAAGCGTAAGGTCTATGTGCGCACAAGTCATTCTTTGGGTCCGATCCGCTACGGAGAGCGAGTCGGAGCACCGGCAGCACGCTGATCACGCCGCGGGTAGCTATCTCGATGGAAACGAGATCTACCCTCAGGATGGCGGAAGTCACGACTAGAGGGAGCACGAGGACGAAAAACAGAAGACTCAGAAAAACCAAGTCCTCGGTGCTGCCCAAAACTACCAACAGTAGCAAGCCTAGACCTCGTGTTGGTCTTAGGTGCACTCAAGGTCTGGGGCTGACCCTGAATACGCCTAAGAGACTCAACACGGTCTCTTCGCGCGATCTTGGCGCTTGAAGCAATGGTCAAACAAATGCCCATCCTTCGGCGGAAGGTGCAATGATACCATACGAGGGGTGAAGTAGCATGAGATGGCCATATACGAGAGGTCGAGCTGCAGTGAAATCACCTTCTTGTCGAAATCCCTTGGACAAAGCCCACGATCTAAATTGAACTTTCTTGTTCTTGGGC
This sequence comes from Bonia amplexicaulis, assembly GCA_036346245.1. Lineage (NCBI taxonomy): Eukaryota > Viridiplantae > Streptophyta > Magnoliopsida > Poales > Poaceae > Bonia > Bonia amplexicaulis. The sequence continues at coordinate 15,174,445 of CM070748.1, forward strand.
TTGACCTCGATCACACCTGCGGCTATTGGTCTGAGCACGACAGGTGGATGTTTCCTCACATCCTCACGGAAATCATATCCTAGACCCTGTTTGAACTTGCAAATCTTTGATTGGTCTAGAATAAGATTGAGATCCTTCTTGCCTCCTACAAATTTCTCGAGAGTGTTCATAAGGTACCGACACTCCCGAAAGAGAGAGGTGCAAGAAGAGCAAGGAGGAGGAGAAACAAAGAAGGTAAGGGAGCAGAGAACACCAACAGAGAGGAAGATCGGCTTGTGCACGCACAGCCGACGTAGAAGGGACAGTCCTACTGCTAGCAGGTTGGTTCGCATCGCTAGGCGTCTCTACCTTACCCGGGGGCTTCTCCCCCTTCTCCACAACCACATTACAAGCACAAGGTGGCTTCTCTAGTAGGTCCTTAGTTAGCTTCACACATTTCTCATCCAATGCAATCAAGTTAGATTTTAGTTTGTTACAACTAATGCATGGTGAGCTAACATGGTCCTTAGAAGCAAACTGAGCCAACTTCTTATCATGATCAATCATTTCTTGAAACTGTTTGGAAACAGATTCAAGCTCGTGATCGATTTAGGACAATTCACACATGAAGCAATAGGCTCAAGTAGAAAAGCTTGTAATTCACAATTTTATGATCTGCCTGTTTAGGTTCATCTTCAAATTGTTACAACTTTCACAAGTCTCGGGCAGATCGAGAAGCAATGTATAAAGACCTCTAAAAGCATTATCCTTATCCTCACATGAGGTGCAAGACGTAGTCTCAACGGTAGATGAAGGAAAAACAATCCTAGACATCTCTAGTTCAGCGAGCAGACTAACATTCTCCACCTTAAGAATATCTAGCTCGAGGTCGACTATCATATGAAGTCCTTAGCTTCTCCATATCACCAATCAAGGCGGGGCATGTATCACATTCGTCACGAGAGGAAGCGGATGTAAGTGAAGTAAGCTCTCGTGACAATCTAGCTACTTCCTTCTCTAACTCAAGACACCTAGCCTTAGCTCTAGCATGAAATCCACCTAGCTTAAGAAAAGCATGATTGAGCTGGTCATAGGTGGGGCATACCTCGTCCGAAGTCGGATGCACTCGGCCGTCGCTCAGTTCGCCCTCGAGGGCCATGAAGCACATGCCGGAGAAGTCTTCGCCGCTCTTGGGGTCTTGATCACCCGTCCCGTCGTCGTCGCTCCATCCCTCCACCTCGCTGAGGTCGAGGTCGTCGAACGCGGAGAGGACGCGGTGGAAAAGCTTCTTGGCCTTCCCAAAGTCGCGGAACTTCTTCTTGCCTTGCGTCCCGAGTGGAGGCTTCTTGTTGCGGTTCTTGTCGGTGTAGTTGTTCTTGACCGAACCGCCAGTAGTCGTTCTTGCCCTTCTCCGACTTGGGCGGTTTGCTCGAATGTGGTTGGGGCCACCACACTCAAAGCAAATCAATGGTCCTCTTCTCTTTCCATCCCTCCTCCTCTTGTAAGCATGGGAGAACTTTCGAGCTAGGAGGGCCATTGTTCATCCTCTAGCGCTCTAGCGATCATCGGTTACATCACGAGAGAGCGATAGGGAGAACCCGCAAAGAGAATCGGCAGAAGAACCGAGCGGCGGTGGGATCGGTGACTAGTGCCATCGATCGAGACTTGACCGACGAGAGACTATGTCAATCTCGTGAGTCTTGAGGCGCGAGTAAAGCGCGTCAAGAGTCAAGGTCGAGAGGTCCGTGGTGTCCTTGATGGTAGTCACCTTCATCTCCCAAACCCGAAGATCGAGTGCGAGAAAGAATTTGTCGGCGTTATCCGAGTCGGAGTATGTGAGACCGACGGCTCGGAGGTTGCTCAAAATCTTGTGAAAGCGAGAAAAGCACTCGTCAAGGACTCACCGACAAGCATCTCGAATTTCTTGTATTCTCGCTGAACCGGTCTTGTCGAACCGTCTTGATCCGGGTGGTGCCCTCATGGTATGCATCGAGGGTCACCCGGATGTCGTAAGCGGACGACGGTGAGAGATCGATCGAACTCGCTTCTACTCAACCCCCGAATGATGATGTTCCTTGCCTTAGCATTTGCCTCAACATCGCCCATATTCCGGCATTGATGTTCTCATCGGCGGAACAACAAATCAGATCTTCACCTTCCGCGGATGGCATACCCACGAGCACGGATGTAAGTTTCCATCCGGCTCTTCCGAAAAGGGTAATCCAGCCATCAAAACAGGCGGCTTGGTGGAATACTTGTCCGTCGCCATGGCTCTTGAGACCGGTTAAAGATCTATCAAAAAAGAGCTAACCGGCTCTGATACCAATTGTAGGACCGAAATGGCGACAGAGGGGGGGTGAATGTCGCTCTCTTTTAAAAAATCGCCCCCAAGAATTCGACACTGTTTTTCAAAACGATGCAAAACAAAGCACCTCACAGAACATTAAAATTAATCTTGCTGAAATTTGGAGCATGCGACATCGAAAAATTCAGCATAAATCGAGAGTAGACAAGAAAATTGCGGTGAAAATATTGCCGTTTGATCTGCATGCAAAATCACCAAAGATCAAGAAAGGAAATAAAAGATAGGTGCACAAACTTGCTGTCCACTTTCCGTGAGCAAATTGCTAACAGGAGAAGACCAACCAAGAAAAGTAGCTAGCAAAGAAGAAGAAAACAAAGAACTTAAAGAAAGGCTGCCGAAACTAAAAGAAAGAGAAAGCAATCTGGAAAAACTCAGCCTGCTGCCAACAACTAAAAGCAAAGGAAAAGTAGCAATTAACACCGAAAATTTGAGAGCGGTTGACGCAAGATAAATGGCAGCCAAACATAAAAAGCAAGCAAGCTGAAAACAAGAGACGGTGGTAACCACAACAACCTTTAAGACCTATGAGATCGAATCAAAAGAAATTGTAGCTAGCCAATTGAAATTGTAGTGTTGTTGCTCCAATCGATCCGCCGAACTACCATCAGATCATATATCTCAAAGATGGAAACTACAACCACTGGATCATCCAAGAAGAACAACGGCCGGGGAAACACTCTGCGGTGGCGGTGGAAAATGAAGAATGTAGTTGAGTCATTTTTCTTTGCCGAAGAGCAGTGGCGATGAATCTAAAGACGGATCATACTAGCAAATAATCCTCACAGCAAAAGAATACAGACCAAAACCCTTTCCACCAAGAAATACAAGAAAACGTTGATCCTCCGCCTCCCGCACGGTGAGCCCTAGCCAAAACAAAAACAGAGAAAAGAGTAGCGATCATATTTCCTTGGAAAGAACTGCTCTGAAAACTTTGCTTTCGGAAACAACCCAGCCAAGAGGCTTTTGAAATGAGATCCAGTTCAACGCTTAAGTTTCGCAACTATATCAACCAAGAAACTCCAATCAACCGAGAAGAGAAAGGAAGAGCGGATGGCACAAGTAAACATAGAAAAGATCGAACCTCGGATCATAAACCATATCTCAGAAAAATTTCATTCCAATCAAAAAGATACAAAGGAGTCCCGATACGCATGGACATTAGAACAAGAGGAATGATTATAAGACTCTCAATCCATCATCTCCCTCTCAATCCTCAAAAACACCAAGAGCCTCACATGCTTCTTGGGAGGAACACAACACACACAATGGGATGAATAAGCTCTCAAGTGTCCTAAGGGGTATGCAGCCCCTCACCTCTATTTATAGCCCTTGGCTAACGGGTCTCCAACCCGTTACGCCGCTAAACCCTAACGGAGCTGTCTCCGCTTGTGCGACCTTGCGAAATTCCGTGCCGCCTCCCGCACCTTCCGGAAGCTTCGCGCTACTTGCCTCAAGACGCTCCGCAAACACTTCGAGTCCACGTCGTCTTTGACACATCCCGACCGTTCTGACCTCAGCGCCACCTGCGCCTAGTCCGGTCCACCGTGTCTCGCCACGACACCCTCGGCGTCATGCGACCACACAGACAAGAAACACGTCAAATAGCACCGCTCGATACATGTAAGCATAATTAAATCCAAACCTGTCACATTAACAGAATATGCATCCTAAACATGTTGACCAGGTTTGACCAAGTCCGACCGAGCCCGTTACACCTCGCAACGTCAGGGTCCGAACAAACCGACTCAAACTCGACTTTTGAGAAACGATGTCAATTACTCATCACTCACAATGGGATGACCCTCACATGGTCTCTCAGTATGACAAGTATAAGCCTTGTCATGATCTACCCATTGCACACCTAAGTTAGAGTCTTTGTCCGGTGGCAATATAGGACGATATGTCTTGTGGGTAAAGTGTACAACCTCTGCAGAGTGTAAAACTATTCGAACAGCTATGCCTATGGTCAAGGGCAGCCAAGGGGCATTTTCCAAGGTAGATTTATGGATTTGTTTTAAAATAATCATTTGGGAATCCAGAAGCAGTTAGAACTCTTGGGTGATTATTTTGGTAGCTAGAGCCATTTAGGTTGATAGACTCTGATTCATTAAACCTTGGCAGTTAGAACCTTAATACTAGTATTAGTAACCAGAACTTTCATTAGAGAAATATTTAATTTCAATTATTGCACATAGTTTGTCAAATGATTTCTTTTGGAAAAACTGCGGTCTATTTGAAATTTAAAATGTGGCTTTACGCAAAAGAACCCTAATATGCCTTCATTGTTAAGCCTTGCATCTATATAATTGGAATTTTTTGTACGGATAAACCTTTTTTATTTGAAAATACAGAAATATACTCATGAATTTTTTTACAAAATAGGCTCGCCGCCTAATGGAGGGGCGACTTGAGCTAATCGTTGTACTCCCAGGCGACTGCAATGAGTCGCTTTCCAATTGAGCGACTAGAGTGAAGTCGCCCAATGAGTGGCGATCGAATCGATAGCCAATAGGTGGGCGATCGAATGGAGTCGCCTAATAGGGAGGCGACTATCCGTGAGTTTTTAGAGTTTTGTCAATTTTGTAGTTTTAAACTGGTAAAAAATCTGGTGTAGTTATAATAAAGGTTTATGTTCACTGTATGTTATAGGTGCGTAAAAATTATTGAGAAATTCTTTTTAAGAATGAATGACTATAGAACGAACGATACATACAGTGGTAAGTGATATTTTGATTTTACCGGGAATTAGTGTACGGAGAGAACCGATATGCTAATATTGTAAAATGACTTGTTATCTGAATCATTCAATGCGAAAGACGAGATAATAAGCTTATCTGAATAGAAATAAACTTCATAATACAGTTGGGAGTAACATGCCGCATATATTTTTATTACATGCATAACATATAGCATGATATGCAACTAACCTACCCAACTGCTCGTACGATCTACTGTGTGGACCGGGGCCACTTTCCCTTCCTTGCCATCTCGGCGTTGAAATCCTCCACGGTCTCTTTTGTCTTAGCCGCCATTTCCCTCTTTCTTTCGCGCTCCCTCTCGCGAGCCTCCCGCTCCCTACGCGTGCACGCTTCGAGATGAGCTTGCGTCTCGCGTTGTATACGCAAGGTGTGCTCGTTCTTGCGGCGCTCCTCCTCCAGCAACTCGTGCTCCCATGTGACATTCCACTCCTCGAAGTCGAGGGTCCATTGGTCCGCAGGGTGGATCTCAAGATCGATTCATTTGCGGTAGCCACATAGGGGCTCCGGAGACTGTAAATACAGAGGAGAGATTGTTAGTGCGTGCTGCGAAGGAGAAAAGGTAGGGGAAAATGGTGCATGTCGTCATTACGGGCTGTCGATAGGTTGCAATGTCAAAACGTCGGTCGGGGTAGTCACTGGAGTAGTTTGCGCAACCCCAGTAACGCATACCTAGGCTGATGTGCTGCTTAGAACTTGCAAGTGTCCCTGCACCAACAAAGGGGGGTGTCTCCCCCTCAGGAGAAAGTTGCGGCGAACGCTCGGTGGGGCAGTTCGGGATGGAGTTGTTGCTACGCGGCTGCTTATTTCGGGGAGCTGACCCTTTAACACGCTGGGCTTGTTCTACCCGGGCCGCAATAGCCCTTATTTTCTCATCGTGGACGGCAGCTAATCGTGCTAGGTCACGGGTCTCCTCCCATTCCTTGACCATCTTGTCCCATTGCTTCTTCTGGTTTTTTTTGTCCATCCCGGTGGGTGAAGGAAGCGCGATGTAGTGTGAGGTTTGGAAGTGCAGTGTGGCCTGCGAAATGGAGTGCACACCAATTTATAGGGTCCATTTTCTCACTGAGCAAAGCTGACCTCTTTTGTCATGTCACTGAACAAAGCTGGCCTCTTTTGTCATGTCACTGAGCAAAGCTGGCATCTTTTGTCATGTCACTGAGCAAAGCTGGCCTCTTTTGTCATCTCACTGAGCAAAGTTGGTCTCTTTTTTGGTTTGTTCACTTCAGTGAGTTCTCTCGTTTGGTATAAATAGCACGGTTGGGGTCCCATGATATTGTAGGCAGAGAACCGTGCAGAGAACCTCGTATCATTATTGACCTATAAATTCAGACGGTTCACAAAACCGTCTGTCATGACATTTTTGAACCGTCTGTGATGACCTTTTCTGCAGTAGTGTGATGAGCCCGGTAGTGCTTCTTTCAAAAGTTTTCAATTTGATCCTACAACTCACTTGTTCTTAGAAAGCGTTATAAATCTTTATATTTATTATATTATGTTTAAATTTTGTTTAGCACATTAGTATCTTGATATGAGTGGTTTATCAGCACAGTTATGAATAATGTACCCACATTACTGAAGCCGTGCGATCGAGGGTCCCTAGTGTTCCTACCCATCGGACAGATGACAAGATATGAACCTAGACTGCTAGAGCCCACTTCTCCTTTCCTGGCTCGGCCAGCCCAAATGACCCACCGTTTGAAACCCTAACCCATGATGCGGACCGGGTAGCACCAAGTGGGTCAGCAGCTCGCCCCTACATCGCCACCACCACCACCAACATCGCCTTGTCCAGATCCGATCGTGCACGGTCACTATCAAGTCCTTCAGAATGGAATCTGGAGATGTGGGGAAACAGCCAAAAGGAAGAAATGCGAAACCTAGAAGCTACGACTAGAAAATTAGGGCATAATGGCTTGATGCCTTCTCCTTCACCCGTGTGTGTGTGTGTATGTGTTTGTATGTGTGTGCGTCATTACAATTAAGTCTTGATGCTAAAGAAGATTACAGGATGGTTTTATGGCTTAAGCCCCTCACAAATCACTCTGTTTACTGTAAGCTAGTTTTCAAGACTTAACAGTAATTACTCTACATACAAGAACCGTCGATCCTTTCAAATGGGTAAGTATCAATCTGAACCATCCATTGCAACTTAACTGTTCACCAGACTCTTTCTATTAAAAATCTAAACCTGTGCTGGGTCTTGGCTTTCTTCAGATCTGGCAATTCTCTCCCTTCAGCTGATCACTTGTCCTCAAGTGTTCTGAGTCTGGAAACCATATCTTGATGGTATTTGAGTAGAATTCTGAAAAGGTGCTCTTGATGAAATCAGCATCCTCCCATGAAGCATCTTCTGGCACCAAGTTGACCCACTGGATTAACCATTGAGTAACCAGGATGTGATTTCTAGGTAGTGCTCTAGTTTTTATTACAACAATTGGCTCAGTCTTTATCTTTCCATCCTTCCCTACTAAAGGCAAATCTGGATTGGGTCTGGCATAAGGTCCACAGTGCTTCTTAAGCTGGCTAACATAGAATATTGGGTGAATGTTCACATTCTCAGGAAGCTGTATTCTGTAAGCCACTCTCCCAATTTTCTGCAAGACTATGAATGGACCATAAAACTTGCTAGTTAACTTGAGCACTTGTTTCAGCCCAAAAGCAACATCTCAAATAGGATTCCACACATTGATTAACCATCTCCATTTGTCCGTCTGTTTGAGGATGGTAGGTGGTGCTAAACCTTAGGTGTAGCTTTAGAGATTTGAACAGCTCCTACCACAATTTGCTTATGAAGATCATGTCCTGGTTTGACACAATAGCTATGGGAAACCCATGTAGTTTGAAAATGTTGTCAATGAAATCTTGTGTCACTGTCTGGACTGTATAACGGTGGGACAATGGAACAAAATGTGCATATTTTGTAAACCTGTCCACAACCACAAGAATTACTTCTTTCCCCTTTGAATTAGGCATTCCTTAGATGAAGTCCATTGATATATGGGTCCAGGCCATGTCGAGAATGGGTAATGGCTCCAATAACGCTGGGTAGTGGCAGTGTTCTGATTTAGAGCGCTGACAAACAGCACACTCTTACACGAAAGATTGCACCTCCCTCTTCAATCCCGGCCAATAAAATAGGTTTTTCACCCTTTGGTAAGTAGCCACCATGCCTGAATGTCCTCCTACTGCCGAAGAATGAAGTGATCCAATGATATTTTGCCTCAATTCAGGGTCATTTCCCACATAAATTCTGCCCTTATATCTCGGTACTCCAGAATGAAGCCTATAGCCAGAATCAGGGTTAGAAGCTAGGGACAGTTGTCCATCAACTCCCTGCATTGCGCATCAATATGGTAGCTATTTTCAATCGTCTCCATCTAGGTCGGTACTTCCATGGAATTCGCCATAAGGTTAACATCTCTCCTAGATAAGGATATCGGCGACTTTGTTTTCTTTCCCCTTTTTATATTCAATGGTATAATTGAACTCAAGCAATCTCAGCATCAGTTTGTGTTGTATCCCTTCACTCACCTTTTGTTTAGTGATATACTTCAAACTTTGTTGATCAGTTCTGATCACCAACTGAGTTTCTAAGAAATAATGCCTCCACCTCTTTAAGGATTCAATAATGGCCATGGCTTCTTTGTCATAGGTAGAGAGGATTGCTAATCTCTCCCCTAATGCCTTGCTAAAATAAGCTATAGGCCTTCCCTTTTGCATCAAAATAGCATCGAATCCAGTACCACATGCATTTGTTTAAAAAATGAAGGCTTCTAAAAAATTAGGCAAAGCCATGATCAGAGCTATAACCAAACTATGTTTCAGCTTCACAAAGGCTTCATCTTGTGGCTCTCTCCAATCAAAGCCATCCTTCTTCAGCGTGTCATGCAAAGGCCAACAAATGATACCGAAATTCTTGACAAACCATCTGTAGTAACCTGTCATACCTAGGAAGCTTCTCAATTGGTAACATTTTAAGGTTTTGGTCACTCTTGAACTGCATTGATTTTACTTGGATTAGTTGCCACTCCTTGACCAGAAATGACATGCCTAAGTACTCCACTTGCGGGGCACTATTACACATTTACTAAACTTTGCATAAAGTTTGTGTTGCCTCAATATTTCCAAGACTATAGCCAAGTGCTGATAATGTTCTTTTTCATTTTTGCTATATACGAGTATGTCGTCAAAGAACACCAATATAAATTTCCTTAGATGCTTCACAAATATGGTATTCATCAAGGATTGAAAGGTAGCTGGAGCGTTAGTGAGACAAAATGGCATGACAAGATATTCATAGTGCCCCAAATAAGTTCTAAATGCAGTTTTGCATATGTCTCATTTGCTCATTCGGATCTAATGATACCCCGATCTTAGATCCAACTTGGTGAACAACTCTGCCCCATGAAGCTCATCAAGCAAATCTTCAATAACTAGAATTGGATACTTGCTTTTAATTGTTGGAGCATTTAGCTTCCTGTAATCAATGCATAGCTACCAAGTACCATCCTTCTTCCTAACAAGGATTGCAGGAGAAGCATATGGACTATTACTTGGCCTAATGATTGATGACTCCAGCATCTTTTGAATTTGTTGCTCCATTTCTTCCTTATGTTGATGAGGGACCCTATACGATCTGACATTAGGTGGGTCAAACCCTTCCTTCAAGGGAATCATATGGTCACAAGCTCTTTCTGGTGGCAAACCCTGAGGTTCTCCAAATACATCTTGATAAGACTCGATGGGGGTTTTGTATGGTAGCTTTATTGCAGTTGGCTCATCTTTTTCCTTCATGGTCTGCAGCTCAATCACACATCTAGAGATACCCTTGAGAGACAACTTATCAAACTCCTTGGAGTTTATCACTTGTAGACTATCAGCTCTGGTTTGATCCCCCAAAAGTTACTTCAGTTTTTCCCTCTTTTCTAATTGTCAATCTTCTTGTTTTTAGATCCAAACTGATAGAGCTATGTTGGTAGATCCAATCACACCCCAATACTATGTCATAACCCTTCAGTTCGAATACCTTGAAAGAATTACAGAACTTCTCACCCTTAATGCAATATTTAGTATTCCATAGATGAACTCCTGTCATTATGGATCCTCCTCCTGCTACAGTCACCCTTTTCAATGGATTGGTCTGGATCTTGCAAGATGTTTTAATGGCAAATTTGAGATCAATAAAAGTGTGAGTACTACCACTGTCTACTAATGCTACCCCAATCTTCCTCCCAATATTTATCACAAGAGTATAAGTGGTGATATTGGTTAGCCCTTGGATTGCTTGGAGAGAAATCTGCATGACTTGCTCCTCCAGTTTAGGGTTGGAAGGGCAATTTTCATTAGCTTCTGGTTGGAAATCTTTAGATTCAGGATCTTGTTGAGATGCTTCTTCACTTCCCCAACCGTTAGATTAACATGTTGATGCTGCTTACATTTGTGCCCCAAAAACCATTTGCCACCACAGTATTTGTAAATTCCAGGAATAAAAGGTTTACTAGCTGCTTCTTTCTTCTGGAAATTTGATTCTGTCTGAGATTTGTTCTTGGGTGTATTGACTTGTTAGCCCCCTTACTTTGACCTGAATTGATGGTATGGTTTCCCCTTTTTGCCACAACACCAGCCCCCTTTTCCATGTCTTTAGCCATCCAATATGCCTCACACAATGTTTGAGGTTTCAATGGTTTGAGGTAATGTTTGATATCATTTCTCAATCCATTCACAAAACATTTGACAAAGAAAAGGTTGCTCTGCCATGGGTTCTCACTCTTCTATACAACCATCAATTCTTCAAACTTGTCTATGTAATGTAAAATACTAAGGTTATATTGCTTGACAGAGTTTTCCAATACTTCATATCGACTGTATTGGGCAAAACAATCGCAGACCATCGCACAAAAATCAGGCCATGGAGGTGGATTCCACAAAATCCCTGTGCTCCTCAACCATCTATCTGCCCTTCCCACCATATAAATCTGAGCTAGATTGAACTTGGCCTCATCAGGCACATTAGCCATGGCAAAATAAGTTTCATTCTGTCTAATCCATTCCATGGGGTCACTTCCATCAAATTTTGGGAAATTTAGTTTGGGTCATAGACTTATAAAAGTTGTTAACTCTCTCAATACTTAGGTTGGGATTCCATTGTTTGGCATAGGGCATGTTCTTTTTTGCTGCGGCTTATGGCTTTTGGCTGAAATTTTTGAATTTTGGTTGTTTACGGTACAGATTACGGAGAGATCGATACTCACTTGTGATTTTGGCTAGTACAGATGTTAAGCTTTTAACGTGTACTACGTTTAACTTGTAGACTCCATCTTGAGAAAATACTCTGTTTAAAAGTTAGGTACTGTAGCGGCTGCCAAAAGCCGACCAGCTTGTGCCTTGCCAAACACCCCCATAGTAAGGGTCCTGAGTATGATTCTAGTGATCCCTGTGATTTGGATTTCCATACCTAACACTCTGTTGTGCTCGGTGAGAATTCAAGTGATTCAATGTGGGGGACACAGGAACAGAAGGTGCTAGTTGGTTCTGACCCCAAGCCATTGGTGCTGCTGAATATCCAATAGAGTGAGAATAGATATTACGTTCATTGCCAGCATTGAGTTGGACTCCTTGCGTATTGTTAAAACTAATTTGACCCAATTCCTTGACCCTTCTTATCATTTCTAAGTCTAACTCACCCTGCTGCACCGATTCTGAAGTATTCCTTAGTCCTTCTTCTTGCCTCATGTGATGAATGCCTGCAATATGTTTAGTTACTCAAACTTGAGAATCTGCTATCCCCTACAGCAAGGTCTCCATTCTACTCATCTGGGCTTGTAGGCCAGCCACCTATTTTTGCAAGTCACCCATCTGATTCTGCACCAACTCAGCCTTGCAGCTTGCCTCCTGCCTGATCGTTGTGAGATCAAACATCTCCCCTTTTTTCTTGTTGCGGCCTTTGTCATCTTCTCAAATCGGGTGCCAGGCTAAGGGATTTTACTGAGGAACAAGTCCTGAACCTGCGCCGCACTCTTGATCTCTTCCGTCGCCGGATTGGGAATGGATCCGGGATTTTACAGTGAAACTCACTTCACCAACCCAATTGATTGCCAACCAAATAGCAGCCAAGGATTGTGTGCTCTGATACCACTTTGTCAAATCCTTCGGAATGGAATCTGGAGATTTGGGGAAAAACAGCCGAAAGGAAGAAACACGAAACCTAGAAGCTACGACTAGAAAATTAGGGCATAATGGCTTGATGCCTTCTCCTTCACCCGAGTGTGTGTGTATGTGTGTGTCATTACAATGAAATCTTAATGCTAAAGAAGATTACAGCATGGTTTTATGGCTTAAGCCCCTCACAAATCACTCTCTTTAGCGTAAGCTGGTTTTCAAGACTTAAACAGTAATTACTCTGCATATAGGTACCACCAATCGCAACTTAACGCTTCACCAGGCTCTTTCTGTCAGAAATCTGAACCTGTGTTGGGTCTTGGCTTTCTTCAGATCTGATAGTCACCTCGCCCGGATATAGCCTCCGCGGAAGTCACCTCCATCATTGTCCACCCAGGGCGCTGCCTTTGTTGTCTCTTCCGGATTTGGCCGGGGCCCTCCTCTGCCTACGCCACCATCTTCTCTGCACGCACCGGATCCTAGGCCACGAGATCCAACGCATGTGACAACGGTGGGAGTGGAAGCTGAGGAGGACGCCGGTGGCGACAGAGGCCACCGGATTGGGGAAATCGAATTTGCGGCGCTAGGTTTTGGCGACAGCGTGATTTGAGGGAGCGGCGGCGCCATTCATCATTCGGGGAGGGAGGAGGGAGCAAAGCGAAGTCGCGGGAAGCCACTGATGGTGATGAGGCCGTCGGAACCGACGGATCAGGGCGGCGATGCTGCTTTGTTCAGTTGGAGAGAGAGATGTAGCTGAGCAAGGAATTTGGTGGAGGGTGAGGAAGGAGGTGAAGGAAGGGGAGCGAGTTAGGTCACGACTGGGCCGAGGGAAAAAAATAGATTTGAAGAAGGAAAAAGGAAGGATGGAAGGATGGGATAGGCCAAATCTCAATTTCGGCCCAACTGGATTAAGGGTCTCTACGTTCAGTTTCCTTATTTTTTCCATTTCATTGTTCATCTGAGTTTCATGGTTTATGATTTCAGGTCAGATTTTATTTCATTTTGGTTTGTCTTAGTTTTTTAAAAAAAAATTAAGAAGTTACAAACTCGGCTCAACTCAGCCGTTTTTTTCTTACTTATTAAACGTAACATTTAAACGTTTTCTGAATTTTGTTCCTTTTTTAGGAAAATATATGAACGGGGTTATACGCACCGATGTCACACAACGTTGCGCTATCCTGTGGTCCACCTGTGTTAACAAAAGGGAAGTTATTTTGCAATCGCAAGTTTCCGAGAATACTTAACATACCATTTAATTGCTTTCTTATTTTTGTTTCTTCTGTAATAAACTAAATAAAGAAAGGGTCACACGCAAAGATAACATACAACGTCGCGCTATTGCGCGGCCTGTTTAGCTAGTTTAAAATTGAAAAAAGAGTGGGACATAATTTATTGCATATCTTCAGTTTTTCACGCCCTACAGTGTTAATTTATTGCATATACTACTAACTTTCTTTTAAAAAATTATAGGTCTATTCTTTTCAGTTTCTAAAAATTGTTTTCAGCTTTTCTACAGTAACTAGCTTATAAACGGAATATCTTTTTAAGATAAGGTTTACTAGTTAATTGTAGTACATATTGTAACGACTTTATTTATATCGGCAAAAACCGCGTGTGAGTTTCTGTTACTCTGTAATCTCTCGTACGAACAGCCTAAAAACCACAAATCGCAGCCAAAAGTTATAAGTTCCAGCCAAAAAGAACAGGCCCTACACCAACTATTCGGCTTTCTTAGGGAACAACAAGTGCTTTGATTAGTGTTTGAGAACTTGTTGAATCTCATAATGTTACAGAGTTTAGTGGGATGCATATTGATCGTGAGGGAAAACAAGGTACGGAATGGGCTCGACGTTGAGATAAACTGAGTTGGGCAGATTTGCTAGTCAGCCCACTTGACCTAGAAGGTGCATTCTCCCTGCAGGCTGTAGCCCATTTAAGAATTTTTCGCAAACTGGTACTAGTAAGTACCGCAGGCTTCCGTTCTTTTCCTTCTTCTTTATTTATAGCAAAGCTATGTCCAACCAAGCTTTTACTGAAAACTCAATACTATCCTCTTTTGTAGGAGGATTTGATGTTTGAACTCTTTCACCACACCAACAATACCATGTGTTCTACCGGTTGGACTCCCAACACGAATGTTTTTGATTTCTCTAGTAGTTTTATTTCGCTAGCAAGAATTTCAAAAGGAAGCAGATATATATAGTAGCTAGCCAATGTGGTAGATAAATTCAAGGACTATGGAAACATCACAGGTTTACAACTTGCTAGGTTCCTGTGCCTCACTGCTAGCTAGGGCTTATTTGTGTTGAGGTAAGGTGACTTATATCCTAATCTGTATGATATGGAGAGGTGTTGTAACATCCCAAAATTCAAGAAGTTCAAAATTATGTAAAATTTAAAACTTTTTGCTTGTATTTTGTTGATATTTAGTTTTTCTAGCTTTTGCCTGAAGTTTCTCTGGAAAATAACTTGTGAACATTAACTTAGGAAAAAGATATACAATTGATGAAACCCAAATTGAATTAAAATTAGAATATGAAAAGGTGATTCAAAAAAGTGGCGCATGAAAATTTACAGTAAAAACCATTTCTTGAAACTTCATTAATGTAACATCCAAAAACTCAAATATAAGTTCATTGAGATGGAAATAAATTGAAATATTTTTGAGCATATATCTGAAATTTTCCAAATTCAAATAGTGTATTTTGGACAAAACAGTGACCTTCAAAGAATTTTTGAGAAAACTTTAAAGCAAATAAAATCCTAGAAATATTACACAAGAATCTACACTATGTCAGGAGCCTTTACAAAAAAATTCATAATTTTTAAAACTCTTTTGCTATGTCTAACAATTCCTCAAAGTGATCAGCCGAACCAAACCACCTTCTCTCCCATTCCTTTCCACTTCCCCTTCTCTCAAGATGTACTTTCGGGTACTCCACCCCTTTCCATGTCCGTTTGCGTGGAGGAACCTTGCGCCGTGAGTTTCTAACCACGGCCACCGTTTTCTCCCCACCTTCTTATGCTCTTCCCTTCAGTATTTAGGCCATCTCTCCACGTTATTCTCCTCAGCTCGCCCACTCGTTCTTTTGCGCGCATTGCCCAAGCTACTGGCTCCCTAAATCATCGAGAGCAGGAGCATTGTTCTTTTGCACGCAGCCACATTTTAGCTTCTCTAGTGAGTTTCTTTCTCCTCTGACCGCATCATAACATGCCTTACACTTCCTCTGAGCTCCATGCTCATTTAATTGCTCTGAAACAAAGTGAAGCACCTATGCTAAGCTTTCTTCCCCAACTCCGCCCTCTAGCTCTACTGTGACATCCCAAAAATTCTAGAATTAATTTAATTGGTTTTTCTGCATTTTCTTTCCTTCCTTTTTATTTTAGTCTAGAAAGAGTTCTATTAAAATTTGTGTTAATTGTAGAAAAAATGATTTGATTTTATTTTTGTTGAGTTCTAGCAACATCCTGATTTTCAGAGCCTTTTAAAGCTTTTAAAATAAAATTCATCATTTGGATTTTTCTGGAATTAATTAAAGCTTAAATGGAATTTTTATAAATTAAAAGGATTTAATTTGACTAAAATAAAATTTAACATTTGGTGGAAGTATTTTATTGGGTTTCTTATGTCTCAAGAAATTTTCTTGGATTTTTCCTGTATTTATTTGCTATTTTCAAGAGCTCTCTTGATTTTATTTGAATTTCTAAAAAAAATCCTTTAAAATTCCCAAAAAGTTGTTGGGCCGAAGCCCACTTTCTCTAGCCCGCTCTGCCCGCCTTGGCCATGCGTCGGCCATCCGGCGTTCGCCGCACGCATCCGAGCTATCTACACCGCTATATCCCTTGGCCGCTCGATCGTCGTAGTGCTACGTGCCAGCGATCCGGGCATACATGCATTGTTCATCTTCTTCCCACCACCGTCTCCGTCTCCGACCGGGATTCCGCCACTGCCTTCGGCGTGTCTCCTTTCTGGACTCGGTGTTCGTGCCCGCCGTGGACTTAATGATATATTAGAACGTGGTGGTCAGCCACAATTATAAAATTTATGTACTATGGCATAGGTAGTGTCACTGGTATGGGTTATACAAAATGGTTTTCACTTGGGTGAATGATTATGCAGTAAAGGGGGTGCAACTTGCACATTGGGATGTGGATGCTTCGCGTGGGTAAATCTAAGGACTTAACTTTGTGAGCCATTAATCTGAGCCTTACCGTGCAAACCACATGTCTAGTATGGGATAGACCTGGCATAATAATTTGTGAAGTCTCAACTTTCATTTCGCTACTAATGTTGTTTTGGCGCAAGAGGGGGCAATTATCGACTAGGTGGCAACCTACTCGATGACGAAACCTTAGCGAGCAAGGTCGGGTTGAGATGGAACATTGTAAAATCTTTGTTGTGATTTTCTTTAACATGAGTATTATCACATCGTGTGGGTACAGTTGTGCAACCTCTGCAGAGTGTAAAACTATTCGAATAGCCGTGTCCTCGATCATGGACAATGCTCGGTGATTTCACACGAGGGGTAGAGTTTTCATAAAAATTTAGTTGGGTTAAATTGGGGAGTGAATGATTAGTTTACTGTTGGTTCATTACGTGAATCTTGATTCAGGGTGATTCATTGGAGTGAATGGTCAGTTCACTTGTGGTTGGTCCCAATTCCTTTGGTTACTTATCTATTATCATTTTTAAAGTCCATTTTTCAATCTATTTGTTATATTTACTTTAAATTATTGCTTTCTGCAAAATTAACCTTTCAGCCATCCATTTGTAAGCCTTGCATACTATATTTCATTCATTGTTACAAACGACTCGATGAGTATTCTATGTACTCACAGCTCTGGTTAGTACACTAGAATTAGCTGGAATATTTTGTAGCAAATGCTTAGACATGTCTAGAAATAACTTTAGGCTTGAGACAACTTGTAACATCCCAAAATTTGTGATTTTTGAAATTTTAAATTCAAATTAAATATTTTAAAGTATTTGTATCTTAATTGAATTTTTCTGAGTTTTTTTAGAATTTAAAATCAATTTCTAGAATTAAAAGAATTCTTGGTATAAAAATATAATGCCAAAATAAGTTAAAAATATTTTATGTAAGTCCAAAATATCTTTAGGAGCCTCTGTGAATTTTTCTGAAATTTTTGGAAGTAATTTCATATTTTTCTAAGCTTTATTGAATTTGTTCGGGTTTTCTGAAAATTAAAAACAAAAAAATAAATTTCCCTTCCTCCTCCGGTCGCCACGTGGACGGCCGGATCACTGCTCACGTCGCCCGCTCCATCCCGCCTTCCCCTCCTCTCGGGCCGACACGTGGTCGGCCCGATTTACGCCACGCCGCCACCCGGCCCATCTCACCGCCCGCTTCTCCTTCTCCCGCAGCCGTCCGATTTCCCCGATCGCATCTCGGCCACTCCCTCCCACTTAAACCCCAACCCCATCTGCAGCCGTCCGATCACCACTCCGCGATCTCACCCGTCCGCTCTCTCTATCTCTCTCCCACTGCCGCCCCGACCCCACCTGTCAGGGCCGTTCCCCTCTAACCGCCTCCGCTTCCTGCCTGTCGCCACCTCCCACTCCCTCTCTCTCACTGCCGCCACCCACTCCCACCTCCGTCAAATCCATGCCTCCTCCCCATCGCCCTATAAGAACCCCCGAGCACCCCATTACCCTCCACCGCCGCCTCATTTCTCTCTCTCCGCGCTAGTGCCCGGCACCGCTTGCCCTTGCCGCCGCCGTCATCAACCCCGGCGAGGAATTACCGAGCCTCGGTGCGTCACACACCGCCGACCCCACCATCATCTTCCTGCGCCCGACTCCTCGGTAGCCCCTCCTCGTCGCCGGAGCCCCATCGCCGACGGAACCGAACGCCGCCGCCGCTCCACGCTCGTCGCCGGCCGTCTCCGTGCTCACCGTGCACCGCGCCGGTAAAACGGGCTCCCCACGTCCCCTCTCCTCCTGCGCCACTCATGGCCGCCGCCATGCTGGAGCACCGGTGAGCCACGGACCCGAGTGCTGCCTCCGGACGGGCTGCCACCCGTGCCTACGTGGCGGGCGTGGAGCCGCATCAGCGCCACCTCGCCCCCGTGCCACCTCATCGTTTTCCCCGATCCGTGGACTCGGTCCACATGGACCAGGGCCCACCTGGCAGTCGGCCCACCCCAGGGCTGACGCTAGCGTGACGCAATAAACCCAATTTGTCTTTAGGAGAATAATTCCTTCAATTCCTGCTAACGCAATAAATCAATTTTCTGTACAAAAATAATTCGAGAAATTCAATCTTTTTCATTTTTCTGAATTTAATTTTCCCAGAGCCCGTTCTCCTTCATCCTAACTCCGATTGAGCCAATTCAAATTTCTAAATTCATCAAAAATTCCAAACTATCCATTTCTGCAATCCTTTTGAATTTTTAAAATTTATTTGATATTTTTAAAATTCAAATTTGAAACACCCAATTCATTTTCAAAACCTCAGTTCCATCCCAAATTTTCTGTACTTTTCCAAAGATTCAAATTCAACTTTGTAAACTATCCATAAAATTTATTTTATTTTTTCTGAGTTCAAATATTTTATTTCTAAATTCTTTTCATTTAATCGTCCAGATATCCTTTCCTCCCTCGTTTGAACTCCGAATCCGTTGAAACTTTCTCCTAAATTCATATAAACTTATAAACTTCCTTTCAGTAAAAATATTATATTTTTGTAATTTTATTGGTATTTATTTGTTCATTTGTGTTATCGTTCTGCGCGTAGAATCCGACGTTGTCGAAGCGCTTTAAGACCCGCAGCAAGAAGGTCAAGATATCGCACACGAAGGCAAGTCTCCTTTGAACATTTTGAACCTATGTTTGTAAAATATTTTTGATTATTTTAAATTTAATGCATTGCTATGTTACATAAAATGATAATTTATGCTGTAAGGATAATAGTTAAACCAATAATTATTATGCCATCATTTGACATTGACAACCATGTACATTTGTCACCATAGATCTCTCTTGTCTCAGTATTGAGATTATTATGAAATTGATAATTTTAGAATGGTAGTAAATGCGTAGACAAACTAGTCGGTCAGTATTATCCTCAGGTGGAAAATGGATATGAATGTTTTCATCTAGTAGCAATCAATATTCTTGTTGTTGCTAAGATGGTGAAAGATGTTTTAGACTTGGGTGGCTGGTAAGATTGGATTGGTGCAGATTTAGCATGAGAACTTGAAAAGGGTTCCACCCAAGTCAATTAAGGACCGACGCTTGTGTTTGTCCAAACTGAGCACTACCGTACAACCACATGTCTATATGGGTATGACCTAGCTGAATAACTTACAATAGACTAGTTTAGGTACCACCAATGAAAAGTGGGTGCCAGGGTGTACTGGATATTCACAGTGAGGGACAGGGTTTACTGTACTCATACAACGCAAGAGGGGGCTTCTGTCTGGGTGGATTTAACTCTTCAGCGGTGAAACCTCAGCGGGTGGTAACTAGCTAGACTAGAGTAAGGTAAGGGCTTTGTGATGAATTATCTGGGTCTCATGCCTAAGAAAACATGCTAGCTATTAAGATAAATTATCTCTTGTGGGTAAAGTTGTACAACCACTGCAGAGTGTTAAAACTACTCGAATAGCCATGCCCACGGTCAAGGGCGGGCAAGGAATACATACACATGGTAGATTTCTGGTTTTAAAGTAAAGTTTTGGGAATCCGAGAGTGGATGGCACTATCGGGGTTGTTCTGGCGGATGAAGCCAGTGTGGGTGGTTGGAACACGTAGTTTTGAACTTTGGTGAATGGAGCCAGTTATCTAGTGATGGTGGTTAGAACCTTCACTATAAAAATGTTGAATAGTTTCAGTCAAGATAATTACTTTGTTAAATTCCTGTCTTAAAAAATATTTAATGGTATTAGAAATAAAATATTGCTTTGTACAAAAGAACCATATGACCCCATTTGATAAAACCTTACATCTACTGAATTTTCCAAGACTTACGGAGTACTTTATGTACACACATGCTACACCTAAAAATATAATCTCAGAGGAATACGAAGTTCAGGAAGGAGACTACGACTACTTTGCGTGTGGATTCGACGAAGGATTTCCGGAGTACTAGGTTGTGTTTCCCTAGTCAATTGCCTGTGGCGTATTGATGGGTCTTTATCAAATGTTATTTTGCTTCCGCTGTGTTTTATTTATTTGCGAGGTCTTGAAACCTCAGTTGTAATGAAGAGACCTCTCGATCTGTACTCTTTATTAATGTAATATTCGTTGTTGGTTATGTAATCATCACTGTTTAACTGTATGCACTAATTTTGATCTGAGACTAGTGCTGTAATACACAGAGGGTCCGGATTCGGAAATCCGGGGTCCCAACATTTAAGATGCTTTCAAATTATGGCATTTCAAGAATTATTTTTGTTCGATGATGCATCTGGATGTGGTAACTCGTTTTTGGCTTTCATCCACTGGGAAGTGATTTTTTTGGTGTGGGGGGTCGTGTCTTGCATAATTTTTTGGCAAATTCGCCTTGTTTTTATTCCAAACTTTGCAAACTGATAGCTCAGTTTTGGGTAACCTCCAGAGTTATTTACGTAACTAAACTTACAAAGTAGATGAAATCGTTTATACCATGTTATTATGTGCAAACAAATTTAGAAAAAAATCTACAACGAATAGGTGATTTAGATGACGCAACTGCTTGAAATTAATTTTGGTTCCTTGTGCAGTGTCTAAGGAACTTGTTTCCATGTGGTCAAAATGCGCAGACCATGCGAACTATGTAGTCCTGCATCACCAATATATCTGAAAGAAAACAAAAATACCAATGAGCTAAGCAGAATTGTTTTTTTCCTTTTTCTTTGTAGGATTTATACATACGGAATACATTCCGAAATAACGCGTAGAATGTCAAACATTTGAGCTTAGTTGCACAAATAACAAAATTATAGCAGAATTGGTCGATCTGAAAGGGTACTAGCTCCCAATTTAAAAATAATCTGACAGTAACCCATGCGAACATTGCGGCCTAAATTATATCCTCTCATATTATTAGCTTTCCGTGCACTCCAAACTGATCTTCCATTATTGCTCGGATCATATAGGATCAGCAACGATACGATCCTTTTCTTCCAAAAAGAAGGAAAACTTGATAGAGTGCATGTTTAGCGACGGCTACGGTTTATGGTTTTTGGTTGAAATTTTTGAGTTTTGGTTGTTTACGGTACAGATTACGGAGAGAGATACTCACTTGTGATTTTGGATGGTACAAATGTTGGGCTTTTAATGTGTACATCGTTTAACTTGTAGATCCCGTCTTGAGAAAATACTCTGTTTGAAAGTTAGGTACTGTAGTAAAAATCAAAAGTCGCTAGTTTCGGAGGAAACGAACAGGCCTAGAGGCAACAACGTTAGAATGTAGTCATGGACTTTGATTTTATATTTTGGGGATGCAAAGACTCTGATTTTGATACCATACCAAACTAGACAGATACCAACGGACAAAACAATGAAACTTTTTCTCTCTTCCACGAAGCTAAGGAGCATCCTGAATGCCGTGACCATCCTTGTAAGGTATACAAGGAACTACTCTACTTTCTGGGCAATTTGTCAAGTCATTGGCAAGATGATCTTATCCAAATAGGTCAACGTCACAGCGAGACACACCTGATGATTAACGTGATACGAATAATGGTTTTCGTAGCATTATGTAATCGGTTTCGCATTCTCAATTGTCAGAAATATCTCTATGGGAACTGCCGATCGAATTGTGGTGTAATTTTGTTTTAACAAATCAGCATAATTGGTGTCACTGACATATTGGCGCCACCAACCATTTACTTTTGGAGAGCCTGCTTGTCAGTGACACATGTCACGGTGTTGGGATGCATTTTGTAAAGAAATTTCCGTATGCACAACCACATTTCTCGATCAAGTGTTGAGACGTTTTGGCCAGATTACTAGTAGACTAGTCTTTGGCTCTTTGCACACCTTATATCCGTGGTCAATTCAGACTATTTTTTTGGCTTCGGTTTATGACTTTAGGGCTATTTGTGAGAGAGAGTATGAAATAACAGAAACTCGCTTGTGGTTTTGGCCAATATAAATGAAGTTGCTATACTACAATTAACTTATAGATATTGTCTTAAAAAACACTTTGTTTGAAAGATAGATATCGTAGAAAAGCATATTTTAAAAGCTGAATAGAAGACTCACATTTGTAGGACACTTGCACCTTGCAAGCTAGCTGGAGCTGGACCCCATAAATAGTACAACAAGCTGCATCTTCTTGTATCTACACAGAATCGAGGGAGGCTGATCAACACACAGGTCATAGCTAGAGAGAGAGAGAGAGAGAGAGAGAGAGAGAGATGGCAGGGGGAGAGCATGGAGTTAATGGCTTGCAAGAACACGCCGGAGCTCTGGAGGAAGGCAGAGGTGGAGGAGGGCAAGCAAGGTGTGAGAATTCAGAGCAAGATGGAAGGAACCATCCCATGTTCTCTGTCCAATTCGTGCAGAAGGTATGCAAAGAAATCGGATGCAAATCAAGTCAATCCATTCATTTTTTCCCCTTCCCTCCTGCATGCATGCATATATATATATTTCTCCATGATCCTGGCATGTTTAGCAAGCTCTCCAAGCCATGGAGCAAATAATTCAGGAAAATAGTAGTGTTGAAACACTATAGCAGACAAAGGAAAGAACAAGATGAGGGATTTTCATGTGCTTCGATTTGCGAGGCACATGTGATCCAGAAATAATGTAATGCTGCGGCTACGGAAAATCCAAATAGCATTGTCGTCTTCGTCGTGCTACAGCCAAGTCTTTGCATGTTGCATTTGGTCACCACCTGCAATAGAGAATAGCTAATCCAATTGACATATCAAATAATTTAGGAATCTGTAGGCAACTAGGACAAGTAATTTATCTGAATGCGACATTCTTTCTGCTCGTGGGTTGCGTTGGATCATGGGCAGCTGCTCGCCGAGATCTTCGGGACCTACTTCCTCGTCTTCGCCGGCTGCGCGGCAGTGGCCGTGAACCTGAGGACGGCCGGCACGGTGACGTTCCCGGGCATCAGCATCACCTGGGGCCTGGCCGTCATGGTGATGGTCTACTCCGTCGGCCACATCTCCGGCGCGCACTTCAACCCCGCCGTCACCGTCGCCTTCGCCACCTGCGGCCGGTTCCCGTGGAAGCATGTACCTTTACTGGACCTGCCAAGAATTGCATTTGTCCTTCCTCCTGAACATCAATCTGCAGGTGGTGCTGTGTTGCGTGTAATGGTGGTCCATGCATGGTGCAGGTGCCGGCGTACGCGGCGGCGCAGGTGATGGGGTCGACGGCGGCGAGCCTGACGCTGCGGCTGCTGTTCGGGAGCGCTCGGGAGCACTTCTTGGGGACGGTGCCGACGGGGTCGGACGTGCAGTCGCTGGTGCTCGAGTTCATCATTTCCTTCTACCTCATGTTCGTCGTCTCCGGAGTCGCCACGGACAATAGAGCCGTAAGTAGCTGCCCATCCATTCCCAAACTTCACCCCCATTGATCATAAAGTGAAGCGTAAATTTCACGTAGTCGAATCAAATTTTAGGGTCCGTAACCAGTTAGATTTCAGAGAAAAACGTAGAATTTCCATTTCAATACACTTCAGTGTGCAGTAGCACATTCATGTTGTTGTAATTTACGGTCAACCGCTAGAAGAATTTCTAACGGACAGGCCTTGCTTGCTTTCCTAACAGGCCAAACCTTGAAAAATTCTATTGTATCACCGTTGCACAGTCCAAGATATGTAACAAGCCAACCAGCGTCTGACACGTGGCACAATATGCACTGTAGTAGTATTGTAGCAACACTGTTCTCGCATGCTACAGTGTGCGCTACAGTACTACTGCAGTGCTACGTGCCACGTGTCAGACGCTGGTTGGCTTGTTACATATCCTAGGCTGTGCAACGGTGATATAATAAAATTTTTCTCAAACCGGGGGTAAAAAAACCACACGCATTCGCAATGTGGTGTGGACAAGGGGCGTCCGTGTTTCAGAGTTTCCGTTCATTTAAATGTTGTAAGAACAACCATTATTTCCATTTACTAACCTTGAATCCTCTATTTCATCAACCCTGAACGTACATTCCATGTTAATATAATTAGATTTTACACCCTCCAATCATAAATACGTGTTATTTTGGATATTGATACCGTCTCCAAAACACAATTTTAACCACTAATTTCTGTTACAATATATTTATAAAACACAATAAAATTATGATAAAATTAGCTATAGGACACCCAACTTTTCTAAGATTTACTCCAGGACACTGTTTTTTTTATGTCTTTATTAAAACACAATAAATTGTGATGGCTCTTTACCCAAGACACTCCACATATCATTTTTATGTATCCAATTCATATAGTTAAAAAGATATTGATAGTCAAAGTTTTGATACTTTAATTGCACATATGTCCAAAAACAACACGTATTTATGACTGAAGAGAGCATCTATCTATGGGGTTGTTTAATCTTCTTCTCATGAACAGTATCAAAACTCACTAGCATGCTGGTGAACCCCAAATTGATATGTTCATTCAAGATGGTACATGCACCATCATAATATCACTTTACAAATGTAAATTGAAGAGAAAATTCTCCTAATTTACATTTCCTGATATTTAAAATGCGCAAACACTGTCAAAGCGTACGCAAGAAAATACGTCGAGCTAGCGTTGTTGGAACCGCGAACTAGAAGGATGCATGTCACTTGTGATAATGCTATCAGCGTCAGTCATTATCTCATTTGAGAAATTGGAAATGTAATGCGTGAATTGAACTTTCAAAAAAAAGTGATCCGTAAATTAACCACTCGTTGTCCCCGCTCTGTTTTACAGATTGGTGAACTCGCCGGTCTTGCGGTTGGAGCTACCGTCCTACTAAACGTGCTCTTTGCCGGGTACCTACCTCATTATATTTTCACTGGTCGCCTTTGGATATCAATACCGTCATTTATACCTTCGAATATTATCTTTCCTAATTTATGTTAGAAAAAAAGTATGTTAATATTGAAGTGTTATTCATGACAAATCTACTAATATTATTTACATGTGGCATGATCACGTGTCTCATATTTTAATTGTGAATAAGTGCAAATGGACTTGATGTGCAGGCCTATATCAGGAGCATCTATGAATCCGGCGAGGACCATCGGCCCGGCAATCGTCGCCGGTCGTTACACCGGCATCTGGGTGTACATCGCCGGCCCGGTTTGCGGGGCGGTGGCCGGAGCATGGGGCTACAATCTCATCCGGTTCACCAACAAACCGCTGCGAGAGATCACCAGGAGTACATCCTTCTTGAGAAGTGCAACGAGGAGCTAGCTCAAAGCAGACCAATTTTACAGTGTCGTTTCGTGTAATTAGTGATACTAATTAATGGGAGTGCAGTAGTAATACTGCGATTGCACAGACAATATTTCGCTTCTTCTCTTGGTCATTTCTTTACATGCTTGCTTGGATTGTTAGCTTAACGATTTCAGGATTGGATCACCTAACTTCTGTAGTTTTCCTTCTGAGGGAAGCATTTGATCCTGCTCTGCAATCCGGGTCTCCGATGATGTCACATCCTGACATTGGAGAAGAATGCATGGTAGACTTGCAAATACTTGCCACGATTCGGTCAAATGACATGGCATCATGCACAATGATACAAATATTGGAACCGAAGGAATGCCCGCCCGACGTCCGATAACGGTAACTTAAAAAACCGGCAAAAAATCAGTTAAAATTCAAATATTAAAATTTAAATTAGGGCCGTTTTAAAACCGGTAACCGTTCCCGGTTACCACGTAAAAACTGGAAAAAAAACGCTACAAAAATTGGGAAAAGTCAGAGAAAACCAGTTTTGGGTAATTAGCAATTGGAATAATGCAAATATTAATTAGAAAGTATTTAATGAAGTAACAAACCTGATCAAATCGGATGGCTGTAGAGAGGGGGGAGAAGAACGCACCGACGACCACCAACTCATCTTTATATAATAGTAGAGATAATGGAGTAGCATTCCATACTAATATATTGTCAAGAAATGTGAAAGGTTGTGTAATGTACTCAGTGTTACCAATTAGGAGAAGTCCTTTAAATTGAGCTAGGTGGGCTTTGTATTGAACCTAAGTGTATGTTTGATGGGAATATTCTGCCTAATGATTATAAATTAGTTGGTAATATGTAGATTCCACCCACTGGTAAATAATTCGTATATTTACTTGATTTCCATAACGGTAAGTAGGATGAGAAGAAATATCTTAGGACAAATGAGAATCATCAACATAATGTAATAGGTTGGCATCTCGACGTCCATAAGTCCGAATAGAATTTGAGCTACCATGGAATTCTTAGGAAGAAGGGTCTTGTGGCCGAGAATGATCTTGATGGGGTTTCTTAGCCCTCATGTAGGTCTTATTGATTGTTCTTGAAGCACGACAACTTGAAAGATCAAGCTCTATTTTAGTTGGTTTTTGTGTTACTGACAAATATCATTATGAAGTTTTACAAACACTATTATAATATTTTGGTGTTAATGACAAATACTTTTATAATGTGTTGATGATAATGACAAATACATATATGAGACTAATATGTTTAATTAAGTTTATCTATGCTTAGTCTTATTTGGATGGAAAGGTAAAATCAAAGAGGTATGCATTCAAAATTACATTTTCTCATATACTAATACATTCCTTAGATCCAAAAATTAGATTGAACTCCTAAATTAGTCCAAAATAAATATGTGTATATGTCTTCATTATATACACTTGTATGCATACATTTAGGGAGAGCTCTCTCTATATTTTAGAGTTTCATGAATATTGATCCATGCTTCTTTTAATACGCATATTTAGGATCTTTACGTTGAAACACATCCGTTGAGTATATATATAGCATGTGTAGTTTATACATACTCATGTGCAATCGGGTTGTCATCTAACTCCTCCATTATGTGTTAATGGTTGGACAATTAATGACAACCGGATAAGTAAGCTTTGTTTAAAATTTATCTTAGAGTATACAATTGTTGTGTACAAGTTGTATACTCGCAAATCAATTTTTATCTCATTATTTGTTGAGATTTTCATGAATTACCAAAAAGGGAAGATTGTTGAATCTAGTCCATCCATTATGTGTTAATGGTGAAGTTTGGTAATTGATAACAATTATTTTGTAGACTAACATTTTTCATGAGTTGGATGAATAGGTTAGGTTCCATAAATGAGGATAACTTCATGTATTGAAGATCATCAAGTCAAGATTTAAGAAGAAGATAGCTTCATGTATTGAAGGCCATAAAGAAGAAGTTGATGGATGTCCAAGATGATCATGTGTTGATCAAATCAAGTAAAGACCATCATGTGTTGATGGAGTTGATGAGAAAAATGCATCATGAGTTGATGCATATCAAGACGATGACCCAAGGCAAAGGTATGAGCTAGTTAGAGCTAAGGATGTGTTCCTAATTTTTAACAGGTCTTGGTGTTTGGTTGAAAGACCGGATTGCTAGTATAGGTTGCCGTATTATTAAGATGGGTCATATCTAGTAGTTTGAGTCTCATCATGTGTTGATGGCTCATCCTCACCTGCTCTAACTCATCTTGACATGATGCTTATATTTGCGAATGCGTTTTGCAATTAGTTGAAGCTCATGTGTTAAATTCTTGTAACATGGGACTATGCATTGCAAATGTGTTTTACAAGTGCTTGAAGTCCATGTTTCCATTCTTTGTGATATGAGGCTTATATTTGCAAATGTGTTTTGCAAATGGTTTAAGCTCATATATAAACCTTGTGACATGAGACTTGGGTTTGCAAATATAAGAAGTCCATGTACCAATTCTTTGTGTCATGATTTCAAAAGTGTGCAAATGTGTTTTGCAACTTGTTGGGAATCGTGTGTGATCTTTGTGTGCATGATATTGTAGTTTGCAGATATGTTTTGCAAAATCTATTGAGATATCTGCACTTCTCAGGAAAAATCAGAACTACAATTGTGTGCGTAGCGGTACTACCACAGGTCAAAAGTACCGGCTCTGTGTGAGCGGTACTACCGGACCTAGCGGTCAGACCGGCCTGAGAACGACGGTCAGACCGGCATTGTCCCGACGGTCCGACCGGCGTGCTGAAAGCGATCTGACCAGCTCGCGGAACTACCGTTCCTTCGCGCGGAACCTTTTTTCCAGAGAGCGACTCCGTGGATTTTTCTGAGAAGTGATCTGACCGATATGTGTTGCGGTCTGATCGGACCTGGCGGTCTGACTGGGCCTGTGTGGGCGGTCTGACCGGACCTGGTGGTACGACCGGTCCTGTGTGGGCGGTCTGACCGGGGTTTTCTCCACAACGGCTATTTTCTGACCATTGGTAAGGCAAGCGGAAGTACCAGCCTCTGGCCGGCGGTACATTCGATTTTCCTGATTTTTCAGGGATTTGGCTCCAACGGCTAGTTTTCTTGTGTGGGGTATAAATACCCCCTTGTGACCGGTTGGAGAGATGGCTGATGACCTTATTCTGTACTCTTGAGCTACAGTGAGACTCTCCACTCAATTGTGCATGTGTTGCATTTTGTAAGAAGGGAGAGAGATTCTAGATTGCATGTGTTGCATCTAGAGGTGGACTTGGTGTCCAAACTAAGCTAGTGCATTCGTTGCACGTGGTGAGAGCTAAGTGAGGGACTTGACTTATTGCTCTTGGAGTTTGCTGACTCCTAGACGGCGTTGGAGGCGTCGTGTGCAGTGATCTTCTCAAATAAGGTTGTGAGAAGACCCGGCAAAGTGTGAAGGTTTGATCTCACCTACCCGGAGTGGGAAAGAGCTACCACTAGTGGAATTGAGGTGAAAAGATTAATTCATGGAGTTGGTCCGATTAGTTTGGGCTTGCCTCAATGTGACTAGGAGAGACCGGCAAGTCTCCGAACACCACGGTAAAAAGAGAATGTGTCAATTGTGGTTTGTTTCTTTGTGCTCAATTTATATTCAAGCAATTTACATTCATAGAATTAAATTGATTGCTTGTCATCCTAGGATTGCAAACCTTGACATAGGCTAAAATTATTGGTGCACTTAAGCGAACTTGCTTGATTTAGACACTATTTGTACTAAACCAACTTGAATTTAGTTTTCGCATTGTTTACTTGGTTTAGGCGAATAAAAAAGGACTTGAATTGATATTAATAATTTGAAGAGAATTTGTAAACCGCCTATTCACCCCCCTTTAGTCGGCCTCCTCGATCTTACACAACCATGATCTTCATCCTGAGTAGCATGTGTGAAATTTTTTGCAGGCGAATTCCAATAGTTGACATGTGTTTTGTTGGTCTTATACTCCATCATGAGCTATCTCACCATCAGCACCATCATCGGACAACAAATAGCTACTATCACTAGACTCTTGGTACTCCAATTCATCAGATGGCGGAATTTCTGTTTCTTCATCGCTTCTCACAATATCCTTCTCAATGACCATTTTCTTTTTCTTATGAGCCACTTGTTTCCTTATGCTGTGTGAGGTAAAGTCTCCAGCCAATTTTTTAGTTGGTTGGCTACAGTTTTTTCTTTTCCCAACATGACTTGCCAATAATTTTCTTTGTCCATTATTTCAACAGTTGATCATCTAGTGCTTTATCCAGTTGATTCCCAGGGATGACATTAACTACAATTGTGGATAGCATGGGGGGCTCACCTTCCTCGTCTAGTAGGGGCTCCAATTGGCTCATGGAGCTATCAAGCCACTCATGAATTAGGTTCGCCCTGTCGTATATAGTGGCATTAATGAGATCTTCAAATTGTAATTCATATGTCCTACTACTGTTGTGGGTTTCTACTGGTCTACAAATCTTAGTAGACGATAAATCAGTTCTACCACTTTAATGATCCAATCCATGCTTGATCATCATTGTCTACTTGTGAGACAGGAATACATGTATTCTTCTTCTTCGGCCATGTACAAATGATTAGAGCTCCACACATTTGATACAATCCACTTCACAAACTTATCTTTTCTATTCCAAAAACTTTTCAGGAAAATAAATATCGTTCCAAACCTTGTGGCGTTTGGACAAACTATCTCTCCTCCAATTTGTTCCTGTATTTCATTATGGAGGCAACTGTGGCTGTATAGGAACCGACAAATCCTCTTGATCACCTTGACAACTCCTCCTCAAACTAGCCAATATCCTTCAACTTGAGGTTGAAGAAGAAGAAAACTTAATATACCCTAGCAAGCCATTTGGAAATGACACACTAGCTCATGGGACTGATTTTTCATAACTATTTACAAGAGTAAAAGAGATAGAGAGAAACTCATAGATCTGGCTGTTGCTGCTCTTCTTCTCCTTCCTTGCTTGCTACTGCTCTTCTTCCCTTGCTGTTCTGCTGCTGATCTTTTCGTTTTACTGCCGTAGTGCTATAAAAGAGTCCAAATTCAAGCCTCCAAGGTTTTTTTCCAGGATTCCTTACTGCTAATGCTGCCGAAGGTTCTTTCCAATATTCTAACTAGCATGTACTAGCTAGGCTAGATTGTCTAAAAATATTAAGACTTGGGAGTATAATAATTAAAGTATATTTAGCTTATACAATAAGTAATCTAGCACAAAAAAAGGTCTAAACCAATATAGAAAGTGTATTATACAGTCATAACTTTAAATTTGAAAAAATTCAAACGGTTTTTTTCTTCGGTTCCCACCGGTTTTTCAATAACCATCGATTATCAGCCGATAACCGCTAGTTTTTTTCCTGGTCATGCATCCTAATCAAATGGCATGTCTATTTCATATTTCTTCAGCAAGTCAAACATACGAGGATTGTATATTTGCCTCGTTATTGCAAGTTGTTTACACATGACGCTTCTCTTGGTACCGATGCAAGGGGACTGGCATTTCTCTATCTCTACTAATATAAAAAAGAAGTTTGTTTATTTACCACCTCCTTCCCTTCACCCTTATATAAGAATGAGATGTGACCTATTATGGATAGTACAGACTAAACATATCAACTGCTTTTAGTAAAAAATTTTAAGATCTACTTCAAATATAAGAGTGCCATAATAAATAGTTCAAATATTTTTGCAGAAATCAGAAAATCTAAAAGAAGCCTTAGTTTCATTTTTTTCATTAAATAATTTAGCACAAGGTAATTTGTCTTAAGTTTTACAAAAACCCTATTGAGAAAAAACTTTTACGTAACATAAGGCAGGAAAGTGAAATTCGCAACCTTACGTTTGATTATATCTATTTTTTTTGGGACATGTTACAAGGTATGTGCACCTTACTAATTTTTTTTCTAATTTGTTAGTTCCATTGTCCCAAGGAAGGAAAGTGACATGTGATTTGTTAGCCAATCAAAACAAAACAAGTCTCAAGTATGATCATGCAATCGGACGGGCTATGCATGCACTTATAAGAAAAAAAATCTACAGCATTAGCCACACCGTAATATGCTAGAAGAACTATGACAAAATGCACAGGCGGTTGCATTGCTCAGCAAAACTGTTGCAACTGGCGTCGGCAGTTCCATCCTCCCTTTTCAGGAATAGTTCAACTACAACACCAACAATCTGCTTTGTAATGTGGAGAAATCATACGAGTTCGGTTCAATGGATCACCTTGTAGATAGAAGAAAAATTGCACACCAAAAGGTACAGAATAAAATTGACACAGAGATTAAGAGACTCTGTTTTTCTTTATTACTTTACTTCTCAAAAATACAATTATATAATTATTAGGACACTCTATTTATAGATTAATGGAGTAGGTGCTCACCGTAGACCTGCTGAACCAGACTAGGTTTCCTACCACGTACAAACAGCGATTTCAAGGTTACAAAACCGCTTTCATCAAATTTCCCCGATGTAGGTAGATAGCCGGAAACTACGACACGTTTCTGGTCTATTCCAGCTGCTTACCGTTTCTTTTTTATTATGCCTTTTTCATCTTAAAGAACATCGATGCGCTACCGGAATCAGTGTAAAAGGTTAGCGCCGATTTTGGTGTGTTTTACTGTTCATACAAGAAAGTACAGAGGGACACTCGTGTGTGATTTTAGCTGATATAGATAAATTTAATACAGTATGTACTACAATCAATTTATAAATCACTTTAAAAAATCACACCGTTTGAAAAATAATTACTATAGCAAAAACCAACAACTACAACCCTAAAATACAAAAGAACCCAGCCTTAAAATCTGGCTTATGTGTTGCACCTCCGTATCTACAGGTAACATCGCAAAAATCCTTTTGTTTTATTTTCCCCAGGAAGCTTTTTGTGTCAACTTCTGATGAAGTAGGAAGCATGGCTATCCAGGATCGCGAGGAAGTTGGAATCAGACCCTTTAATTAGTGCGGCCAATTGGTTTAACCAAAGTCCATTGCCTTCTTGTTGAACCCTGCTGATCGACACCACGAAGCAAAGCAGCAGCGAGAAGACTAGGGAGGAGCAATTCAGGGCTCTGCAGTTAGCGTTCCTACCAACCATATCAAAGCAGGCTATATGAACGGCAAGAACTACGGTGAAATCAGCTACCGAAGACAAAAAGAAGGTGCAACACATGGACTCGACCTGCTTCAACTGACACTACCCAAACATGCAGTTTGTACCTGTGATCAGGGTTCCAAAAACCGGCAGTTACCGGTCGGTAGCCGCTGGTAACCGAAAATCCCGGTGACAACCGGGATAGAAAAACCGACCAAAAATCCTGATGGTTACAAATGCACTTTCTAAATTGGTTTAGATATTTTTTGTGATAGATTATCTATTGCATGAACTAAATATGCATAAATATGCTAGTCCCAACATTTTATGCTAAGTTTTCTCTAACTTTTTTCGGTTTTTAGCGGGTTTTCTGATTTTTTTAAGCAGGTTTTCCGGTTTTTTCCGATAACCGGTCCGGTTACCGGTTTCAAACCGTTCAAATTCAAATTTTGAAATACAAATTTCATCTGGGATTTTCCCGGGATATCCGCTAACCGTTACTGGTCGTCGGCCGGTAACCGTTACTGGTCGCCAGCCGGGAATAGCCCCGGTGCTAAGATTTGGAACCTTACTTGTGATACGAATTTGGTTGCATATAAGTGAAAAAAATTAGAGGGTAATTCTCACCACCGCTTGGAAAGAAACAATATCTGGTTTGAGTTCTGGAGCTGTGAATCGAATGAATGCACCCTTGTTGCCCATCTGTATCAAATTTGCAATTCGCAAGATGTACACAGCATGGTTAGATGATACATAATAACATAATCGAGAGGAATATTTACAACGAATATCAAGAACATAAAATCGATAGTTTGTTGAAACCAAAGCAGAACACAAAATCAACAGCGCTTCAAACCCAGCAAACAACTTTCCATGTCCTAATGATGCAAATGTCACTTTGTGCAAGAAAGCAACTACAGTGCTATACTGTCATATACCTGGTCACAATAATTAGGAGCTGAGAAGACTGTTATAAGCTTTCCATCATGTTCAATTTCATAACCTTCATCCTTCACTTCATGCGAACGGACAAAAAGGTCTGGTAGATCATAAAGCAAATTAAGATATCGGAAATATTCAATGTGAATTTCTTTCAGAAAAAGAGACAAGAAGCTGACACAACATCGATAGTAACAAGCATTTCAAAAATCCAGTTGGCAATGAAGCTTTGCTAGATACCCAGATTGTTTTCTTGTAAAAACCCCTTAGTCACATCTGCTCCAAAGGAAAGACCAACACCACGTTTGCTTGGACCTCTTCCAAGCTGAGGCTGAGGATCACTCTATAGTATTTCACACATTAAACCTGTCAACAAAAACCAGGAGTTACACTGCAAAATAGCCAACAGAAAAAAAGGCCTCAAGGACATCATTTTGACAGAAACCTTGCACCTACCAGAACTTATGATGCAAACATAATGGTTAATATCTGTAACTTTGGGCCATAAATTCAGCTAATCCCAAGGTCTTGGGCAGCAAATTCTTGCATCTCATAAAGAACAATAGATTTGGGAAACCAGAAACAATAATCAAGGTCATGTGCTAGTAGGTTGACCAGGTCATGGAACTTTAGTACAATTTCCTTGTGGTTTAAGAAGATAACTGAAGAAAACTCAACCACCAAGATGGATCAGACATTACGGCTAAATCAAATGGTAGTGAACATTCACGATAAATTGAAAAGGACATCGTAAACCATACATAGTGTCAGCTGGACATAAAGCAGATTAACTAGCAGAGGTAGAAAAAAGAAATGTGTACCTTCTTCTGGAGGCTCACGGAAACGATCAATGGACCTAATTTCTGAGAGCTTAACTCCATCAACACTAAAGAGACCTCCATGAACCACAAAGACCTTGTGGTTGATAACATGAGCAAGGGGTAAGCAACAGAATACTTCAGCGAATAGTTCAACAAATGTTTCACCCAACTACGACCTCACTTCTCCCTCAAAACCATATATTTTGTTCATGCTCTTACTTTCGTGATTTCCTCTTGCCAGGTACATACCTGAATCATAGAAGAACCATCCAAAAGAATCTTATTACATGCACAACTTAAAAGATGCTCATATTTATAGCAAGTCATGACATAACACCAGAACCAGTACAGTAACAAATCACAGAATTTTGTGCAGTTCATGGAAAGTAATAAAATGATAAACAGTTACCAGTGGGATAGAGGCACTTGAAAGCAAAAAGAGTGGGTATGACTTCAACAGAAAAGGATCCTCTGTCCACAAAGTCCCCATTGAAGAGGTATGGATTTTCTTCTGAGGGAAGCCCATTGGGCTCAAATATATTGAGCAAATCAAAGTACTGCAAAGGAAAAGCAGATTAGTCCATCAAAGTCAGTATATGTACTGAAAAAATAATAAACGTCAACAAAGTAATGCATCTAGAAAACCTAAATACCTGGCCATGCACATCACCGTAAACTGTAAAGTGACTGCCATTTGGAACGTTCACATCAACAGGTGAAGGCATTGAGCGCAATAACTCAAAGGCTTGTAACACAATCTGGTATGCATACTTACATTAACAACTAAAAAAGTAAATGACCAAAAGAACAGATGTAACACCAGAAACACTTCAGTTATGCCCCTTGTTTGAAGTAAAAGTGTACCTTTTATGTTCACATTTCTGTTTCTTAAATTCATCCAACATTCCCTTGACGAAATCTAATGTTATTGCATCTCCATCAGCTCTTGGTCCTGTATATTGTGGCTCCACTTCTGTAACATACCAAAGAATTGTCAACCTCAATTAGAATGTAAACTATGCAGAGGAAAGTTATGCAAATAACAGAAGCTTCCATTTCCATCCACAGAAAAAAAGGAAGCTCAACATTAGCACGCTATAGTGCCGTAGTGATCAATTTTATAAAATGGTACAGACGGACATACAAGTTTCAAATATTCAATGGAACAATAACACAGGTGAACAAGAAGAGAAACAATTAGGTCCTTGTAGAACAGAATGCATAGACAGAAGTGGGAGAATCGCAGAAGTGCTGAATGAGCTCGATCTCAGGAAGTTGACCAAGAATAACTTTTAATCAGCGTCAAGCCCTCAACAGCCAAGAAAGCACCTGGCAGCTGGTGCTACATGAGAATTAGTAGCAAGCTGATGAAGACAAATTCAGCAAGTTTGGCTAAGTAACACTAATATATCCAG
The DNA here is from genome assembly GCA_036346245.1 of Bonia amplexicaulis. Classification (NCBI taxonomy): domain Eukaryota; kingdom Viridiplantae; phylum Streptophyta; class Magnoliopsida; order Poales; family Poaceae; genus Bonia; species Bonia amplexicaulis. The sequence goes on from CM070748.1 coordinate 15,210,383, forward strand.
ATCATAATAGCACTCTTGATTGAGGCCACACTAGTACATGGAGCAGGCTGGTTGAAAATAAGGTGCAGAAAGTAAACATCACATACCTATTATATGGTAGTCAATAGAATCTGCCACGGAGCGCCTCTCTGCATCCCCTACAGAATTTGCTTCTTCGAATCGGATTTCTTGGACAGCTTTCTCACACTCTTTCAACTTTCTTGTAGCATCTGGATCATTAAGGCAGATTCTTTTCACCTAGTAAATATGGGAGAATTATTTCTACAACTTTGCAGGGGAAAACCATGAAACCTGGATTACTACAAGAATCAAAAGAATAGCAAGAACACAAGAAAAGAATGTGGTTCCCATTCATCTAGATCGTGACCTACATTAATTTCAGTATACTACTTAGAAATGCCACCAAAGTCTAGAATAAGCAAGAAAACTGACTAAAAACATCCATTAGCAATCTGGCATTGAGTCAAGAAAACTAGGAAAACAATCTGCGCACCTGCTGAAAATCCTTCAGGGCTTCCTTGAACTTTCCCATAGCAAGATATGCTGCACCACGTACTAGTGTGACGGATCCAGGATTTTACCAAAGGGTATGCCGTACCAAAATTTTTATATGCAATTCGGTAAAACCATTTGCCAATTTGATAAATAATTGTAAAATTTGCACCTTAATTCGGTATACAGGCAATTAATTTAACTTATCTCATATGGCACACCCAAATAGGTAGTAAAAACAGGAATTTAGGTCAAAGCACACGTATATGTGAAACATACAGTCACTCACAATACAATAAACAAGATAAGAATGAATGATTGCATAAATGTGCAAAGAAAAGAAAGATAAATTTTCCTTGTTAAACTTATCATGAACAAATATGAATTTATCATGTGGTAACATAACAACAAAGTAAACTGAGACATGAGAAAGTTATCGCATAATAAAACAAAAACTACCACATAGTAAGTAGCAAATACCTTTCCATGCCTCTTGCTGGGCCTCTTCATGCTTATAAATAGGTTGTGCTGCCTAAACAAAGTAACCGTCAGCTCTAAGCAATCTATTAACCTCCAGAAGCAGGATCCCATTTTCAAAATAGGTAAATCATGATAGCAGGAATTAAGTAATTTGGAAACTACATAACTAGGAGGCACATTCGGATATACTGGCGCCGCCGACGACGTCGAAGTCGTCACGCATCGCGCCGACGCGCCGTCCTCGCCGACGATATGCTTTAGCAGAAATTGTGCCTAAGATATTCACTGCACAAGTGCACAACAAAGCATATATGCAATCAAATAATAAAGGAAAAACACATATATCTGCTATGTTTACACAACAAAGCATATGTGCAGCATCGATTCTGCGAATTTATTCATCAAAAGTCCAAACTTTCTATCAGTGATTCCAGTTAATGCACAGCTCTGAGCCTCTGAGCATCATGGAGCAACAGTTATTAGGATTGAGACTAATGTTCATATTAGGATTGACAGTGACAGGCCCAACCCATTACACACAAAAACATATGGAGTCAAGAAAGGCCATTAGTATACAAGTTAAACTAATGTTCAAGAAAGGATTGACATATGGAGTCACTATATTGAGTAATTAGGAACCAAAGCTGCCTACTATACAAGTTAGAATTACCAACTCTCAACATTAACTGAATAATGAAGTTGGAAGTTCTTGATGGATGAGTCTGGAGCAGCCATATGGAAAACTACTTCGGCTCCCTCAAAAGCTGCAGATAAAGAACATATACAATGAACATAAGAACAAAGGCAGTAGACATCAATCACTAAATTGAGTAACGCCCATAAACACTTTTTTGCCATAGGAATTAAAGCAGACAAGTATCAGGATGCCAACTTGTAGTTTTAAGATTTCAAGAAACTTAGCAAACAGTAGAACTGCTAAGATAATTGCAACAAAGAGGCCTCTGAAAGTAAAACAACAGATATACCCGGGTATGCATATATCAATGTAGATAGATAAGTTTTTATCTATCACTAGTATTAGCACACTAATTTATCAGACTAAACTAACACGTTATGGCAAAACAGCTCCATTGCGAACTGAATCATTTGGCCCACATATCGCGCATCATTGGTTCCTCCAAGTCCTAAACTACTTCTAAAGCGGCCCCGTAAGCTCATACAATCTGATCTCTGGATCTTGATCCTCCAGACCCTAGCCGACCTAACGATCTGGGAAGCAAATAGGGGGATCACACACCTTTGGCGACCTGGGCCTCGTCGCGGAGGTCGGCGGAGACGTAGGCGGTTTGGCCCTCCCGGAGGGCGGCGTCGAGGATCCCCTCCTCCACGTCGCGGTCGGCGCGATGGCGGGGCGGTCGGCCACGCGCACCGCCACTCGCCGGAGGAGTCGGCGGCCGAGTCCGTCGGCTGCCCCATCCTGGGCGCCGAAGATCCGTTCTGACCGCTCCATGGCTTCTCCGCTTCGCCTCACTCTCTTCGTCTCTTCGGGCTTCGGCTGGGTTCGGGTGTTTGGGGAAAGACGGTTTCGATGCCACGCAGCCCGCGCTTGCGCTTTGCTTTGCTTCGGCTGTCGGCTGGGCCCAGGGTATGCCGTGGCCCACCCGGCATACCCTGTGGGTCCGCCCCCCACGTCTGTAATAATCCTTGAAGCAAAAAAGAAAAGAAATGGCTAAAAAAAGAAACTTACAAAAGTGTGACAGCAAGAAGTGGAATTATCACTTACTTTTGAATATCGAGCATCAATTTCAATAGCTTTTGTTGCATCCTGCACTGCACTTCCACATTCCTCTAACTTCGTATGTGCAAATGCACGGTTTGCCCAATGCCCAGTAACCCGCATTTGAACTGTTAAGCTCAATGGCTTGACTATACAGCTCTATAGCCTGGGAGAACTTGTTTGCTGGTGGAAATAAGTAGTAAAAGGTCAAAACAAATTAGTTGGAAAATACTATATAGTATGTACTAAGGGGAGTAGGGGACACAATTACACTTTTTAACTCTTTGATGTATTGTTATTCAAAGTAGGAACAACAGTCAGATTTATTTTATTTTATTTTTTGAAGTACAACAATATCAGCAGCCTGATACCACTCAGGATATAACATATAATATATTAAGTTTAAGATCGATTGGTCAAGGTTACTTGATTTTCCTGTTGATTGGGTCTCAAATTAAGTGCTAGATTTAAGCACAGAACTCTCATATCTCTACATTTTTGGCTCTCCATTCCAATTCAAAAAACAAATATGCAGTTCTGAAAGAATTTTTTCTCCATTGCAGTCAGGGTAATTTTTCTTTAACAATAGTGAATTTTTTAGGGAACATGCAAAAGCTTTGCATGCCTTTGTATTAGTAGGGAAAGAACAGTACAGAATTACAGGCTAGAATGGCCCGAGGCAGAGTACAAAATTACAAAAGTGCCGCAAAGACACGTCCAAGGTACAGAACGCAGCGAAAGGAAGCTGCTGAAGAAGGAGCTAGGTGTTCAAACTTCGAGTAACCTGAAGCGACTCTACACCGGCCAAACACCAACACGACAGGTCCTCCAGTAGCTTTGTCAGGAGCTCGTTCACATTCAGCTGAACATTGTCGAAGACTCGGGCATTCCGTTCCCGCCAAATGGTCCAAAGAAAGAGGATTACCAGTGTATCAAAGAGTTTCCTTCTATCTTTAGGGAAGAATTTTCTTCCAGCAATCCACCATTCCATTAGTCGGTCCTGGGACACCGGCGGCCCATGGTGGGTTCCGAAAACACACAGTAATTTCCCCCATGCTTGCTTGACCCAAGGGCAGTGGATAAAGAGGTGGCCAGCAATCTCCTGCTGAAGAGAATAGAACCTGCAGGTAGGGTTCACCGAAATTCCCCGACGCGCGAGCCTATCAGCCATCCAACAGTGATCATTGACCACTACCCATGCGAAAAAATTGCATTTCAGCGGCGCCTTGCTCTTCCAAGTGTGTTTGTGACCTAAGAAATAAGTCCCTCCAATGAAGAACACATTGTAAGCCGATTTGGCTGAGTATACCTCTGAGGAATCCATCCTCCAAACCGTCCTGTCTTTAGTTTGGGGATCGAGGGCCACGGATTGAATGAAAGCCCAGAGGTGGACATACTCGGAGAGGGCAGGTACTATCAGTGCGGCCTGAATGTCGCGAACCCATGCATTTAGCGCAACCCCTTGAGCCACCGTGGTTGCTTTTCTTGCCTTGTGGGGGTATCAGCTTGGAAAGAGCCGGATAGAGAGATTCAACGGATTTTCCATTGATCCATTCATGGTTGTTACGGCGACCACGGCGAGTGAGTCACCTGGACGCCTAGGCGACGTCCAGGCGACGCCAGGCGAGCGCCGTATCTCATATTCAGGTCATACACTCATACCCCCTCATACGGTCTCATATCCCCTCGGTCCCTCCGTCTCCTCATATACCGCTCCCGACCTCTTGCTCCGCTCTCTCCCGACCTCTCCGCCTCTCCCGTCTCCCCCGCCCGACCTCTCCGCCTCTCCCCTCTCCCGTCGCCGCCTCCGCGTCGCCTCCTCTCCCCGCCGCCTCCCGTCCGCCTCCTCTCCCGCCGCCGCCTCCGCGTCGGCTCCTCTGCCCGCCGCTGCGTCGGCTCCTCTCCCCGCCGCCTCCGCGTCGCCTCCTCTCCCGCCGCCTCCGCTCCTCTCCCGCCTCAGGCTCCCGCGCGATCTCCGAACCCTAGCCGGGCGTCAGCGGGATCGGAGGCGGCGACCATGGCGTCCTCCTCCGGCCGCCAGGACGCCTAGGCGTCGCCTAGGCGACGCCGTGACAACCTTGGATCCATTTGTCGAGCCAGAAAAGAGTAGTGTTTCTGTCTCCCAAACGCACCTTCGTTGCCGCACGGAACATAGCCCGAATAGCTGGTTCGTGAGTCATTTGGAGGTGTGCCCAAGTCCAAGATGGGTCTGACTTTTGCCACCAAAGCCACCGCATCCTGAACGCGTATCCCATGAGTTTGAGGTCGAGGATGCCTAAACCGCCAAGGGATAGAGGCCTGCACACCGATCTGTTTTCTGACAGCAAAAGGAAAACACTATAGCTCTAATTACAAAAGTGAGCAGAAGAGTCAGATCAAATATTAACATACCCTTAAAGGCATCATTTGCCCTAAGTTTGAGTTCCTCGGCCTTTTGCACATTTGAATTTGTTAGCATCCATGATAGTTATTGTCCTTGATATTTCTCCAATAGAGACCACCTCATACACAGACTATTCAACCCTCCACCCACACACTGCATTCGCACAAGAAAATAAATTAGCAAAACAAGTAAAAAAATGTGAGGTGTCTCATACAAGGATAACTCACCAACCAGTGTCTTAGCATTTTAATTAAAAACATGATGCATATTTCACAACAATATTCATCTCTACATTACACCACAGATCACACTATGAGGTGTGCATGCCAAAAGTGGTAAGTAAAAACTTCATGAGATCGGCATGTTGCCATAAATCAGAATAAAAAGATACCACTAATACTTGTTCTTCACATAGAGAGGAATACAGGAGGGGAGGTGACTTCATGAGAAAGCAGGGCAGGACCAGGGCCTGGGCAGCCCTGGAAGCCACCCTGGTAAATTCTGCAGTGCAAGGAACCCCCTGGACTAACCTTATTGGAGATTTCCTTCCTACTTGAAAAACAAATCACAGGCTCATTCAGCCACTATCTGACAGAATAAAGACAAAACAGGCCCATTTCTAAGTTTCACTCCCAAATCCCGTGAGCTCAATTGGCCAAATATGGGGATCCCAATAAAAAGTCCACCAGCTATTTTCCCGTCAAGGGCCTTAATTGTTTTCTCTTTTCTACAGCAATCTCTGTAAATGCTATTTTCTTGTCTGTTAATTTTTCGGCCTACATCCTAAGTGGTAAATGTTAAATACCATAGCTGGGCCTTTGGGCAGCACCCAAGTCTTACTGGAGATTTCCCCCCAACAAATTGCAGGACACACCCACCACTTCTGAGTCCTCACATTCCACCTGATCTTGTGTCGCAGCCCATAAGACCGAACTAAAACACCAAGAATCAAAGACAACACAGGTCCATCTCTCTATTTCATTCTCATATGACCTCACACACAGCAAGAAATTTGAGTCCTGAACCTTAGCCCATCAGCTCTTCTCCCATCAAGGACCGTAATTACTTTCTCTTTACTACATCCTTTACCATTTTTTGGGCTGTCACCATCGCTTGCTTGGTAAGCATTTTCTCTATAACAATTATATGTACATTAGGTAAAATATAGTTGAATATTACAAGTTTTGAGTTTTATTTGCCTCGCATAATAAATGGGGTTTCTTATGATGTAAAGATACACGAGCAAATGCTACTACTTAATCATGTACCTTGCCAACAAGTGTTTAATTCCAACGTGACCGGTTACCAGATGTTACCAATTTCTAGCTCCTCCACAATGAGAAGCTATATCAAGCTCAAACGTAAAGGTGATCCTACAGGTGTCGACAAACATTGCATCCACAGCACACAAAAAAATCAGGGTTTCGATAGAGCATACTTGCAATATAGTGCAGCAGTGACAGAGAGAAACAGTAGAACATTGCTTTCTTTTTCTCTCTAAGTGCCACTTTTGCAAGGGGAAGTATGTCACATGGGGATCATATCATCATACTGTTTTCTCGGTCTCTGCATATACTAATCACATGAAGCTAAGTGTGCTATGATGACATAGATCAGAGCAAATATGTTGCTCTTGAAGCCCCAACCCAAGGAAGAACACATGTGAGGGGAGCACTGGAGAACACAAACATAAACATACAGAGCCCTAGACAGAGGAAAGTGACATACGGAGTGGGGAGCGGCGGCGGCGGCCGGCAGCACCCAAGTCAAGTGACGAGCTGTGAGCCGCGGCACCGGACTGGAGTGAGGAGGCAGAAGTGCGGCGGCAGCGAGAAGCACCGGGAGTGATGAGCAGCGGCGGGAGGGACCGGCCGGCGGTGGCGGGACGCAGCAGCGGCTGAGCGTCTAGGGCAGGGGAACCGGGGACGGGAACGATGGACATATAACAGAAGCTAGATTTAACTTGGTAATTGATGGGCTAACTTGGGCCTCCTGGTGACCCTTTCTTCATTTGTAGACGGGCCAGGCCGGGCCGGGACAGGCCATTAAAATATGCGCACTTCATTTTTATGCAAAAGTACCTTATATATTTGTTTGTACAAATATTGTTTAATACTGAGGAAATACATTCTACTACCAGGTGTAGCTACTCCTACCTATCATATACCCCATTCAAAAGAACTTGATATACATTTTTATCATCTTAGGTATAGTCGCCTACTAAATATTCTAAGATACTCTAACTTGAACCCCCCACATTAAAATATTGCAAGGAAGCACATACCTTTTTGCCTATTTGCTAATACCTTGGTATTCACAGATGAAAAGGAGTACATCTAAAAAATTATGAATACCACCATTAAAAAATATACATACCACTTTGTGGCCTTATATACTTGTATACTTCTTGTACATACCCTCCGTCACATGAGATACTCCCAACTTATGGCATATGACATGTGAGATACACCCGGTAGAAGGGGAAAAAGGTTTCCTTTTGACATTACTATAGTATACATTTTTGTAATTGTTTATCTTGAATATAAAATGCTCAAGCTACATGAATCAGAACCGAAAGAGAATTTGAAAGCTATTTTCTTTTTACTTTTCTCTCATAGCATTATTGTAGGAGCTTCTAATAGAGCCTCCAGTTAATATAGATTTGTATATAAATAGATTGTTTTTGTCTCCGTGTGAGCAACTATATATATTAGCTGGAGAACTATATATATTTTTATTTTGTTTAGAACTTTTCTGTAAGGTAACTGCTTTGTACAATTTGATCGTGTGACAATAGAACATGTACAGGCATGAGACACGTATATAAGTAGATCAAAACCTTAGGCCACAAGATGTACGGATAAAATGTTCGATTAATATGAGAATTTTTAGTTTTTTCTACTTAGACTAGCTAAATGCCCGTGCGTTACTACGGATTTTAAAATTTGATCATACTATATGTTCTGATAACGAGTGGTAAAATTTTTTAGAACATGCAGGCGGCGGAGGGAGGGGATGAGGCGAGGGAGAAATCAGGGGGAGGAGTGCACGGGTTCGTGGGGGTGGGGTGGTCCACACGTCAGACAAACTATCTTTTTTTGTCAAGAGAGGTAGAAAGGATAGGAGAGGCCGCACCAACCACCAACTCTTTTTATAATAGTAAAGATTAGCGTGAGAGCTCCTAGAGAAGAGTCCAATTAGTATAGAGATGTAGATTTAATTAGCATGATAATACCTATTTCAGTACTAATTTGTTGAAATATTAAGTAGTTAGTATTTTTAACTAAAAACTGTACTAGGAAAGGAGTGAGAAACGTGAGAGAGAGAGGGGGTGCTAATGTATTATTTTCCTAGTGGAATGTGATGAGGAACCGTCGCTGGCGACCAGTCCGATCGATTTCTCTGCTTATGCAAAACAAGATCAATCACAGAAGACAAAAAATAGTAGATTAAAAACACAGAGAGGTAGAGAGAATTCCTGGTCTTTCTTTGTTGCTTTCTTTCTGATTTTGTATACAAAACAGCCAATAGTATTCCCTATTTATAATCTAGTTGTGAGGTGCCCACCATGAGCTAAGGCTTCAAGCCCAGGCCCAGGTTTTCTAACACCCCCCCTTGGGCACTCATTCGATACATTCATGCCTCATCAAAACTCTATAAAAACCCAGTGGGAAAAATTTGGAGAAAGAGTACATGATACATGTTATGCGTTCATGCCTCATCAAAACTCCACAAAAACCCAGTAGGAAACATTTGGAGAAAGAGTAAATGATACATGTTATGCTGCGTTGCAGAATTGCCTTATTAAAAACCTTAGTCAATAAACTTCAGGAAAACTCGTCAAGCGAAAAAGAGTACAATCCACCTAATTTCGTCCAATCTTCAAGACTTATTCTTTGGGTACTCGATCTTCATGGTCAAGATTTAATAACAAGCTTGAGAATATTCTCCCCCTGAATTCTGCACTTCTCTAAGTCCCATCATTCCAATTCCTTGTATGCATCTTTCAAAGCTAGATGCATGAAGTGACTTAGTGAATAAATCTACAAGATTCTCACATGATTTAGTATGTAGTACCTTAATTTCGTCCATCTTTTGCAATTCATGAGCATAGAAGAACTTGGGGTTGATATGCTTTGTGAGATGACTCTTCACATAGCCCGTTTGCACTTGTACAACACAAGCTGCATTATCTTCATAGATAATTATGGGAGCTTGCATAATATTCATCCCACATGACTGTTGGATGTGGTGAATCATTCGTCGGAGCCAAGCACATTCTTGTGCAGCTTCATACAGTGCTATAATTTCTGAGTGGTTTGTCGAAGTCGTTATAAGACTTTGCTTAGACGATTTCCAGGAAATTGCAGTTTCACAACACAGGAATACATAGCTTATTTGTGACCTTGCGGTATGCGGGTCCGACAGGTACCCAGCATCTACACAGCCAATCAAGTTCAAATCTTAATTCTTTCTGTAGAACAATCCAAGGTCCTTACTTTCTTAGACGTATCGGAAGATGTCCTTTATTCCCTACCATGCCTTTTGGTAGGTTCTGCATTATGCCTTACTAATAGGTTTACGGCAAATGCAATATCCGGTCTAGTGCAGTTTGCTAAATACATAAGTGCTCCCACTGCACTTAAGTATGAAAATTCCGGTCCCAGGACTTCCTCCTCCTCTTCCCTAGATCGGTATGGATCTTTTTCTTACTGTAAAGATCTCTCGATCATTGGTACTTTCGATGGGTATGCCTTCTCAAAGTCGAACCTTTCTAACCATCTGAGCATAGGCTGATTGATGTACTAATATTCCTTCAGGGACATGCTCGAGCTGCAGGCCTAAGCAATATTTGGTTTTACCCAAATCTTTCATTCAATTAAAGTAAATGACAATTAAAGTCTAAATGCATTCTGCGCATTAGACTGAATTTGCTAAGAAATCAGAGAGTTTGTCTGCTATTTTCTCAGGGGTGATATTCTCTTCGAGAGAAATACAGGCGGTGGCAACTGCTAGGTCGAAAGGGGATGTGCTGCCGGGATGGCTTCAACCTCCATCAGCGCAGACAGCTGTTCAGAGCTCTCCCCCTCAACAGATGCAAAGTGGGTTTCATGCTGCCATTTGCCATCCTTTTTCTTTTGGGCTTGGAAGGCGTCGATGATATGCTGCGGCTGTTTACAGATCCGCGACCAATGCCCCTAGTTGCCACACTTGAAGCAGGATTGGTCCTGCTGACCATAGACCTTGCCATCCCGCTTAGGCTTGCCTGTCTTATTCTCACGTGGAGCATCTGACTTACCTTTCTAGGCTGCGGCCTTACCATTCCTTCCCCTTTTCTTCATCATAGGCTTTCACACCTTATAGCTCCCGGCGTTGGCTTCATGACCAGCGGAGCTCCCAGGTGTCTATGTGACGTAGTTCTTGTAGAGAACTTCGTCCTGAGCCTCTGCAACCTGCATTATATCAATCAATTCGGCATACTCCTTGTAGCCGTCTTGACGATAATTGCGTGCAGATTGTACTGCATTGGGGTGGAAGGTGGATAGAGTTTTCTCAATCTTCTACTCCTCTGTGATCTGCTTGCTACAAAGTTGAAGAGTGATACAAATTTTGTATAAGGTAGAATTGTATTCCCTGACCGTCTTGAAGTCGGCAAACCTTAATCGGATCCATTCACTTTGCCTGAGGAAGAATGGTGTACTTTAGCCTCTCGAACCACTTCTTGAGTACAATCCATAGTGCTAGCGCGCTCTTCTTTGTCATGTACTCATTCTTGATAATGAGGCAGAGGTGGTGCCTGAGGAAGTGAAGTGCCTGATCATTTTTCTTAGGGGTGGGTTGGGCGTCCTGCGGTGTGCCGATCCCAATAGCAGCGTGGAGCTTCTTGGCTCCAAGTACTATCTCGACATCGAAAGCCCACGTCAGATAGTTTTGGTCATGCTGGGCTAGCTCCTCGAACTCCCGGTTCGTGATGCCACTCATCTACATGTGCATGAGAGGAATAAATAAAGTTTACTGCGGTAAATATGCATGGAATGAAATTTACTTCAGGTAAATAAATTGCATAGTGATACAAAAGATTCTCGTAATGTTCCAGAATTTTCTATGCATTTTCTATAAATTTTACTATTAATTTTGGTCATTAAAGGTAATTTAAATAATTACGATTAACCAAAATAATAAATAAATACAGAAAGCATAGAAAATAATAATGATAGAAATGAACATGCTTCAAATGCTAAAAATAATTCAAAATTCAATTCAGAGGCCCTTTTATCTTGGGATTATGAATTTTCAATGGTCTAGATTCGAGGGCCTATCATAAATTTTCGATTCGTGAAAATTTTCATGTAATTCGATTTTTAGGGCTTTCTGCAAAATTTAGGACCCATTTGTAAAATCAGAGGGCCTATCTGTAATTTTCAAAATTCGAGTAGGACTTTCGACCATCTCCTCCTGCCGTTTACCGGCCGCTTGACCCTTGGTAAACTTAAGCAGCGGGGTAGGGTTTCCCCTACCCCTGCTCCTTCAGTGGCGGTTCGGAGAAGGGTGGCCGAGGCGCTCGGGCGGCAGCCGTCCGGCCGGCTCGGCGGCGTCTTGCGGCGGCCGGCCGGCGAGCGGCGGGACCAGCGTCTTCGCGGCGCTTGGGGCGCTAACGGCGGAGGAGCCGTGGCGGCCTCGGTTTGGGCGGGCGGTGGCCGGCGGAGCGGCGGGCGGCCTCGGCGTTCGGGCATGTGTCGGCCGAGGAGGCGGCGCTTAGGTGGTGGGTCTAGCGGCGGCGTAGGCGGGGCTAGCCTCGGGTGGCGGCGGCTCTTCACGGTGGGTGCCGGCCATGCGGCGACCTACAGTGCCGCGGCGGCGGCGTGCGGGCCGTCGCATGGCGCGGCGGCCATGTAGCGCAATGGCGACTTTGGGGCCCGCAGCGTGCGGGCGGCGCGCCAGGGGAAGGAGCCGACGGCGGTAGGCGGACAGCCGATGGTTCAGTTGGTACGACTGCGGGCCGTCGACGCGGTCGCATTCAGGTCACGTGTACGGCATGGCGGCCGGTGGCTGCTGGAGGTCGCGCGGAGGCCAGCTTCTTGTCCTTTTTTCTTTCCTTTTTTTCTTTTCAATCCACAGTGCAATTAACATCTACTCTGTGATGTAATCTACCAATCAACATTGTGCCGACGACTTCAAGTCGCTCGCGGTAGATTAGAGCGGATTTGCACCGTAGAAAAATAATCTAAAAAACGAAATCTACGAATCTAGAGCTATCTAGAAGTAGACAATTCAATCTACTAATGCTTCAATGATTACCTTCGATTCACCGGAGCGATTCGTGCTGATAACATGTTGAGGAACTGTCACTGGCGACCAGTCCGATCGATTCCTCTTCTTATGCAAAACAAGATCAATCACAGAAGACAGGAAATAGTACATTGAAAATACAGAGAGGTAGGGAGAACTCTTGGTCTTTGTTTCTACCTTTTATCTCCTAGGATTACCGTGGAGACTTCTAAATATAGGAATTTAAAGTATTTATTTATTTCTTTAATTAATGTGGTAATGGTGAATAGGACTGTTCATTTGGTTTTTTCGGTTTGTACGGTTCGGTAAATACGGTTTATTCGGCAAATACGGTTTTAGTTATTCGGGAAATACGGGACTTAATAAAATACGGTACGTTACCGGCAAATACCATTTTATTTCGGTATGGTATCGGTAAATACCAATTTTACCAAAGTTTACGTGAATTAGTAAACGATAATCTCATCTCCAACTCCAATTCTCCATTCGAGAAGCAATGATTGAAGTCTGAAGGTCTGAATCTAAAGCAGAAATGCAGCAGCAGCAAAAAGCTAGAAATGCAGAAAGCAGATTGGCATACAGTGACCAGTGAGGAGCTATGGAACTACCGTTGTGCCAGACTGCCAGTAGCACACGCGGACAGTGGACACGCCGGCTGGTCGCACACCAGAACTCCAGATGACCAGACAGGAATCGATCAACAGGCTACACACAAAGTCACATAACTAGTGCACACCACACACAGTCACAAACGATTGAAACAAAAAAGTTTTCTGCTGCAGAACGGCAGCAGAACATAGTTCCAAACTTCCAGAGTTCTCCAGTGAACCACAAGCAGTCAAGCAAGCAGAACTTAGTCCTTACAAAGTTACAAGCAGAAGTGCAGAACCACAATATTTGGAACAAAGTTTAAAGCACACTGGCATAGTTCATCACTAGTTCACTACTAAATATAATACTCATCACTTCATCAAGATCAAGTCCGGCGGTGGCGATATCCGAACCGGCACTCCGGCATCCCATCGCCCACGAGTGGGCACCGAGCGGCGTAGTCACTAGTATTTTGTGTCCAGCAGCAGTGACCAGAATTCCAACAAGGCAACAATAACAAAATAGGCATTAGGCAGTCTAATTTTGAAATAACAAAAGCCCCAACATGGCAACATACCTTCAATTTAAACTTTAAAACATCAAACTCGATCCGAGGAGTAGACAGTAGCTGTTGGAGTTGGATCTAGGCCTGGCATTTCAATGCCTTCATGAAATGAAAAATAAGCTAATTAGTTGAAGCAGCTGTCAATTGCCAATTTGCTATCACTTATTAGTAGAAATATATTGCATATATTATAGTACCTTCTTCAAATTTAGACAAATCCGCTAAATCGGCTTCCACATTGATGCGCTTTGAAGAACACAACCAATCTTGTGCACATATCAAGCATTGGAGTGTGAATGGAGTCAAGGAGCTTCTAAAATCATCCGAGAACAATACTTGCATTTAGCCTTATTATGGTCATTTGGTAGTCGTGTGTAATGGTTCCATATCTCTGATCTGGGATTCATTGGTTTCTTTCCATCTTGAGCTTCATTGGGACCAACAACTTCATCGCTGCCCACATTCACATTCATACCCATACCCACTAACCCAGCACCCACTGACCTAGCAGCAGCAACATCAATATTTGCAATATCATCTGACTCAGACATCTAATAATCCAAAAATGTAAAGATAGATAACCAATTAACCATTAACCAATGCAATAACCATTAACCAATGCAACTATCAGTACGCAACAACATTACAAATTAACCATTAACCAATGCAACTATCAGTATGCAACAACATTACAAATTAACCATTAACCAATGCAACAACATCACTGAGTGCATGTTCACAACAGACTAGGCATACTGGCATAGGCAGTAGGACTTACTTCGCATTCGCAAGATCTTACTTCACAATAGACTAGCAATCTACCAATTAATATTTGCCAAATGAAACAGAGAGAAAAGACTTACTTCGCAAGATCCTATTGACTCCGTAACTCTGGCGTCTTGGGAGAGGGTCAGAGGGAGGAGGCTGGTGTCCGGGCCTAGGAGGCTGGGTCTCACTGTCTCGGACTAGAATGGAGTCAGGGAGAGCACCGACGGAGGCGGAGCACCGGAGCCCAAGCGGGGAGCAGTGCACCGGAGGTCAGATACTCGGATTACTCTAGAGCATTTAAAATTTTAGATCTAGAGAATGGAGAGGAGAAGACCTGGTGGCTGGTAGTCGACGACTCGACGGCGCTGTCGGTGGCTCCACGCGGGGGCTTGACGCCGCCGCGCCGGCGTCTTGGGAGAGGGAGCCCCGATGAGGCGACGAGTCTGCGACTGCGAGCAGCCGAGGCCGAGCACCGAAGGAGGCGCACGCGCGGAGCACCGGAGCCTGAGCGGCCAGATCCGCTATGCTCTGCGACTGCCAAATCCATTGCCGGTGCTCCCCCCAATCCCAGGCTCGGCCGGCGGTGAATCGAACGAGACTCGAGAGGAAGCTCTGCGGTTTGCGGATCTAGCGAGGAGAGGCGAGGGGCGTTGGTTTGGTCGTCTGCTGCCGAGTCTTGCCAAGCGGCTAGGGTTGGATTAGCCGTCCGCGACTCTACGGCCGTGCGGTGCGTGCGTCGGGCTGGGCTATCGGTGCGTGGTGCTAGTGGGCCGAGAGCCCAAGACCGGAGAGACGCCGTGAAAATTGAGTGGGCTTTCGGTTTTCTCAGGAAATTCGGTTTTCCCTCGGTTGCTACCGGAAAAACCGAATCAGATAAATGCCACTGTTCTAGCTACCGAATACCGGTCAAACCGAGTTGACCGGTTCGATTCAGTTTTTTTGGTACGGTACGGAACTGCACAGTCCTATGGTGAAAGGCACACTGGGGGCGAGATTTGAATAGGCGAGCTGTTTTCGTTGATGGTAGTCCACTAAAATAAGGTGGGAAGGGTAGTTAAAAAAGAATACATATTCAGGTAGTAAGATTTGATGAATATCTTCGAAGGAAAAAAAAAAAGAGGGTATAACCACTGTATATGACTAGTTACAAGTACAATGCAGCATTACCAACACTGTGTCCCACAGCTCGCCAAGAAAAGGAACATTTTGTCACACAGCCCATAGCCTAATCTGATGCTCTGACTTTGAACGAACTAGAGAAATAGTGCACTAGCATCACATATCCCTATCCTATCCTATCCTAGAGGAGATCACATATGGTTCAAATCTGGTTTTTTATAATTTTTAATTTTAGTCCTCTTCATAATAACCACGTTAGCACCTATCAAGCTAAGGAAACTTAGGGTCTGTTCTTTTTTGCTGTGGCTTATGGTTTTTGTTGCGGCTTGTGACTTTTAGACTGTTTGCATGAGAGATTACAGAGTAACAGAAATTCACGTGTGGTTTTTGCTGATATAAATGAAGTCAGCAAAGTATGTACTACAATTAACTAGTAGACTCTATCTTGAAAAAATACTCTATTTAGAAACTAGTTACTGTAGAAAAACCGAAAAGCAGCTTTTAGAAGCTGAAAAGAACAGGGCCAGTAGATGCCTACTGAGCACCCCTACTTCAACAGGAGTACCTACCGAGCTACACACTTGGGAGGCTAATTAGTGTAAGCATATGATTAAGTTAATCATGTGCTTAATTAGGGACTAATTAGTAGAAGCATATGCATTCGTGGGCCTTGTAGATAGCTACCGAGCCAGAGGCGTTCGGCTGCTGAGTCAAGGGAGCTCAGGCGGGTCGATGCTGTCTCCCCTACCGAGCTGGGCAGCACGGCAAACGATATATGCTATCTGCAGCTATTGAGTTTAAGGAGCAGACTAGATTTATAAAAATAAATATATAGAGATTAAATTTGAACAAAAAATAACTAGAGTACCATATATGCGTAGAATTCTCCTATCCTATATGTCCTGAGTACAACAGTTTCAGTTCAATCCCCTTCAACTTCCAGCTGTTGGGTTAATCTCCAGGGCTAACTGCCCCGAGATTTCAGGGAGGACCTCCTCCACTCACGCACCCTGATCGGGGGTGCTACCAACCGTGTTGGTTCTGGTCCCAGTCACCTAGCGCACTAAAAATAGACACTTAGGGGATTTGGAAGGGGGTGGTCTGACGGTTATATTTGAAGGCCCCCTGAAAATCTCGTTGATGCCCGATCTCTCATGAAGCGCTTTGGTGAACGAAGACCAAACCGGCCACCGCTCTGTCCATGGCTCCAACGACTACAGACCGGCATGATGCCATCACCGTCCTGTCCATCAACTCCGGCCGATCCCTCCACTGCAGCAACTCCTTCACCCTTATGGCAACTTCAGGCTCTGGTATGTACTCACGCTTCCGCTTTTAATGTTTTTCATTAGGTGTTCTTGATTTTGGACTAGGATAATTTTCTACAATGGTATCAGAGCCTTACTAGTCCTTCATGAACCCTAATCTATTAACCGAACTCGGTTTCAATCCCGGATCTACGGGCTTTAGCGCTAGGATTAGAAATTAGAAGGAGAGGATCAAGCAAAAACCCTAAGAATCCCCAACCCGAACTCCCAAACCCGAAACAAATGTGCTTAGATCGGTGGCGAAGAACAAAAAAAACTTACGGGCACCGCCGCCGATCTTGTCTTGGCGGTTGCTTAAGAATCGCTGCCAGTAGCCCTCCGGCGCAGCCGCTCCCGATGGCCGCCGCTTGCGCGCGCCGCCGTCTGGGCCGTGCCGTCTTTGCGCCAGGCGCGCCGCCTCTCCGGCTTCCCGGTGCCGATGTCGCCGTCGCGGCCGGGCCGTCTGCGCCGTCGCCGGCCGCCGCTCCACCGTCGCGCCGCCGCTTGGGGCCGCAGCCTCCCTCTCCGTCCGGCGGGCGCTGGCGCCGCCATCCGCTTCAGCGGCGTCTTCGCCGCCGCCTCGGGCGAGCCCGCGCCGCCGCCGGGCCGCCTCGCTCGATCGCCTCATGCGCCGCAGCATCGCTCCCTCCGTGCGCCCGTTTTTTCCAGATCGAATGGGTGCAAATGTTTAGGGTTAGGTTTTGGCACTCCCTTTTGTATGATTTTCGGTGAGTTTTCGGCCGTCCGATTAAATCGGACGGTCATCAATTCATGGGCTGCGCGCGGGGATGGGCCGGCTTCTTTTTCGGCCGACCGATCGGCATCAGATGGCGCGGGCGTATGGTGAGGGCCGCACGGGCATCTCGGCCGTCGGATCACGATCCGACGGTGAGTGCGGGATGATGGGCTTGCAGGCCGGCCGTGCGCGCTTTAATGGGCCGCGGGCGCACTTTTGACCCATTTCTCTGCCGGCCGCCCGCGCGCATGAGTTTTGGGCCGCGCTCGTGATGAGGACATCTTTACTACATATTCATCGTCCACTTCAAGTGTGCATGGCAAAGCTATTGATAAGGCTCGGGAAGGACCTATGACAAGAGTAAGAGCTAAGCTACTTCAACAGCAGGTGCTTTTGTTCCTTAGAGATTCTTCTATTACGTTAGATGAGAATAACATACTACCTAATGCAAATATGTTATGCCTTCTCAGATTTGAAGCAACAGAAGATCAAGTGGAGAAGGACCAACCTACCACGAGTCATGAGAAGGAGAGTCCATGCGGGCAAGGAGCTATGATATATCTGTCCAACAATTTCTCAATCAAGCAGCCCATGCGGTTGATCAAGAAGGAAAGAAGCCCGTTTGATGGGAGAGCAAAAGGGGAAGAAACCCAAGGACTTAAACTACAAGCTTTGGATAAGATTTACATGCCAAATTTGGACTTCCCACGTGCTCAATCCAATTCAAGCTCGGATTCAACTCAGAATTAAATTCGGATTCGGTTTGGGACAGCCTGACAGGCAGTTACTAAAAAGGCCATAACTTTCACAAACGGAGTCCGATTCAGGTGTTCTTGTACTCGTTGGAAAGATAATTTCAAGGGCTACGCAACGGATCCAGCCCCACCTTCAAATTAATCACGGATAAAAAGTTATGACCAAAACATGGTGACGGTTTAATTTTAGGTTTTTTCTTTTGTGTGAGTTTGTTTCCAAATACATGTAGGGATGAGTTAGAGTTGGTTTAGAACCTCTTGGCCAGCCATGAGGTGGATAGGGTACTATATATTGAGGGTTAGACCCCCATTGTAAGGGGACCACATTTGAGAATAATCAATCTACTAAAGTTTGTTCAAGTTTAGCATTGTTGCCTAAGTTCCATAGGGAATTAGGAGTTACTTTCTTCAATCAAGATCGTTCAGCCTTTCCATTGGGAATTGGGTGCACGATAGATCTTCGCAGTGGTCGTGAAATCAACACGAGTGTGGTTTGGCGGATTAAAGAGTGTTCGTCCCTTGCATTGGCATTGGAGGATCATTGCGATTCATCAAGACTCCGTGAGTATCCATCCTCGTCGAGAAGATCGGGCGACCCGTATCATCTTGGTATCGAGCCGGTTTACTCGGTAGGATCTTATCCCTTTAAATTTCAGTTTATTACTTGCTGTCCTATAGTCCATAAACCGAAAACACAAAAAAAAATCCAAACCCTAGTTTCGCATCTGCTATTTTTTCGTGAGTTTTATTATGTCTTGATCCATTAGAAATTTTGTTTACGTCTTGATCGTTCGTGTTTATTTGCATAGCGTAATCTTTGTGTCCAATCCAAAATTCAAACAAAATATCCGATTGCTACGATTGCATGAACAAGATCTTGTGCGATCAAGTGAACGATGATGCTACTGATCTGCGCGGAAAAAATTCTGCTATTTTATTTCATCAATTGAGACTAGTTGTTGAATATTGCATCTAGGGCTGCTCTTGAGTATTCTACATCTTCTTGAATATTTGTGATCTATGCAAAATCAAAGAGACAATTAAACCTAGTTCGGCCTTTGAAAAAAGAAGAAGAACAAGAACAAGAAAAAAATTGCTAAGAAAAAAGAGAGAAAAACATTGGCGAATCTAGGATGAGCTCTTAGTCCATAAATTCAGCTTGTGTATTTAATTCCTTTGAGCAATCTTGTGCCCTTACATTCATATCATTGCAATTGGCTAGCGTCTCTCCTAGTACTTGGTGCAAAACGAGCTATCTAATCTTTAATTTCATATTGCCTCTAGTTAGCTCATTCCTTTTGTTTGCATCGAGTCACATTGATCTTTGCATGTGCGTTCATATACTTCACTTAAATCTTTTGGATCACACATAGGCAAAGTATTCTAACTTGGATTATTACTTAATTTTACAACATCGAGAAATCGATCGTGTAGGATAAATACTTCCTAACCAAACTCCACAAAATATCCTTTGTTGGCAATTGTGAGTCACTTTTAAATCTGCTTGATCATCACTTGTTATTATAGCCACCACCAAGTGTAAGTTTCTTTTGGCCTCAATCCACTTCGGAAAGGTAAGAACTTTACTTGGGAGAAGAAAAAGTGAGATAGAGTGAACACATATTACCCATATATTTATGGTTTTTGTGTTTTCCTTGTGCTACTAACCATGTCAGGTGGAGACGACAACATGGGAGAGGAGCATGGTCTGAATTCCCCGGTGACTCATTTTCAATTCCAAGCTTTGAGGGAACTTTGCGCAATGAGTTCATCGCCACTACTTGACCTTGGAGGAGCAACTCAAGGCAGAGATCAACAATTCCACACAAGATATGCGCATTGAGATGAACCAACAAATGAGCGTGCTATGTACCAACATTGTGAATGATGTGGTGCGCGCACTTCGACAACAACATGAGGAAGGTAGTGTTCAACGTGGGGGTGGCATCCCTCCGCGAGATGAGGAAGCAGGCATTGCTCGAGGTGGCCAAGATGCACAGCAACAGCGAGACCGCGTGGTGGCAACGCCATCCATCCACCCTTCCACAGGAGAGGTGCGGGCGGCTTTCATGGTCCGGGAGGGCCATGGACATGGAGGCCGTGGTGGAGGAGCACTTCACTTTGACGATGATGACTTTCCGCACCATGACGATGGCTACCACCGTGTCGTTACGGTGAAGAACGACCACACGAGGAGAAATTTGGTAAGCTCAAATTTATGATGCCTTCATTTTCAGGTACACATGAGCCCGAAGAATACCTCACTTGGGAGCTCAAGGTGGACAAGGTGTTCCGCTTGCACAACTATTCTGAAGAGAAGAAAATCCATATGGCGGAACTAGAATTCAAAGATTATGCCTTGGTTTGGTGGGAGCAAATGCAAAACCAAAGGATGAGGAATAATGAGCCACCCATCACTACATGGGAAGAGATGAAGTACCATATGAGAGCAAGGTTTGTACCTACACATTACAAACGTGACCTCTTTGATAAATTGCAGAATTTGAAGCAAGGAGTTTCACAATTGAGGAGTACTACAAAGAAATGGAAATGGCTATGATAAGGGCTAATGTTTATGAACAAGAAGATCAAACTATGGCCCGATTCCTTGCTGGTTTGCATCCTTCCATCAAGCGAATCGCAATTTCAACCCTACAACAACTTGGTGGAGTTGGTGCATCAAGCCACTAAGGCGAGAGGCAAGTTCAACAGGACATGAAGGTTTCAAGATCATCTTCCTACACTCCCGTCAGACACCTACGGAGGTAAAACCACATCTCGTTTCAATTCGTTTAAAACTAATCCATCTAGTGGAAGTTTTACTCCTAATACACGTGATGCCCCAAGTACCAAGAACGCCACTCCTTCTTTTCCAAAGAGAGGATCAGTCCCCTCTTCATCATCTTCTGTTGGTTCTACGGCCAAGAGTAGCTCCATCCAATGCTTCAAGTGTCTTGGTCGTGGACATATGCAAAAGGATTGTCCAAATAACAAGGTAATGTTGATAGCGAGAATGGAGAATATGATTACGCTAGTGACGAAGATGGAGAGCACCTTGCTGATTTCAAGGCGCATGAGAATGGCCATGAGGGAGAAGGCGAAGAAGAAACACATAGGGATGGGTATTGTGACCCCGAATCCGGTCCTATCCTTGTGTGCACCCCTTCGGTATTGAGCGTTCAAGCAAAGCCCAACCATGAACAACGCTGCAATCTTTTCCAAACAAAAGCTCAGGTGAGTAAAGATGGTAAGTGTTGCAAAGTTATTATTGATGGGGGTAGTTGTCATAACTTAGCTAGCAAAGAACTTTGCACTAAACTTGGTTTGAAATATAAAAACACCCACATCCATATCAAATTCAATGGTTAAACAATAAAGGGTCTATGAATGTTGGGTACACAGTTGATGTTAGTTTTCAGATTGGTTCTTATCGTGATCTTGTAGAATGTGATGTTGTGTCCATGGAAGTATGTCACTTGTTATTAGGTAGACCATGGTAATATGATCGTTCTGTGATTCATGATGGAAGAACTAATCAATACAAGTTCATGTGGAATAATAAAGAAATATTGTTAAGGCCTTTAACTCCTTCTCAAATTATATATGATAACATGCAAAGGTTGAGGTGAAAGTGGAGAGTGAGAAAGTGAAGGAGCAAAAGTGTGTAATTCCACAAAATATCGGTGAGAGCCATAAACTAAAACCGAGTGGAAAAAGAAAGGGTGAGGGAGAGAAAAATTAGTCATGATAGCCACCAAATCGAGTTGCGAGAGATGAGAGATGATCCCACTTTGGAGCATTTGGTATTACTATATAAAAAGTTTTGCTTTCTACTAATGACTTAACCTCTCTTCCTAGTGTGGTTTCTCGTGTGTTACAAGATTATGAGGATGTTTTTCCGAGGACGTGCCATTGGTTTACCACCCGTTCGAGGCATCGAACATCAAATTGACTTGGTACCGGAGCTCCACTTCCCAACCGTCCGCCGCATCTGCACAAATCCGGAGGAGACAAAGGAAATTCAGCGACAAGTTCAAGCACTCATGGAAAAAGGGTATGTACGCGAAAGTCTTAGCCCTTGTGCCGTCCACGCATTCTTGTTCCTAAGAAAGATGGTACATGGAGAATGTGTGTAGACGTAGAGCAATCAATAACATTACCATTCGTTATCGTCATCCTATTCCTAGGTTAGATGATATACTTGATGAATTGAGTGGCTCTACTATCTTTTCTAAGATTGATTTGCGTGCGGATATCATCAAATTCGAATGAAACATGGTGATGAGTGGAAGACAGCCTTTAAAACAAAATTTGGGTTGTATGAATGGTTAGTGATGCCTTTTGGTTAATCTAATGCCCTAGTACATTCATGCGATTAATGAACCATGTTTTGAGACACTTCATTGGAAAATTTGTGGTAGTCTATTTTGATGACATTTTGATATATAGCCACTCATTGCAAGAACATGTTGAACACATTAGACAAGTGCTACAAGTGCTAAGAACCGAACAATTGTATGCTAATCTTGAGAAGTGTACTTTTGCACAAACAAAGTGGTGTTCTTAGGCTATGTTGTTTCACTCAAGGAATTGAAGTAGATGAATCTAAAATTGAAGCTATTCGAAATTGGTCTACTCCTCGTTAATGTTAGTCAAATTCGTAGCTTTCATGGACTTGCTAGTTTTACCGTCGATTAGTAAAGATTTTAGTACCATTGTTGCTCCATTAAATGAATTAACTAAAAAGGAGTCACTTTTGAGTGGGAGAAAACAAGATAAAGCTTTTGCTGAATTGAAGAAATGTTTAAGCGAAGCACCATTGCTTGTTTTACCCGATTTCACTAAAACCTTTGAGATTGAATGTGATTCTAGTGGAATAGGTATTGGTGGTGTTTTGATGCAAGAAAGAAAACCTGTTGCATATTTCAATGAGAAACTTCATGGTGCACAATTAAATTATCCTGTTTATGACAAAGAATTGTATGCTCTTGTGCGCGCATTAGAGACTTGGCAACATTATCTTTGGCCTAAAGAATTTGTCATTCATTCGATCATGAAGCTTTGAAATATTTGAAAGGTCAAGCTAAACCGAACCGTAGACATGCTAAGTGGGTTGAATTCATTGAGATTTTTCCATACGTTGTTAAATACAAGAAAGGTAAGGAAAATGTCGTAGGCGATGCATTGTCTAGGAAACATGTGCTTTTCACTCAATTGGAAGTAAAGGTTCCAGGGCTAGAAAGTTTGAAAGATTTATATGCTTCTGATCACGACTTTTCAGCACTATATTCTAATTGCAAAGATGGGAAAGGGTGGGATAAGTTTCATGTTCATGATGGTTTTCTCTTTCGTATGAACAAATGTGAGACCATGTGGAGGTCACCCCATGGTTGTGATGAGTAATTGACTCTTGATCTAGGAAGATTGAGTTTGGTTTTGAGGTTTGAGCTCACTCGCAAAGTCGTAAGCCTTAAGAATTGTCGCCAGATCGCCACGCCTATGTTGTCCTTAGTTGGGCCGAGTGAGGAGTTGAGCAGTGGTCGGAGGTCACACAGGATGTTTACGACCACTCGCCGTGATCGAGGCTATCGACCACGCCGTGGAGATCTACGATCACGTTGTGGCCTTCTCGACAAGTTTAGCCGTGGTCGAAAGTCTCTCGGGTGGAGCACGACCACGTTGGGTGCCATACGACCACGTTTGGTCGTGGTCGAAACCCTTCGAGTCTTTGTCGACCACGTTGGTTGTGGTCGGAAGGTCATACGACCACGTTGCGGCATCCTCGGTGAAAATGGCGTTGATCGGGTGTCGTGCGACCACATTGGAACCGATCGGTCGGAAAACATGCGTACGACCAGTTTGGCAGTGATCGGAAGTCTCTCAGGTCGTTTACGACCACGTTGTGTCGTCTTCGACCACGTTGCCGTGAATCGGGACCCCGCCGAAGACATACGACCACGTTGAGCGTGTCGAGTGATAGCCGGGTGGCGTACGACCACGTTGGTCGTGGTCGGAAGGCTATACGACCACGTTGGTCGTGGTCGAGGCCGCCAGGCCATTCGACCACGCCTCGACCACATTGGCCTTGGTCGGCGATCGGCACTCGGGTATTCGAGCATGTAGTAGCGCGGGTCTTCGATCACGTTGAGCGATAGGAGTCACGACCACGTTGTAACTCGAGGCTTTCGACCACGTTAGCGGTACCGTCGACCGTGGTCGATGGAGCTCATTAAACCGGTCGTATGAGCTCGTTTTGATCGATTCGCGGGGTTTGGTCGTATGGGTGTGTAGTGAATTCATGGACCTTGTGGACTTGTTGGTTCATCATTATGACAGGTCTTGTTGCAATCTAATTTCAGTGGAAAAGAGTTGAGCTCGATTGGGTGTGAAAAGTCTTGAACTTGCGGTAAGGTTGCTTTGAGCGGTGCGAGTTTGGTTTCTCTGTTTGAGCGGTGGTCATAGCGAGCTTTGAGGTCGCCGTGATGACTTCTTGTGTGGTCGAAGGAAGCAGGAAGTCTTCCGTGGCTTCACCACTTCTTGTCTTGTGCTTTTGAGTGGTCGTAGGGAATTTACGACCGGTGTTGTCTTTGTGATACTTGTGCCGATTGATGGTGCATGTGCATTGAGCGGTGCTATGTGATGGTTTGCTTGTCTTGTGGTCTGCAGGACTTGAGCTATTTCATGGTGAGCGTGGGAGGACCGGACAAGGCACGGAGGTGTTGAGGTCCGACGGTCGGAGACACCAAGATGATCGAGGTGGTGAGGTGGTTGCGGCCGGGAGATGAGGAACCGAGCTGTAGCTACCCATGATGGACACGACGGACAACGACGAGGAGGATCGGGACTAGGCTCGGGAGGAGCTAAGGTCCGAGGCAGTCGGGAGGTCGGGTGCGATCGTGTGACGAGATGATCTTGGAGACAAGTCTTGGTGAGGCTTGGAGTGGTCGGGACTAGACATGGGAGATGTTGAGGTCGAGCAGCGTGGAAAAGCCGAAGAGGACGTGTCGTGCGGTGGATTGACCGCATGGACAGCAAGGCGGTGGAGGAAGCTTAGGAAGGTGCTTAAGGGGCAATTTAGAGAATTGACTCAAGCATGAGTGAAGGGCTGGTTTTCCTCCAAAAGGTTGTGTTGACTTTCTTGCCTCATGTGTGAGGAGGTGGAAAGTGAGTTAGGTATGACACTTCTTGATTTTCTCTTTTGGTATGTGACCACTGGAGAAGCTCTGTGAGTTGTCTCTGTGAGGAGACCCGTTAGTGAGGCTATAAAGGGAGAGGGAGGCAAGTGTTGGGTGAGTTGGACGGTGGGCCTTGGGCGGCCGCCCTCCCTCCCTTGGGAGTTTGTCGCATGTGTTCGCTCTAGGGTTAGAGCTTGCCCTCTCGAGGGAGTGGTCATGAGAGTGAGCTCAGACGGAGAAGCAAGCAGTGTGTGTGCTTGAGCTCCTGCGTATGTGTTCTTTCCATTATCCAATTGCGTATGGGGACTCATTTCTCTATATCTACCTTTGAGTTATTTTGTTTGAGATATTTTGATCGCTCGGTTCTGTTCTTTCTTTGTTCTCTGGTTTGATCTGTCTTATCATGTTTTGAACTGGGTTCCTTTTCTGGTAGTCTCAGTTTTGTTTTGCTCGGGGATTCATTCTCTAGACCACTTGGTCAGTTCATTCCCGAGAGCAAAAGTCGAATCGGAGAAGAGTTTGTGTTTTCATTGTGCGCCTCAAGTTGCTCTGTTTAGAATTCGACCATGACGTTCTATCCAACCATAGCAAAGACTTGATCTTCTTGGTAATTTATCTTCCGAGGATGTTAACTCTCGTCGTAAAGATCTCTCTTCCTTTTGTTCGAGAGGTTAGCAAGTTTTCGGATTTTGTCTTTGCGGTCGTGCGCTGGCGATTCTGTTTCGTTCGACCACGTAGTAATTACTATTCATTTTATTGTCGGACACGACTATCTTCTCGTGGTCGATCGACTTCTCGGCTTCTAGTGTTCTCGACCAAGCTATCTGATTGACCACTAGTTGGCTTTCGACTACGGTGTCACGAGCGCACCATAACTACTCTCTCCGTTGTTAGATCGTATTTCGACCATTCAGTCTTGATTCGACCACGTTCGTCGTTCGATCACCTGTCGCTACGATCACGCATTCGATCACGGCAAAACGTTTCGACTGCTCTGTATTTCTTCTGCCAATATTTATCTTTGACTGTCTCTCTCGGAATTCTAGTGAGCATTTGATCTTTGTCTTCATAGCTCCCTAGCTATTGGAGAAAAGATCGGTGTGAATTTTTAGAGAGTTTTTGAAGGCACCATTCACCCCCGTTGCCATTTCGGTCCTTCAATTGGTATCAGAGCAAGGTTGGCTCTGTATTTGATCTTAACCGATCTGGAGCTTGGCAACTAGTAGGGAGTATTGTGATCTTTTCTCTGCATCTTGTTGGGGTGGTTTTGCCAATGATGTTCTTTGAGACAAGAGGCCTGGTTTCGACTAGAGGGTGATTTTATTTGCAAGAAACCACAAGTGTGAACATTGTGGTACATTCTTTATCCTTTGTTGTTCAAGTGCCAGAGAGGAGAAAGTCTTGGAGGACGAAAGCAGTATTCGTAGGTGCTGGGACGTGGTCGTAAAAAGCTATGACCATGGTCTCAGTGGCCCCACCTACGACTACATTTCGTCGATCTGGTGCTTTCCCTCGGTGCCTGGCTCTCCGTAGAACAACATGCCTTGGTATATCCTGTTCCACGACCATGGCGCACTCGACTACGACTTCTGAACAGAGAATAAGAGAACAACTCTATCACTTGCATTTTCATCTCTAGCTTTTATTGTCATTTTTCTGAGTTGATGAAAATTCTTTGAGGAGAGGAGTGCTATGATACGAGCACTACATCTTGAGACCTTGTCAACTCTTTCATTTAGGAGATGGACCTTCCTTTGAGCTAGTTCTATCGTTATTAGCATTTGTGCCCTATGCTTAGATTCTTCCTTTATGACAAGTGCATTTCTGGTTGGCTCTTCTCAGTTGGTCCAAGGGACTTCTCTTTCAGAGCAAGAATGGTGCTTTGTCTTTTTGATCTTGTCTCGTTGTAGACGCTTCCACCATTGCTCATTTTGTGAGAAGGATGGACATCATCAGCATCGTGGACTTGTTTCTTTTGTTGATCCTTGTCCGCATGCTGTCCGGAGGAAGGATTTCCGCTGTTTCTCAAATGATGGACCCCGTTCACCTAAACGAGGTGCGCACCTACGGCGAGGAGAAGTTGTGAGTTACTTTGATGCTTTGGTTGGTTCTCTTCTTGGTGCTTTCAAGTAAGGTATTCACCGCTTTTCGCTTATGGGACTCGTTTCACTTGTCGAGTTGTCCATTTGCGGTGTGCCTCAGGGATTGATCTTCTTGCTTGGACCATCCATTGCATCTTGTTATCTTGCATACTTCTCTTATGAGTGTGTCAAGTCTTGGGTTCCCAAGTGCATGCCTACCGACCCTTCGTGATCCAAGACTAGGGCATTTTCGTTCTTTTCTTTTGTAGGTATCAAGACGCTTGTTGGAGAACATGGGATTTATTGAGGTTTTAGTCTTCTGCTTCATCACGTGACTAGAACATTTGTTGGTTCTCCACTTCATGGCCTCCAAGAGGCATGTACCTTCATGTTTGGCGTCTCCACCTACTTTGTGAGCAATTCTATATCCTCATGCTTTTATATTCATGAATGATCATAATTGGCATGATGTGCTTATTCATATGCTCACTTGTACCATCTTGGCATGTTTTCTCTCAATGCTTTCATGTCATGCCTTTATGTGTATATTGCTTAGGTATCCATGTATCATGCCATATTTGGATGCTTAAGCTTTGACTTACTTCATAAGCTAAGTAGAATGTGCATATTAGAAGTCAAGTATCATCATGACCCTGTGCTCTGTAGTATCTATCATGGTTCACTCTTGCTCCTTACGTTCTTTCATCATTATTTATACATGTTAGCATACTTTTCATGATTTTGATTTGTCATGTTGTATGTCTACATGATGTATGCATATGTATGGACAGATGAGCTTGAGTATATCTTGGATAGTTTCTCTGTGTCATGATGTTGCGTTTATTCATGCCTTTGTATCTTTTCTAGTATACATGCTTTTATCCATGCTAGCATATGTCTGTGACTATTCCTGTCATCTGCTATGTATGGTAGTGATTCATTGTGATGCTTGTATACCTTGATCTTATTCATTTTGGCATGCAATAAACTGTATGACATCTTGGTAGCGTTAGTCTGTGCGTATGCTTTGATATCATGAGATTTGTGGTTAGGTCACAAGCTTTTTCTAGTATTGGGTGGCTCTAGGCTTGCTGTTCTAGATGCTTTTGATGAGGGCTAGATTGAGCTTGTGGCGGTGCGTGTTCTCATGCAGTTGTAATGCTACCGATTGTGGTCATTTGTCTCAGTACTGGATCCATGCCTGTGTATTATTTACCCCAGTACTAGGACACCAGCTGTTCCCCTATGTTTAATCCGCAGGTTATTAATGAGGGGAGATTGGTACAGCTTTACGACTGCTCCTTTTGTCATTACGACCACGTCGTAGCAACCATGACCACGGACATGACGACCAGGATGCAACTACCACCACAACCTGGTTTTGTGTTCGACCACCCCGAATTGGCCTACGATCATGAGCTGTACACACACATGACCATGAGCCGGACTCAACCACGATCACGATCCGGACTCGACTACAACCGATCCTCGACATGACTACGACCATGGTCCGGACCAAGACGCGACTTGATCACTCCACCGCGGTGCGGACTCGGATATGACCGTGACCCGAAATCATCTACGATCACGACTACACACCAAGCGACTGGGACAAAGGTTTGCTCCCTTGTGATATTTAGTGTTTTGCTTCCCGCCACTTGGCTTTGCATAGTATATGTCTTCTAGTGGTAAGGAGGGTCTTTTTGGGCAGTAGGAGCCAACTCTAGGTGATGTTGTCTCATTCACACCTCTCATCCAAATGGTTCTCTAGGATTATTTACTACCTAGTTTGGGCTTTGGTTCTCTAGGATTCTCTTCTACCTAGGTTGAACTTTTCTTGGCCACTAGAGTCTTTTGCATTGACATAGTGTGCTTTTGCCCGTGGTATGAGGTTATAGACTAGAGACCATGAGGATAGGATGTGTTTGGGAATCACCTCCTTGAGCTAGAACCTTCTCTTCTGGATTTTGTGCCAAATTTCTTGGTTCTTCTCTTTTGCCTTCTCTAGGGAGTTGGATCCTTTCTCTATTCGGGCTATGTTTCGTGGGAGTTCATCTCATGTGCATTCTTTTGTTCAATAGTGCGTCACATTCACATGAATGCCTGTCATGCCTTGGAGCCCCGAATATTATCTTTATGTGACATGATATCATGATTTATATCTTGCCATGTCTTGTGATAGCTTGATTTATCATGCCCTTCTATGTGTTGCTTAGCTCTTGCCATACTAGCTTAATTAAATGTGAACAACTTGAATCAAATCATGTCTTGTTCAATCTTGTGAATAGTCCGCTTTAGTGATCCTCTTTGATTCGAGCCATGTCGAATAGGCTAAGTTGAGCCTTGAATCTGTTTTTGAGATTTAGATTGAGCTAAGTTAGTTCATTAGTGATGCATGAGTTAAGTCTTAACTCTTTGTTCATGAACTAATTCAAGTAAATGCAAAAAGATCTCTTTTGTGCGAAAAAACTGATCTCACCAATTCTTTCTCATGAGACGGCTTGCCATTGCACTCGGCATGAACTCGGGGAGTTTTGATGACCAAGATCACCTCTTTAAGCTTATTGCTTGGAGTGATCGCATAAGGCTTGAGATCTAGCACATGGCTATGAAAATAAAAATTCTTGTGAAAAATGGTTGAAACCAACCATGAATTTCGATAAAAGCCAATTGTGCTAATTTTGCTCACTACAAGTATTCTACAAGTGGTATCCAAAGTACTACAAGTAGTGAATTACTTGTGATATCTAGTGCTTGAACAAAATGTCTCATTTTTGAACTTATAGCACTCTAAAATTGACTCAACGATAGCTTCTTGGTTCCACTTAGAATATTGACATGGCTTGATTCACGATTGGATACCTTCTTCTAGACTATAATCTTGAGTGACTCGACATGCTAATCAAACCATTTAATTTAAAGATCATGACTTATTTGGCTTGAGCTTGGTAATACATGGTTTGTTATGATCTAAATAGCATTGTCACATTTTATGGCTTGGTATAATTTTCTGAGAAGTCACTTTCGATAATCTTCATGGCTCCCTTTGCTTAAAATGAATTAATTGTAGTCACCCCAAAATTCATTCATGCTCTATGTTTCTTCCTTGCATCTTGATGACTTTATTGCCAAAAGGGGAGAAGGATAGAAAAAGGCATTAAGGGTGCAAAAGACATTAAAATGGGAGAATGCATTAAGGGATAGGAGAAGGATAAAAGGTATTAAGGAGGAGAATGTTTGGTCATCTTGCTATGACAATGGTCATGTGAGCATCTGCTTTTTGGACCTGCTTTTTGGACCATGAGCAAGATTGGACTTTCTGTGTGATTTTGTAGAAATTTTGATCTTTCTCTGTCTGCTCCATTTCATTCTGTGTCAACATGGTCTTGAGTCACTTCTTCATTCTTCTAGACCATGTGTGGCTTTTGCATCTCCATCCTTTCTTCTGTTCAAAAACTAACTCTTCCTCATGCTTTTTCTGTGTTTGTCAATATACTCATCAAGGGGGAGATTGTGAGACCATGTGGAGGTCACCCCATGGTTGTGATGAGTAATTGACTCTTGATCTAGGAAGATTGAGTTTGGTTTTTGAGGTTTGAGCTCACTCTGCAAAGTCGTAAGCCTTAAGAATTGTCAGCAGACTGCTTACGCCTATGTTGTCCTTAGTTGGAACCGAGTGAGGAGTTGAACGAGTGGTCGGAGGTCACCTGGGATGTTTACGACCACTCTGGCGTGATCGAAGGCTATACGACCACGCTGTGGAGATCTACGATCACGTTGTGGCCTTCTCGACAAGTTTAGCCGTGGTCGAAAGTCTCTCGGGTGGAGCACGACCACGTTGGGTGCCATACGACCACGTTTGGTCGTGGTCGAAACCCTTTCGAGTGCTGTACGACCACGTTGGTTGTGGTCGGAAGGTCATACGACCACGTTGCAGCATCCTCGGTGAAAATGGCGTGATCGGGTGTCGTGCGACCACATTGGAACCGGTCGGTCGGAAAACATGCGTCACGACCGGTTTGGCGGTGATCGGAAGTCTCGTGTCATTTACGACCACGTTGTGTCGTCTTCGACCACGCTGCGTGAATCGGGACCCGCCGAAGACATACGACCACGTTGAGCGTGTCGGTGATAGCCGGTGGCGTGCGACCACGTTGGTCGTGGTCGGAAGGCTATCGACCACGTTGGTCGTGGTCGAGGCCGCCAGGCCATTCGACCACGCCCTCGACCACATTGGCCTTGGTCGGCGATCGGCACTCGGGTATTCGAGCATGTAGTAGCGCCGGTCTTGATCACGTTGAGCGATAGGGAGTCACGACCACGTTGTAACTCGAGGCTTTCGACCACGTTAGCGGCTGTCTGACCGTGGTCGATGGAGCTCATTAAAACCGGTCGTATGAGCTCGTTTTTCGATCGATTTCGCCGGGGTTTGGTCGTATGGGTGTGTAGTGAATTCATGGACCTTGTGGACTTGTTGGTTCATCATTATGACAGGTCTTGTTGCAATCTAATTTCAGTGGAAAAGAGTTGAGCTCAGTTGGGGCTGTGAAAAGTCTTGAACTTGCAGGGTAAGGTTGCTTTGAGCGGTGCAGAGTTTGGTTTCTCTGTTTGAGCGGTGGTCATAGCGAGCTTTGAGGCTGCCGTGATGACTTGCTGTGTGGTCGAAGGAAGCGGGGAAGTCTTCGGGGCTTCACCACTTCTTGTCTTGTGCTTTTGAGTGGTCGTAGGGAATTTACGACCGGTGTTGTCTTTGTGATACTTGTGCCGATTGATGGTCTCATGTGCATTGAGCGGTGCTATGTGATGGTTTGCTTGTCTTGTGGTCTGCAGGACTTGAGCTATTTCATGGTGAGGTGGGAGGACCGGGACTAGGCACGGGAGGTGTTGAGGTCCGACGGTCGGAGACGCCAAGATGATCGAGGTGGTGAGGTGGTTGCGGCCGGGAGATGAGGAACCAGAGCTGTAGCTACCCATGATGGACACGACAGACAACGACGAGGAGGATCAGGACTAGGCTCAGGGAGGAGCTAAGGTCCGACACGGTCGAGGTCGGGTGCGATCGTGTGTGACGAGATGATCTTGGAGACAAGTCTTGGTGAGGCTTGGAGTGGTCGGGACTAGACATGGGAGATGTTGAGGTCCAGAACGACGTGGAAAAGCCGAAGAGGACGTGTCGTGCCAGGTGGATTGACCGCATGGACAGCAAGGCAGTGGAGGAAGCTTACGGGAAGGTGCTTAAGGGGCAATTTAGAGAATTGACTCAAGCATGAGTGAAGGGGCTGGTTTTCCCTCCAAAAGGTTGTGTTGACTTTCTTGCCTCATGTGTGAGGAGGTGGAAAGTGAGTTAGGTATGACACTTCTTGATTTTCTCTTTTGGTATGTGACCACTGGAGAAGCTCTGTGAGTTGTCTCTGTGAGGAGACCCGTTAGTGAGGCTATAAAAGGGAGAGGGGAGGCAAGTGTTCTGGGTGAGTTGGACGGTGGGCCTTGGAGGCACCGCCTCCCTCCCTTGGGAGTTTGTCGCATGTGTTCGCTCTAGGGTTAGAGCTTGCCCTCTCGAGGGAGTGGTCATGAGAGTGAGCTCAGACGGGAGAAGCAAGCGGTGTGTGCTTGAGCTCCTGCGTATGTGTTCTTTCCATTATCCAATTGCGTATGGGGACTCATTTCTCTATATCTACCTTTGAGTTATTTTGTTTGAGATATTTTGATCGCTCGGTTCTGTTCTTTCTTTGTTCTCTGGTTTGATCTGTCTTATCATGTTTTGAATTGGGTTCCTTTTCTGGTAGTCTCAGTTTTGTTTTGCTCGGGACTGGGATTCATTCTCTAGACCACTTGGTCAGTTCATTCCCGAGAGCAAAAGTCGAATCGGAGAAGAGTTTGTGTTTTCTCACAGCGCCTCAAGTTGCTCTGTTTAGAATTCGACCATGACGTTCTATCCAACCATAGCAAAGACTTGATCTTCTTGGTAATTTATCTTCCGAGGATGTTAACTCTCGTCGTAAAGATCTCTCTTCCTTTTGTTCAGAGGTTAGCAAGTTTTCTGGATTTTTGTCTTTGCGGTCGTGCGCCTGGGCAGTTCTGTTTTCGTTCGACCACGTAGTAATTACTATTCATTTTATTGTCGGACACGACTATCTTCTCTCGGGTCGATCGACTTCTCGGCTTCTAGTGTTCTCGACCAAGTCGTCGATTGACCACTAGTTGGCTTTCGACTACGGTGTCACGCAGCGCACCATAACTACTCTCTCGTTGTTAGATCGTATTTCGACCATTCGGTCTTGATTCGACCACGTTCGTCGCTCGATCACCTGTCGCTACGATCACTGCATTCGATCACGGCAAAACGCTTCGACCGCTCCGTATTTCTTCCGCCAATATTTATCTTTGACCTGCCTCTCTCGAATTCTAGTGAGCATTTGATCTTTGTCTTCATAGCTCCTAGCTATTGGAGAAAAGATCGGTGTGAATTTTTAGAGAGTTTTTGAAGGCACCATTCACCCCCCCTCTGTTGCCATTTCGGTCCTTCAACAAACTATGCATTCCAGAGTCTTCTGTGCGTTTGCTACTATTGCAGGAGTCTCATGCAGGAGGATTGATGGGTCACTTTGGAAGAGAGAAGACGTACATGATGTTAGCTGATCATTTCTATTGGCCTAAGATGAGACGAGATGTCGAGAGGTTTGTTCAACGATGCGTGACGTGCCATAAAGCGAAGTCAAAGCTCAATCCACATGGTTTGTATACTCCACTTCCAGTTCCTAATGCTCCTTGGGAAGATATTAGTATGGATTTTGTTCTAGGATTGCCTAGAACTAAGAGGAGGATTCTATGTTTGTTGTTGTGGATAGGTTTTCTAAAATGGCTCATTTTATTCCCTGTCATAAGAGCGACGACGCGTTGCATGTAGCTGACTTGTTTTTCGTGGAAATTGTGAGACCGCATGGCATGCCAAGAACCATTGTATCGATCGAGATGTCAAATTTATGAGCTACTTTTGGAAGACTTTGTGGGCCAAACTTGGGACAAAGTTGCTCTTTTCGACAACTTGTCATCCACAAACCGATGGACAAACAGAGGTCGTGAACCGTACACTCTCGGTCTTCTGCGGACAATGATAAAAAGAATTTAAAAGAGTGGGAAGATTGCCTACCACATGTTGAATTTGCATATAATCGGGTGGTGCATTCTACCACTCAACTATGTCCATTTGAGGTGGTGTATGGTTTCAAACCGATCACACCACTTGACTTGATGCCACTTCCATTACAAGAACGCATAAATATGGAGGCTTCTAAGCGTGCTGATTTTGTGAAAAGCTCCATGAAAAGACTAAAGAGGTGATTGAAAAGAAGGTGCGTGCTTATGCTTCTAAGGCTAACAAGACTAGAAAGAAAATGCTATTTGAACCGGTGATCTAGTATGGGTACACCTTCGCAAAGAACGCTTTCCGAGAAGCGTAAATCAAAATTGATGCCCGTGGTGATGGTCCTTTTAAAGTGCTTGCCAAGATCAATGATAATGCATACAAGATAGAGCTTCCAGAGACGATTATGGGGTGAGCACTACTTTCAATGTTGCGATTTATCACCATTCTTTGGACAAGATGGCACAGTCGAGGCGACTCCTTTTCAAGAGGGGAGGATGATGAGGACATCTTTACTACATATTCATCGTCCACTTCAAGTGTGCATGGCAAAGCTATTGATAAGGCTCGGAAGAACCTATGACAAGAGCAAGAGCTAAGCTACTTCAACAAAGTGCTTTTGTTCCTTAGAGATTCTTCTATTACGTTAGATGAGAATAACATACTACCTAATGCAAATATGTTATGCCTTCTCAGATTTGAAGCAACAGAAGATCAAGTGGAGAAGGACCAACCTACCACGAGTCATGAGAAGGAGAGTCCATGCGGGCAAGGAGCTATGATATATCTGTCCAACAATTTCTCAATCAAGCAGCCCATGCGGTTGATCAAGAAGGAAAGAAGCCCGTTTGATAGGAGAGCAAAAGGGGAAGAAACCCCAGGACTTAAACTACAAGCTTTGGATAAGATTTACATGCCAAATTTGGACTTCCCACGTGCTCAATCCAATTCAAGCTCGGATTCAACTCGAATTAAATTCGGATTCGGTTCGGGACAGACTGACAGTGATTACTAAAAAGGTCATAACTTTCACAAACGGAGTCCGATTCAGGTGTTCTTGTACTCGTTGGAAAGATAATTTCAAGAGCTACGTAATGGATCCAGACCCACCTTCAAATTCGTCACGGATAACAAGTTATGACCGAAACATTGTGACAGTTTAATTTTAGATTTTTCCTTTTGTGTGAGTTTGTTTCCAAATACATGTAGGGATAAGTTAGAGTTGGTTTAGAACCTCTTGGCCAGCCATGAGGTGGATAGGGTACTATATATTGAGGGTTAGACCCCCATTGTAAGGGGACCACGTTTGAGAATAATCAATCTACTAAAGTTTGTTCAAGTTTAGCATTGTTGCCTAAGTTCCACAGGGAATTAGGAGTTACTTTCTTCAATCAAGATCGTTCAGCCTTTCCATTGGGAATTGGGTGCACGATAGATCTTCGCTTGGTGGTCGGCGAAATCAACACGAGTGTGGTTTGGCGGATCAAAGAGTGTTCGTCCCTTGCATTGGCATTGGAGGATCATTGCGATTCATCAAGACTCCCGTGAGTATCCATCCTACGTCGAGAAGATCGGGCGACCCCGTATCAGCTCGCGTGGTGGGCCGACTCGAGTGGGGAGTTTTTGTTTTATTTTCGGCCCGAATTTTATTTTGAGGCCCGATTTTCAGCCTGTTTTTTTTTCTTTTGAGGCCGTTTTGGCCTAATATTCCCTTTTGGGCCCAATTTTCAGCAGAAATTTTGTATTTTCTTATTTCAGTGCATTTTCTTTGTTTTACATTTATTTTCATGCACTGCTATAATTATAATTTTCAGTGCATTTAAATTTTGTTTTATTTTATTATTATGCACTGTTTAATTTCAGAGGCCGAAATTATGATGAATAATTACGTTATTCTTATGAATAATCTCAAATTTTAAATTGAACCAACGAGATATTTAAATTTGAGAATTTATGCTTAGTTTTTGGCATTATCTATACATATGATTATATTCTGACCAACGTCGTTTATAATCATATGTCGCCAACAAGATACGTAATTTTAAGATTTTATGCTTAATTTTTGGCATTATGTATACATATGGTTATATTCTGACCAACATCGTTTATAATCATATGTCGCCAATGAGATATTTAATTTTAAGATTTTGTGATTAAATTTTGGCATTATGTATGCATATGGTTATATTCTGACCAACGTTGTTTATAATCATATGTCGCCATCGAGATATGTAATTTTAAGATTTTACGCTAAATTTTGGCATTATGTATTCATATGATTATATTCTGACCAACGTTGTTTATAATCATATGTTGCCATATAGAATTAAGTTCTTTTCATTTTCTGCCCAACGGTGATATGAATTTGAACTATAACTTCTGCATGTTATTAATCAGAGCAACGTAGGGTTAATTACATGCAATATATATATTTATGATGATTCTTTTTTTGACATGTATTTCAATTCGGCACTTAATGTTTCAAATGTTGCCGCCACAATTGATAACATTGAGCAGCTCACGGGGAGCAATTTTTCCTCGTGAAGAGAACGAATTTTATATTGTCCTTGGTGTTCTGGACCTTGATTATGCCTTAAGGGTAGACGTTCCCGTTCCCCCCACTGAAGGTGAGGAGAATTTTGCTGAGAAAAAGAAAATTTATGAGGCTAATGTTAATAAAAAAAATGGGAACGGTCTAACCGCTTATCACTTATGATCATGGAGACCTCTATCTCAGTCGGGATTAGGGGAGCAATCCCCAATTCCGAAAATGCTAAGGAGTACATGGCTTCAATTGAGGAGAAATTCAAAGGCTCCACTAAAATTTATGCCAGTACTTTAATTCAGAGGCTCTTAACTTCTAAATATGATGGGTCCAGCAGTATAAGAGAGCATATGATGATGATGACTGATATGGCAGAAAAACTCAAGGGCATGAACATGGCAATTTCCGATGTTTTTCTAGTCCATTTCATAATGATCTCTCTCCCTTCTGAGTATACTGCATTCAAGATTAATTACAACACTCAGAAAGAAAAGTGGAGCATGAGCGATTTGATCGCCATGTGTGTCCAGGAGGAAGAGAGAATAAGAACAGAAAAAAAGATATTGCTCTTCATGTTGGTGGCTCAAGCAAAGGAAGTTACATAATGACCAATTTGCTTATTCCAAAATTTTGGAGAAATTTTTTTTTAAAATATAAAATTAAATTAATTTAGTTTAAAATAAAAATAAGAATTTTGTTTGTATGAAATTTGAATTTTGTTTGCCCTGATTTTCTGCTTTTAGAAAGCTAGATTTGAAAAGTAATTTAAAGTAAAATTTAAAAATGTTATTAAATAAAATGATATTTTGATTTTTCCGTAAAAAAATCCTATGTCAAATTAATTATTTGAATTTATTTGGCCTTTATTTGGTGTTCTGAGTTTTTCTGGAGTTTTAAAAATCTATTTTGAAAATAAAAAGTATTTTAAGTATGAAATTAAAAATACCAACAGTAGTTGCAAATATTTTTATTAAGTCCAAAATATCTCCAGGAAGTTCTTTGAATTTATCTGGAATTTTTGGATGTAATTTCATATTTTTCTGAGCTATATTTAATCTTCTGGTGTTTTCTGAAAATCTAAATCAAATTTAATCCTCCGCCGCCCGAGCTAATCTCGTGCGTCCATCTTCACTTAAATCCTTCGCTCTCTATCTGATGATCCCGATTTTCTCCTTACACCACATCGCTCATCCGATCGTCCGCTCTTTCCTCTCTCTCTTCTCTCTCGTTGATAAACCGGTCCCACCTGTCAGTGAATAAAATTATTTTTCTTTACAAAAATGATTCGGCCAGAAAAACAAAATTCTTGCTGACGTCATAAATTTATTTTCCATAGAAAAATAATTCATTTGAAAATCATTTCCCTTGATGACGTCATAATTTCATTTTTCAGTTCAAAAATAATTCCAGAAAATCGGTTTATTCTTTTCTCCCTTTTCAAACTTTCGAGAGCCCGTTCTTTTCGTTTTAACTCGATTGAGCCCATTAAAATTTCTAAATTCTTCTAAAATTCTAATATATCCATTTATACCCTATTTTCAAATTTTTGAAATTTTTGAATTTATTTGGTTTAAACTAAATCTTAATTAGAATTTTTATTTAATAAAATTAAATTAAATAATAAAATTTGCTAAATATATTTTATTTGAGTTCCTTGAGTCTCAAGGGATCTTCTGATATTTTCTCGAATTTTTCGGAGTTTGTTTGAGCTCTATTTTAAAATTTTCAAAAAAAAAGAAAAAGAAAAGGGAGAGAGAATGAACAGTGCCAAAGCACTGTTCATCTTCCAGCGGACGCGCAGACCCGAGCGACGCGCAGGCGCGCGCCATGGCCGCCGTTACTCAAAATTTTGATTTCTCACTAATTTCTCAACCGTTTTTAACGAAATAAATTGCATTGAAATCCTCTCATCAAGAGCTTTCATTTTCCCACCGTTTCCCCTCCCATTTATGAGTATTTACACGAAATTGAAACCGGTGCTCTAAATGGCATGGCCGTTTGATCTCCCTCTCCGGTCCAACTCCGCCCCTATAAAAGGGAGCACCGGGTGCCCCTTCTCAACCCCACTCAACCCCCGAAATCTCAAAGCCTCTCTCGCTTTCTTCTCTCCGCAATAGCTATTTCTCTTTTGTGAACCAAGTGGTGTTCTTCGGCCATTTGCGCCTCCAACAGTGGAGCCCGGTCATTTTTTACCACACCGTTGGCTTTGTCTTCTCGCGTTCTACGCGGTGCTCACCTCGCTTCACGGAGCATCACCGAGCATCACGGGACCACCGTAGGCCAAACCGCCGACGTTCCTCTCCTCGCTGCGAGCCGACCGTGCATGTTCCATCAAAACCGAGGTGAGCATTGTGTTTCTGACATTCTCCTCTTCGTTGCGCCGCAAACCTCACCCTCTAACTCCTCTCCGTTTGTCCGGAACGCCGATGTCAACCCGCCGGTCGCCTAATGTCTTCTCCGCCATGTTTCGTCACCATCCGATGTCCGTTGGCCGAGCCGCTGGTACCGTTGAGTTCGCCTCGATGCGTTCTACGCTATGCTCCCATCGCCATAACTCGAAGACTCACCGAGTCCTCGTCGACCTGGTCGAGCCAAACGCTGAAACCGTGCCTTCACGCGTACACCACTTTTCGGTAAGCGCTTTGATTTTTGTTCGTGTCATATCATGTTCTAGTCTCCAAGAAATTTATCTATCATTTTTATTTAATTTTTCATGGAGCCAATTGTCCGAATTTGAACTTTCCGCGAAAATAGCCGTTTTTGACTCCCGACGTCGATTCGTCGTCTCTGTTGAGTTTTAGCCTGTGCCGTAATTTTTCTTAGACTTGCCTCGCGGCGTTCTACGCCGTGCTTCCTTCCGTTTCCCCGAAAAGCCTCTACAAATTTTTGCCTCCGACACCTCGCCATGGCCGCCAATGGCATCTAGTGTCCCCATTCATCCGGTAATGTTTTTACCCAATCCGTTCGCGTCATATCGTGCCAAACCATCCCAGGTAGCTACTTTTCAAATGGTTTTGGATTCGCTTCACCGAGCACCAAGATATCAAGTTTTTCCTTTTTCTCTACCGTCGTCGTTCAAACGTCGATTGTATCGTCTCCGATGAAGTTTCAGCTTAGCCAATACTTTTCCTAGCTTCACCATGTCGTGTTCTACCCTGTGCTCACCCTACATCTCCATGTTCCATACCCGGTACTATCTCCTTCCAACTTGCCGTTGTCCTTTCGCTGTCACTGTCGTTTTTCCCTCACCGCCAGTGATTGCCGCCGTTCCTCGACGCCGTACCCATGTCATCACCTTCGCCTCATCACCGGGGTTCCATTTTGTCTATTCGCCGCCACCTCGCAACCTATCGACACCGTTCTGTTCAAAAAGGAATTCTCGGATTTTGTTATCATTTCATGTGATCTTTAAAACTTCCAGATATTCGTTCTCCCTCATTTGAGCTCCGAATCCGTTGATTCTTTTTCCTAAATTCATCTACAATCTTAACCTTTCTTCCAGTATATATTTTGTATTTTTGTGATTTTATTTGTATTTATTTGTTCGCTTGTATTTATCGTTCCGCGCGTAGAACCCGACGTCGCCGAAGAATTTTCTGACCCGCAGCAAGAAAGTCAAGACATCGCACACGAAGGCAAGTCTCCTTTGAACATCTTGAACCTATGTTTGAGAAATGTTTTGATTATTTTAAATTAATGCATTGCTATGTTACATAAAATGATAATTCATGTTTTAGAGATAATAGTTAAACCGACAATTGTTATGCCCTCATTTGACTTTGACAACTATGTACCTTTGACACCCTAGGTTTTCCCTTGTCTCAATAATGAGATTATTATAAAACTTTGGTAAATGTTGTATCGGTAGTAAAATGCTTAGTCATGCTATATACTCCTTTGGTACCTTTTGAAATGGGAAATTATATTTTGTGGAACTGGATTTTGTTCAGAATTTAGTGGTGATTGGAGTTGCCACTGTTCTTTAAAAACTAAAATAAAATGTGAGAGTTGGTTTAGACTGGGGCGGATGGTAAGATTGGTTTGGTGCGGTTAGCACGAGAACTTGTAATGTGTATGTTCCGCCCTAGTCAATTAAGGACCGACGCTTGTGTTTGTCCAGACTGAGCACTACCGTACAACCACAAGTCTATATGGGTGCGACCTAGTGACTAACTTACGATAGTTTAGTCTAGGTACCACCGATGGAAAGTGGGTGCCGGGGTGTCTTGGTTATCCACATGAGGGACGAGGTTTCTTGTACTCATACGGCGCAAGAGGGGCTTCGACGGGTGGTTTAACCCTTCACGGTGAAACCTCAGCGGGTGGTGTCTGGCTAGACTAGAGTAAGGTAAAAGCTTTGTGATATTTTATTTGGGTCTCATGCCAAAGGAAGCGTGTTGACTATTAAGATGACTTATCTCTTGTGGGTAAAGTGTACAACCTCTGCAGAGTGTAAAATTATTCGAATAACCGTGCCCACGGTCAAGGGCGGGCAAGGAATGCATTCACATGGTAGATCTTTGGTTTTTTGGTTTTAAAATAAAAGTTTTGAAAATCGGGAGTGGTTGGAACTCTCGGTTTGTGTCTGGCGGATGTAGCCGTGTGGGTGGTGTAACCGTTTTCTTGAACTTTGGCGGTTAGCCGCTTCTTTAGTGTGGGTGGTTTAACTTGTGGTTTTGAACTTTGGCGGTTAGCCAGTGGTTTAGTGTGGGTGGTTTAACCCGTGGTTTTGAGTTTTGGCGGGTTGAGCCAGTAATCAAGTGTTGGTGGTTGGAACCTTCACTATAAAATTATTGATAGATTCTGTAAAAACAATCACTTTGCTAAAGTGATGCCTTTAAAAATAGCTAAAGGTATTTGAATAAAATATGGCTTTGAGCAAAAAGAACCATACAACCCTCCTTTGTTAAGCCTTGCATCTATTGCATTTTTCCAAGACTTATGAGTACTTTATGTACTCACACGTTGCACTCAAAAATAATACCCGGAGGAATATGAAGCTCAAGAAGGAATCTTCGACTACGGTGCATATTGATTCAAGAAGGCTTTCCGAGTACTAGGTCGCGCCCCCACCAATTGCACGTGGCGTATTGATGGGTCTTCATCCATTGGATTTATTTTGCTTCACTGTATTTTAAGTTTTGTGTGTGTGAGGTCTTGAAACCTCATTTGTAAATAAGAGGCCTTTTAGTCCATACTCTCTATTATTGTAATAAAGCGTTGTTGGTTATGTATTCATCATTTGCTTGACTGTGTGCACTAACTTTGATCTGGGACTAGTGCTGTAATACACAGAGGGGTCCGGATTCGAAAATCCGGGTCCCGACAAGTTCCAAGGGGACTTTAAATCAAAGAAGAAGCTGCAATTCTCCCCTAACTCAGAAAAATCAGGGCCTAAAGTGCACAACGCACCAAAGCCTCATGTTGCTTCCGCTGGATCAGCTAAAGGGGGGAGTGCCACTTCTGTAAGCAGCCAGGACATTTTCAGAAAGACTGTGTAGGTTTTCTTAAGTGGCTCGCCAAAAGGGGAATTCCTTACCGCGAAAAACACTAAGAAAAGAGGAGCGAAATCTTAGAATCGCAGATGGCAAGGAAGCTCAGTTGATTAGCGTATTCATTCTTCACCTCAATAATAGTGTTAAATTTAATAGTGATAGTCTTGCTTTTAAACAAGAAAAACTCTATATGCTTTATCTTAATTATTTCCCTATATCTTTAGATTAATGATGAGACTTCTTTGAAACTGTGGCACTGTCGTTTAGGCCACATTTCGAGGGGGAGAATGTAGCGTCTCATTAAAGAAGAAATTCTCCACCTTTTAGATTTCTTTGACTCAGACCACTGCACTGATTGCATTAAAGGAAAAATAAA
Source organism: Bonia amplexicaulis (assembly GCA_036346245.1). Taxonomy (NCBI): domain Eukaryota; kingdom Viridiplantae; phylum Streptophyta; class Magnoliopsida; order Poales; family Poaceae; genus Bonia; species Bonia amplexicaulis. The sequence goes on from CM070748.1 coordinate 15,253,423, forward strand.
ACAAATAAAGAAGGGAACTACTCACAGTACAGGACTCTTAGAATTAATTCACAGTGGATGGTTTGATTCTTTCATCACATTCACTGATGATATTGACATTTGCGGTCCTTTTCTGTGACATCAGTGGATGGTTTTGATTCTTTCATCACATTCGCTAATGTTTTCTCCCGTTATGTTTTTTATTTTTCCCCATTAAAGATCGCATTGAATCACTTGTCAAATTCAAGATATTTAAGGCTGAAATTGAAAATCAGCACAACCTAAGAATCAAAATTGAAGGATGAACTAAAGTCTATAAGCACTAATGATGTATGAGACTTAGTAGAAATTCCTGACGGAGTCAAAACAGTAGGCTGTAATGGGTCTACAAAATAAAACATGACTCTAAGGGAAATATCGAAAGATTCAAAGCAAGGCTTGTAGCAAAAGGCTTCTCACAAAAAGAGGGAAGTAACTATAATAACGTCTTTTCTTCCGTCTCAACTAAAGATTCATTCAGAATTGTTATGGCACTTGTAGCTCATTATGATGTAGAGCTGCATCAGATGGATGTTAAAACGGCATTTCTTAATGGCAACTTGCAAGAAAATATTTACATGGCCCAACCGGAAGGTTTTGTCGTGGAAGGCAAGGAGCATATGAGATGTCGACTTAAGAAATCCATTTATGGCTTAAAACAAGTGTCGAGGCAGTGGTATCTCAAATTTGATAAAATCATAAGAAGTTTCGATTTTATGGAAAATAAAATTGATAACTGCATATATATTAAGTTCAAGGGGAGTAAATCCACCATCTTAGTACTTTATGTGGATGATATCTTATTGGCTAGCAGCGATAAGGATATGCTGTTCCAGACCAAGAGATTTCTTTCATCCAATTTTTGATCTCGGTGATGCCTCTTATGTTCTTGGCATTGAAATTCACCGAGATAGGTCTAAAGGAATATTAGGTTTATCTCAGAATGCATACGTTGACAGAGTACTAAAGAAATACAATATGAATAAGTGCTCGCTCACCGCTCCTATTGTTAAGGCGATAAGTCCGGGACATTTCAATGTCCAAGGAACCAATATGAAACTGATCAGATGAAGTCGGTTCCTTATGCTTCAGCTGTCGGAAGCATTATGTATGCTTAAGTATGTACACGCCCTGATTTAGCTTTTGTAACTGGGATGCTTAGCAGATATTAATCAAATCCAGAACTAGACCACTGGAAAGTCGTTGAGAAAGTCTTGCGTTATATGCAAGCTACTAAGTATTTCATGCACACGTATAAGTCTTCTGATAGCCTTGATGTTGTTGGTTATTCAGATTCAGATTTTGCGAGATGTGCTGATACTAAGAAATCCACGTCAGGCTATATCTTCACACTCGCTGGAGGAGCTATCTCGTGGAAAAGCTCCAAACAAACCCTTACGGTATCTTCAACGATGCAAGCTGAGTTTGTGGCATGTTATGAGACTACAGGCAGTCAGTATGGCTTAAGAATTTTATCCGGGACTTAGAGTGGTAGACAAGATCTCTAAACCACTCACTTTATATCGCGATAATGAACCCGCAGTCTTTTATGCAAATAACAACAAGTCAAGTGGTGCTGCCAAACACATTGACATTAAGTATCATATTGTGAAAGATAGAATCCAGGATCAAATCATAAGTATCAAGCATATCAGTACTAAGTTAATGCTTGCGGATCCGCTTACTAAAGGCTTACCACCCAATGTTTTTCGTGATTATGTTGCCGGCAGGGTTTATTGGAAAGCCTCTGATTCTGGATAAAAGGACGTAAAAACAAACCAACTCCCATTAAGAATAATGAATAACCATTCTAAGATATAAATAGTATGCTATAGGTACTGAGGTTGTATGGTACTTTATCGACTATGCAACACATTACCTTGGTGTGCTGTTTTATCAAAGGATGGGCTTATGATGTTAGCCTTACGATCAAAGGGGAGAATGTTGGGTTGATCTCCAGGGCTAACTGCCCCGAGATTTCAGGGAGGACCTCCTCCACTCACGCACCCTGATCGGGGGTGCTACCAACCGTGTTGGTTCTGGTCCCGGTCACCTAGCGCACTAAAAATAGACACTTAGGGGATTTGGAAGGGGTGGTCTGACGGTTATATTTGAAGGCCCCCTGAAAATCTCGTTGATGTCCGATCTCTCATGAAGCGCTTTGGTGAACAAAGACCAAACCGGCCACCGCTCTGTCCATGGCTCCGACGACTACAGACCGGCCTGATGCCATCACCGTCCTGTCCATCAACTCCGGCCGATCCCTCCACTGCAGCAACTCCTTCACCCTTATGGCAACTTCAGGCTCTGGTATGTACTCACGCTTCCACTTTTAATGTTTTTCATTAGGTGTTCTTGATTTTGGACTAGGATAATTTTCCACACCAGCAAGTCAAAAGAAGCGGCTAGCTTGCTCGTACACTCCAGAATCTGATGCATGTGCACCAACATGTATAAATTATAGGCATGTTTGGAACAATGAATTTTTGTAGGAAATTACATGATTCCCACAAAATTCTGGCCTTCCAAACAGCGCGTGATGCACCATTGCTTACTATTTACTCCCATGCGTCGACACCATCACCATCCAGTGACAGTGAAATGATGGATCAGCAATAACTAACCCCCTAGCTAGCTACTCCGATCCTCTATCTAAATTGAGGCGCCATCGCCCTGAAAGTACACACACGACAACAAAATCAGATCAGGCCAGTGTCTTGCATGCGAGCTAGCTGCAAGAGCTAGAATCACACCATGCACACGGCGACCACATGGATTTTCGCCAAGGTTCGTCTTCTCCTCATCGCTAGCGTTTCCTCCGGCGCTTTGCGGTGGCCGGCTGGCCGGCCGGGAAGCAGTGCCGGAGGGAGTTGTCCGGGGAGCAGATGTCCGGCACGAAGGCGGTTCTGTCGGAGGCGCCGTGGGCGGCCGGGCGCCTCTGCCAGTGGAGGCCGGAGGCCGTCGGCGGGGAGGGGAGCTCCGGCACCGACCACTGGATCTCCGGCACCTGCCCGAAGAGCTCGTCGGCGTTCAGGTCCTCCGATGAGGACCTGTAGTACGGCGAGCCGTCGGTGCTGCCTCCGAGCTTCCCGCTGTCAGCCTGGTAGTTCGATACATGTCATCGTGCAATGTCAGATCACTTGCATAAGCAAGCAAAAAATTGTATCTTTGCACGGGTTAGTGGTGGCGATTGCATTGCGCAAGAACAAAATTGATTAGTTGAAACTTGAAATAATGTGAAGATCATACGCAATTAATTAGCAGCAATGAGAAAGAAACGAGCTTGGCGCTGACCTTGGACGTGCCCATCTCGCCGAAGCCGAAGCTGCCGTTGAAGTCGCTGAAGCCGCCGAAGAACTCGCCGAGAGGCCAATCCATCATGCCGCCCTTGCCGCCGAACGCCGTCGCCCGCGGGCTCCGCTTCGGCGAGGTCCTGCTGGCCGCCTCCGCGTGCCGTGGAGCAGGGGAGCCGAGCTCGTTCAGGACCGACCAGTCGGGGAGGCCCCCGGTGACGCCGCCGGCGTCCTGCGTGGCTGCGGCCCAGCTGAAGTCGCCCTCGCCGTAGAGCGGGACCGGGTCGCTCTTCGCCGGCGGCGGAGGGGACGGCTCCGACGGTTCCTGGGAGTGGTCGTCCTCCTCCTGGCCGACCTGGACGCCGGTGAGGAGGAAGCGGCGGTGCGCGGAGACGAAGGCGTTGGCAGTGTGCACGGCGACGTCGCAGCTCCGGCAGAGCAGCGCGCGGTCCTCGAGGCAGAAGAAGTAGGCGTGGCATTCCTAATCGGGGCCAAAGATCGATCAATCCCAATTCCCAATCCAAGAAACAACACCAAGGAGGAGCAATCCAAGAACGAGCAAGAAGAGCACGCAAGTGCGCACCTGGCATATGTCGCACTTTGGCGGCGACGACACGGGTGCTGCGGCTCCGGCGCCGCCGGGGGCGAGGAGAGGGAGGCGCTGGTGCTTGCCGGCTAGGCGGTTGGCGGCGTGGACGTCGCGGTCGCAGCGCGCGCACAGGGCGGCCTCGTCGGCGCAGCAGAGGACGCGGGCCTCCGCCGCCTCGCACGCGCTGCACAGCACCTTCATGTACGCACGCACCCCGCCTCACTCAGCAAGCAGCTTAGCTCCGGCGTGGATGGAGCGGAGTGGAGCTCGGATTCGAATTCCAGTTCCCAGTGGCGCGCGGGGGAAGGGAGTGGCTGTGGTGTGGTGGTGTGGGCGAGGACGGCGTGGGGTGGTGTGGTGGTGCGGTATTATGGAGGCGCGCGGGGGGAGGGAATGGAATGGAATGGATTCGTGGGCACGGTGGAGGGGACGAAGGGGGGCGACGTCGCCGGCTCCCATTCGCCGGGACCTCGATGCCTCATGGCCGCAAAAATTAAAACCCCATTAAAAAATCTTATTTTTCTGTTAGTTTATACTACTAACAAATAGTATAAGCTGCTACAACTCAAATAGTACGAGCTGCTAGTGATATTGCAGAAAGTGCGGTGCCATGCTGGCAACATTCAAGGTCTTATTCTTCTATACTATGGTCGATAGTTTTTGACACTAATATAAATATTTATATGAAAGAATTAAATATCGATAAGCAAATAAGCTGCTTTGAAGAGACTGTTTCAATAAACCGCTTTAAAAAAATAGCGAAAAAACCATTCTATTTACTTATTAAAAAAATTGTAAACTGAAAAGTACTAGACTAAAACTAGTCTTCAGACTTGAGAGGATAGGCTGTAGTGCTTTGCTCGCTGAAAGCAAGTAGGGAAAGGAAGCTGGTGTGATTATCAACAAAAAATCATGTTCACAGAGAACCAAACTAAGAAGGATTACCTTGCCTATCTCTAAAGTTTTACCTCGCCTATCTCTAAAGTTTTCACCTTATTTAAAAACAACACTACACATAATATTTTCAATAATTTATCTCTAAAATTAATTTCTCTAACTATTTTATATTATTTTCATTGTATTTTTTCCTTCACACTTCAATACCATTTGTGTTGGTTTGTGTGCTCATATTATCTCTTACATAAGATATAACATATTTTCTTTTCTCACCTCCTCTCTCCTCCATATAGGAGTTTGCTGACGTGGTATAGCTAAGAGATAGCTAAAATAATACTATTAAAGATACCCTTAGATGAGCTTTATTGTCGAGCGTTTGGGTTTGATCTTCCAAGCCCATAGGCCCGACCAAGGTATTCTCATTATAAAATAATATAATGAGAATATAATTATGAGTGTATTCTCATAGGCCAGACCCAACATATATATCAGTGTATTTTCATTATAAAATAATATAATTAAATATTTTCTTGCAAAAGTATAGGAAAATGTAAATATTTTCGGGCTTGGGGCTTATGTATGTTGCCCTGGGCTGGGATATTCAAGACCTGGCCGGACTAATCCCAATGAATCTTATAGTCATGCTTAATTATTAATAGTATAAATTAGAGTATTTCTTTAGAAAAACAATGTACCAATGGTATCTTTGTGTATTAAGGGGTGTTGGTTAACACATAATTATTTTGAAGGCTGAGACTGGGTTTACCTATTAGCCACAAATTACATATTAAGTATATTCTCATTATGAATGTAGTCAACATACATATTTATATCGATGATTGAACCTAAATGTTTAGCAGGCAGTGATTTGAAAACAGTTTTTATTTGACTAGAAGAGGGCCTATTCTTTTAGGTTTTGCCTTATAGCTTATGATTTTAGGCTATTCGTGAGAGAGAATACGGAGTAATAGAAAGTTATGTGCAGTTTTGATCAATATAAATAAAATCGTTATAGTATGTACTATAATTAATTTATAGACTTCGTCTTGAAAAGATATTTTATTTGAAAGTTAGTTATTATAGAAAAACTGAAAAATAATTTTTAGAAACCCATAAGAAGATGCTCGTATTTCCTTTCGACAAGAGAGATTAGTTTGTTATTATAGCAGACGGAATGATCACACCCCTAAATCTCGCAAGAGAGATTAGTTTGTTATTATAGCAGACGGAATGATCATACCCCTAAATCTCGCAAGACCATTTATTGCACGCACATGTATCCAGCTACGGCGCGACACGTATAAATTAAGTACGGATCCCGTGTAGTAGTATGTCTCATAGAGGTATATACGTCAGTTCATCATACTCATTTGCATTTCGTCACACATGGGCTGCAGGAGGTCCAAAAATTCTAGCAGGGGAGCTTTTTACGACGTGCAAGGTAGAGAAGGTACTCCATTCGCTAGGCTATTTCATTTATCGATGCTGTCATGATGTCTAGGGATGTGTTTTTTTACTATAGCAGATAACCTTTAATTCTAACATAAGTATTTATATAAATAAATTTAATACCAATATATCGATAAACTGTTTTACAAAATATGTCTCGATAAGATATTTCGAAATGATAGTGAAGAAATTATCTGTTATTTATTTAAAATAAACTATAAGTTATAAACTGAGAAAAACATAGGCTAGTATTTCCTGTGTTTTAGCGTATAGGCTCTAAGTTGGTCTTGCATGTTAGGAAGGAAAAGGGTGTCTTGGTTCTACCTGAAATGGCCACAAGTGGCAACCCTACCGGTCTTACCTACTATTCTTTTTCGCTAGTAATCCTTTTTTCTATTGCAGATCCAGGCTTTTATCATTCATTTTCTTCGGGATTTACAACTCAACCGCAAGTCAACCCTAGACTAGGTTGTCGCCATATCGACGTCGAATGGCAGTGGCATGGTCTCAAAACATGGAAAGTGGCGGCGAACATTGGATGCGGCGGTAAAAGGAGAATGACAAAGCCGTGAGGTAGTAGCGACGTCATTAGATGGAAGTAAGGGCGTCCACGATACAGCCTACCACAACATGGTGGTATTAGGAGGCAGTGTTGTAATATCAGCTTAGACCTTCACACAAAAATTTTGTTAAAAATTGGTCTATTTTTATAGCCCATTTTCTTAATTTTAAATCATGCATAGTTTAGTACCATATTGCTAAGGAAAGGTGAGGAAGACCGATTTATAAGGTGGAGTCATCACCACTCTTTGAATATAGATAGAGATAGGAGGGTTCTATCTAATCACGCGCGCACGCACGCATTCGCGTATTTTCATGTGACTTACTTTGCTGAACTCTGCACCTCACTTTCTCTGTTTGAATGAGATTCAAACTTTTGAATTTGAAACTTAAGTGGGTTTTGATGACAAGCAGTTACCAGTGGGTAAATCACTGGTTAAATATTATCAGTTATCAGTGAATTATTGAGCAGTGAGTAGTTACCAGTGAATTATTCCAGTTCAATGGGGCAGTTACTAGAGAGTAATTTGCATATCTTTATATACCTGGAGACGTCCAAGGTATAGAAGTTAGAATCTCTCACTACCAGCATCTCTTACTTCTGCTAACTTGTGCTGTTGTACTGCGCCGTCTAGACTTCGCCAACCTTTCTTCTCGGCGTGCACCTGGAAGGAGGGAGAGCGGCTATCTCCGAACCATTGCCTCAGAGAGTACCTACACGGGGCGACAATAAGGTTTCTGAGCAACGCATTTGCGCGACCGCTCCTTCATTGCGTCATCTACTTTCTGTACTGCATCAAGTCTGTGCTGCTTCCTGTTCTTCATCAGGCTCAAAGTAAGTCGTTCGTACGTTTGTTCGACTTTGTTATTATATTTTCTTGCGTATATTCTGAAGTATGATGAGTAGCCTGCTGTTAGTAGTAAGTTTTGCATCACTAGTTTATTGTATTTGCCTCCTAGTAAAATTTGGAATTAAAACATTACCCACGTTTCAAACAATTCTCACATCTCACGTTGCATAGCATCTTCAACTATTTGTAGTTTAGCTTCTATCTTTTCTTCTCAAACTCTTGTATTGTTCTAATTTATACAAGTGGCTACAATTTTACACAAAGAACCCTAGCTTCATTAAAGAAATTACATCAATAGCCTTTGGCCAACAGGTCATCCACTCTCCCATTAATTTTAACCCACCTGCCCATCCCTCCACTCTCCCTCGTCACTGCCCCTCCCCCCAATCCCCTCTACTTCAACACCACCACCACTGCCCCTAGTTGAACTCTCCACCACTATTGTCTTCCTCATCGGCATCCTTGTCACCACTTGCTGACCCCCGCCTGACCATGCCCTGCTCGGATTCGGCTACCGTTGACCTCGTCTCGCCCAAATTCGGCCATCGCCGACCTCACCGTGTCACCTTCATCCCCAACCCCGGCTTTACGGTCCACTCCCTCCCTAGGTGTGGTGGGCTCAATGGGTGGTCGACGTGGTGCCGAGCGAATGCCTTCCCATATCACGTTGCTTTGAGCTCCCTCCTTTGCGCTTTGTCAGCGAAACACCAACCCCCTCTGCAAGTTGCTCTGACTCTCATGAAACCACCGATCAGACCGACATGGCATACCTAAGCCGACGTGGAGAGTTGAGGCACCTAGCCACGGTGGAGCATTGTGATTGCCCTAATGGTCATCGATGAGGTAGTGAGCAGTTATTCGACAGGGGTATTTCATATCAATCACATTGATGACATAGAGGTTAGTGTTACTATGGGAGCAAAAAATATGTTAAAATATTTTTGAAAAAAGTAGGGACTTCCCTTAATGTTTCCCCTAAACGATAAAAAGGTAAAATCATGTCATTTGAAAAGTGCATATTTTTTTGTTGGTGATGCAGAAAATTAGTGTTTTCTGCGAGCGAAGAATTTAGAGTTAATAGGTAAAATCATGTCGTTTGAAGAATTTATAGTTAATAGGGTGGGACACACAACTTAATCACAAAAGAAATCATGTTCTTGAAAAGTGCACATTATCTATCGAGCGTGTGTACCTATAAATTATATATAGAATTAGAGGACCCCTATTTTGATTTTCCAGAGTTGAACTGAGGCAGGGACGGGACGTACGCATGGTCTTTACAGTTGGTTCTTTCATGTTTCTCTTCACTTCGTTTCCATGCTGGTAGCTCTGACTCCTGCCAAGGGAAAGAAATTACGGAGCAGGGCCTCACATGAGACCTCTTCTTATTAACCATTAGATCAAGTTAATTATTTTAATTTAACGACCGATAGAGATCCGCACTGCATTTGCTTTCCCACCCAGCCAATCATTGCGACGGCACGGAGCAGATCCAGCGCCTCCCCATCTCTGAGCTCCGAGGACGAAAGCGACCCCGCGATGCAGGCCAGCGGAGGGTGAGTAGGACCGTGTGGGCTGGACCACCGGCGACGCGACGGCGAGGCGATCCCATACGCATGGAGGATAAACATGAGTCACAGGACATGCGAGTTTGATATATCTCATTTAATATCTTCGTATCCAAGAATCAATAAATTCTACTCCACATTTTTAGTAAATCTTTCATTTTTGTTTTCGGCTATGCTCGCTCCAGAATTTTTCCAAGCACAAATTCTGTTTTTTATGGGTCCAAAGATTCTTTCATAAAACAATCTATTTTTTTCCGGTTTATCGGTTTTATAATGAAAAGTAGAGGGTCATGTGACTTCGCCAACGACTTCCCCATTAGGTAGGAGAAACGAGTCCAATTTAGAGTTATTAATATTTGTATTAGTTAATCATAAAATAGAAATAAAAAAGATTTATATTTATTCCGCTCAAACTTCCTTCCTGTTAACCTAGAACCGGCCTTTCCAGCGCAAGTGCAACAACATGGCCAAGTCCCCCGGCCTCAATAATGCACCATCTTTTGCTCCCCACTTTTGCAGCCGATCAAGCTAGTCTAGAAAGATATATGCACTACCATGGATGATCGCGAGATACAGTGATTCGAACAGGTTGCAGGTTCCTTGCTCTTACAGCTGAGCTGGCCCAGAAAAGAAGCAACGAGGATGGTCACAAACTAAAACACAGTGAATCATTTAGCCAAAAGATGTTTTTTCGGCCGTGACATATGATTTATAACTTTTGATCTACCATAAGCATTCATACAACTATATCAAATACTGATATACCGTTTTGAAAATCTGCTACACAACTGTGGTTAAAATGATATATTATGTACCCTGTTGGATAATCGTGGTTCCTAGTGTACTGAGCTTTATACAGCAAGAAATTCTTACACCAAATAATTAGATTAATTACTTGCCTAACCTAAATAGTATAACGTATTACGTTGTCAGCCGACTCTTTCTACTTTTAGCCGCTTCAGGACTTGAGGTTCATAATTCACTGGTGTTACTTAGCATGTATAAGCGGTGGACAAAACGTGCTGCAATGGGCTAACAGCAGCTGATTTATACTCCGGAGAGGGTGACCACATACGGGGCCACGCCAGTCGCTGACACAGAAAGGATCCGGCAGTAGCACGAGTGGGCAGGGCAGCGCAAGCGTGGCCGCCTGGGCACCCATACACACGCCGGATCGCCAGGGGCCAAGCGCCTGCTTACTTTAGACTGTTTTAATACACCTGCTGCTTAAACACCCAGCGTCTTCTTAAACTTCCCACTTTCTTCTGGACAAAAACAGTTTAGGTCTGTTCTAAACGGTTACTGGTTTTATAAGCCAAAATCATTTAAAACGAGTTGACTTTTTAAGTAGTTCTTTCTCCACTTTTTTTTGTATTATCTATAGAAATATAATGGTGTTTTTTATTTTCGTATTTTTGTTTATTTATCTTTAGTTAAATATTTTAGAAAAATCTAACTTTGTGAACTTTTTGTGAGAGAATTGAACTCATCGATTGACAACAAACTGACTTGACTAGATACACGAGGAAGAAGGGGCTAACTAACTGCACTAACAACTAAAGACCGATTCTTTTGCACTAACAACTAACAACTAAAGACCGATTCTCTTGCATGGAACCTCGAAATTCTTTGAATAGCTTTGTCGGTAGACCTTGGTCATGATATCTGCAAACTGCTAGTGAGTTGGAACGTGCAAGACCCAAAGCTCTCCAATTGCGATCTTTTCTTTGACAAAGTGGACGTCCAATTCAGTGTGTTTTGTACGCCTGTGATGAACTTGATTTTCCACTAGGTATACTGCTAAAATGTTATCGTAATACGCCACTGTGGCCTTGGAAATTGTAATATGCAACTCTCCAAGAAGATGGCACAGCCAGCAGCACTCAGCCACCACATTTGTGATGGCTTGGTACTCAGCTTCTGTGCTGGACATGAGACAGTCGGCTGACGCTTGGAGGACCACGATACCAAAGAATCTCCAAGATAGATGTAGTACCCTGACGTGGAGCGGCGAGGGTCGGGACAACCAACCTAATTGGTATCGGAGTAGCCGACTAGAGTGAAGTCTAGAGTGAAGTATGAGAAATCAAGTTTCTGAGATATTTTAAGTTTTCATTTTGCTCCCTGTTCTTCGCAGCCCTCTTCAGTTCTTGATGTTTTTGTTGATTTCTTAATTTTCTAGTTGTTGGTTGTTGATGCTTTAAATTAGGAATTTTCTCGAGATCACTTGAGCATCCCATTTTTTAGAACAAGAGGAAGAATCAAGAAAGTTCTTTTTGTTTTAAATCATGCGCACATATGCCTCTGTTCTTGGGTCTTTATGGTTGGGAGGCAGAGCATGTATGCTCTTCGGATTTTCTATGAGGAAATTTGAATTTGGAGCTTGGCTCATTCTTCTGAGATTATTTCCTTGCTATCTTCAAAGTTTCCTAAGCCAAGAATTCAAAAATATTGAGAATTTTGGATTTTGAAACTCTCACTGTGTTCTTAGTAAAAAATCTGAATTTTCTTTGTTTGTTTGATCTTTGTCTGCAATTTCTCCTCAACAAGGTCAATATGATATTTTGAATGATGTCCTGTTCAATTGACCTGAGAAGAGCAGCGTGAAATTGATCAATTCCCAGTTTTTGGTTCTGCTGTCGCCAGATTTCTTCGTGCGGTACTACCGCTTTTTCAACGTCGGTACTACCGCTCCGCAACTGAGTTCATCGGCGGTACTACCGCTCGGCTCGACGGTACTACTGCTCCTCAAGGCGGTACTACCCCGTGCTGTCAGAACAGCCCTGAATCTATTTTTCTGGATTATTTCTCCCTAGATCTGTTTTTATGCTCGTTGCTGTGATTTTCAGTGAGCGCATATCTTCTGTCTTCATAGCTTCCATAGCTATTGGAGAAGAAGCAAAGGTGTGGATATTGGGGCGGATTTGAAGGCACCATTCACCCCCTCTGTTGCCATTTCGGTCCTACAGTTGGAACATTTGATGCATCTGGTAACGTCTCCGCAAACATCCTAAGTTGTGCCATGAATGACTCTTTGCTAGTTCCATACAAGCATTTGTTTTGATATAGCTTCACAATGAAAGAGAGTTTGGAATAAGTTGTGCAGCCTGGGTACAACTCTGTGTTTGCGTCTTTCATTAGGTTTAATAATGCAGTGTCTTCAGCTTGTGCTTCAGTGCTTAGTTGAGGTGCATCATGAATTAGGGTGTCTAAATCTCTTACTTCATCACCTCCTAAATTTAACAAGCTAGGTTCATCAACTACACCTAAAGTAGCATGTACAAGTCTGTGCATGTCATCACCTCTTGCTAAATAAACGTCTAGTAGGTTGTCATTTGAATCACTAGTAGAGAGCGATGGAGGATCCTCACCATGACTAGTCCAATGAGTATATCCTCTTAAGAATCTGTCGCACTTAAGATGTTCTTTAACCCATTATACCTCTTTATGAGACAATTTCCACAATTTCCACAAGAACAAAGTACTTTTCCACCTTGTGTTACATCACGGAATGCAAATTGTTTTTATGCTCGTTGCTGTGATTTCCAGTGAGTGCATATCTTCTGTCTTCATAGCTTCCATATCTATTTGAGAAGAAGCATACGTGTGGATACTTGGGGCGGATTTGAAGGCATCATTCACCCCCCCTCTGTTGCCATTTCGATCCTACAATTGGTATCAGAGCAAGGTTGGCTGTGTATTTGATCTTAACCGATCTTGAGCATGGCAACTAGTAGGGAATCTTGTGAGATTTTTCTTTGCATCTTGTTGGGGGTGTTTTTGCCAATGATGTCCTTTGTGACAAGAGGCTTGATTTCGGTGAGAGGGTGATTTTATTTGCAAGAAACCACAAGTATGAACGTTGTGGTACATTTACTTTTGATTGTTCAAGTGCCAGGATCGAGAAAGTCTTGAAAGAACATACATATGATGATGATAAGAAGGATGAGCGCTAACTCATCATGAGCAAGGTAAACCTCATTGTGACATTGGCCTTGTCTAAGATGAATATACTTGCTCATAGGTAGAATGTGAGACGCCTAGACGATAAATTGCTAAGACTGTTTTTGCTAGGTTGGAATCTCATTTATCTTGTGTAGGTTGTGAGTCTTTTCCTGTAGATGGCGAAAATTTAATTTCTCTTCTTGCATGCTAAAACCTGAAAATGAGAAATTAAAATTTTGACTCACCGCACATGTGTAGAGGAGCTTGATTTTACTATGGCTGAGATTTGAAAGCTATGTACTCCATTTCTAGCTTCTCTTGTTTGTTTCAGCCGTGTTCCTCTTGTTGGTCCAATTTGCTGGCATTTCCTTCCCTAGCATATATTATGATTTTTTTAGGGATGATGTAAATGCTTTGAGGAGAGAGTGCGATGATATGAGCGCTGCATCTTGTGACTTAGTCTCCTCTGTTTTTTTGGATTGGGAGCCTTCTTATAGTGAGCATAAATCTTTCTGTATCATATTTTTTGCTACTACTTTGGCTAGTGCATTTCTTGTTGGCCCTTCCCGTGTGGCCCAAGGGACTTCTCTTTGAGCAAGGATAGTGCTTTGTCCTTTTGGATCTTGTCTCATAGTAGACACTTGTACCATTGCTCATTTTGTGAGAAGGATGGACATCATTGGCATCGTGGACCTGTTTCTCTTGATTCTGGTTTTTGTCCACAGGCTGTCCCGAGGAAGAATTTCCGCCGGTTCTCAAATGGTGGACCTCGTTCGCCCAAACAAGGTGCACATCTACAGCGAGGAGAAGTTGTGAGCTTTTTTGGTGCTTTTGTTGGTTCTCTTGGTGCTTTCAAGTTAGTTTTTCACCGCTTTCTCAAAATTGGGACTTGTTTCTCTTGTCGAGTTGTCCTTTTGCGGTGTGACTCTAGGATCAGTCTTCTTGCATGAACCATCATTGTATCATGATAACTTGCATACTTCTAGTGTGAGTGTGTGTCAAGTCTTGAATTCCCATGTACATGTCTACTAACCCTTCAGGATCCAAGACTTGGGCACTTTGTTCTTGTCATTTGTAGGTGTCCAGACGCTGGTTGGAGAACATGGGATTGATTGGGTTTTAGTCTTCTGCTTCATCACGTGACTAGAACATTAATTGGTTCTCCACTTCATGGCCTTCAAGGGACATATGCTCTTACGTTGGTGTCCTCACCTACTTTGTGAGCTACTCTTTATCTTCATGCTCTCTTATTTAGGATTGATCATAATTGGCATGATGTGCTTGTTCATGAGCTCACTTGTACCATATTGGCATATTTTTCTCTCAATACTTTCTTGTCATGCCTTTATGTGTATGTTGCTTAAGTGTCCATGTACCTTGTCATAGTTGTTAGTTTATTGGATGCTTAAGTTTTGACTTGACTTCATGAGCTAAGTAGAATGTGCGTATTAGAAGTCAAGTATCCTCATGACCTTGTGCTTTGTAGTATCTATCATGGTTTAATGTTCACATCTTGCTCCTTATGTCCATTCACCATTATTTATACATGTTAGCATACTTTTCCATGATTCTGGTTTGACATGATATATACCTACTGATGTATGCTTGTATATAGACAGTATGAGCTTGATTACATCTTGAATAGTTTTTCTATGTCATGATAATATGTTTATTCATGCCTTATTAATACTTTCTTGTTCATGTGTACATGTACCCATGCTTGCATATGCTTCTGTGACTTTTCTTTGTCACTTGCTATGTGTATGGTTGTGATTCATTAATATGCATGTATACCTTGATTTTATTCATTTGTCATGAAATAAATTGTATGACATCTTGCTAGCTTTAGACGGTACTTTTACTTAAACTTCATGAGAACTGTGGATAGGTCACAAGCTTTTTCTAAGTATTGGGTGGCACTAGGCTTGCTGTTCTAGATGCTTTTGATGAGGGTTGGATTGAGCTTGTGTGGGTGTGTGTTCTCATGTGTTCTTTGTCATTAGTATTTGTAATGCTACTGTTGATGTCATTTGATACGGTACTGGTTCCATGTTGTATATCATTTACCCCAGTACTAGGACACCAATCATTCCTGTGTTTAACTTGCAGGCTGTGAATGAGGGGGAGACTGGTACAGCCTTTACGACCGCTCCTTGGTCATTACGGCTACGTCAGAGCAACTACGAGCGCGGTCTGGAGTCTCGGCCGAACTCGACGCGACTACATCATGGTCTCGACTACGACCACATCCTGGACTCGTATTCGACCTCGGCCAAGGCAACACTCATACTCGATCAGGTCTGCGATCACGACTCTCCACCGAGCGACCATGAGAGAGGTTTTCTCCCTTGTGATCTTTAGTATTTTGCTTCCCATCACTTGGCTTTGCATTGGTTATTTATTCTAGTGGTAGGAAGGGTCCAATTGGTTAGATAGGAGCCAACTCTAGGTGATGTTGTCTCATTCACAACTCTCTTCCAAATGGTTCTCTAGAATTATTTACTACCTAGTTTGGGCTGTGGTTCTCTAGGATTCTCTTCTACCTAGTTTGAACTTTCTTCTTGGCCACTAGAGTCTTGTGCATTGACATAGTGTGCTTTTGCTCTGTGGTATGAGGTTACAGGCTAGAGACCATGTGGATAGGGTGTGTTTGAGAATCACCCCCTTGAGTTAGAACCTTCTCTTACTAGATTTTGTGCCAAATTTCCTGGTTCTTCTCAAATTGCCTTCTCTAAGGGGAGTATAGGGTCTGGATCTACGAGTCTAGCAAAATAGTAGAAACCTTTGAGGTGACCTTCGATGAGGCTAGTCCGGGGACTAGGCCCGATATCTCAGGTTCTTTAGAGCAGTTCGAGACCATCTTTGTGGATGATGAGGATGGAGATGAGCGTTATCTACCTGATCCAGTTCCTTCTCCCCTTGAGGTGCCTGCTTCTACCACCGCACTTCGAGGAGATCAGCCCATTCCTTCCGCATCTTCTAGAGCTAGTGGCTCTGTTCCTACCTCGTCAGCTCATGAGGTAGAGGCCACTTCTTCTTCTTCTCATCCAGGACCTCCTCGACATATCCAAAAAGACCATCCTTCAGAGCATATAATAGGAGATCTCTTTGAGCGCGTCACATGCTCAAAATCTGGCTTGTCGCTCTTCTGTCTCCACTTTTCCTTCGTTGCCTCTTTCGAGCCCAAAGATGTTGACCATGCACTTTCTGATGAGTCTTGGGTCAATGCCATGCATGAGTTAGAAAATTTTGAGAGGAACAAGGTCTGATCGCTTGTTGAGCCCCCTAGAGGTCATAATGTCATAGGTACCAAGTGGGTGTTCAAGAACAAATAGAGTGAGGAGACCTTTGCCCTTGTAGCTAGGCTAGAAGCCATTAGGATCTTGCTTGCATTCGCGGCGTCTAAGGGTTTCAAACTTTACCAAATGGATGTCAAGAGTGCATTTCTCAATGGGTATATTGAGGAAGAGATCTATGTTAGGCAGCCTCCGGGTTTTGAGAACCCCAAATACCCAACTATGTGTTCAAGCTTTCCAAAGCCCTGTATGGACTTAAGCAAGCCTCTAGAGCTTGGTATGAGAGACTTAAGTCCTATCTGTTGAGTCATGGGTTTGAGATGGGTAAGGTAGACAAGACCTTGTTCATTCATAGGCATGGCAATGACATTCTACTCGTCCAGATTTATGTGGATGATATCATCTTTGGCGGCTCTTCTCATGCTCTTGTCTCCCAGTTTTCTGATGTCATGAGCACTGAGTTCAAGATGAGTATGATGGGCGAGTTGAGCTTCTTCCTTGGATTTCAGATCAAGTAGACTCGGGAGGGTACTTTCTTGCATCAGGGCAAGTACACTCGTGACCTCCTGAGACGCTTTGACATGAGCGATGGCAAGCCGGTGTCAACTTCTATGCCTACTTCAGCTTCACTGGATCCAGATGAGGATGGCGAGCCAGTTGATCAGAAGGAGTATCGCAGCATGATTGGCTCCCTCTTGTACCTCACTGCCTCAAGACCAGACATACACTTCTCCGTGTGCTCGATTCCAGGCTTCTTCTCGCGTATCTCACCGTCAGGCGGTGAAGCGCATCTTTCGGTACCTTCGAGCTATCATAGACTATGATATCTGGTACTCTTCCTCTTCCTGTCTTTCCCTTAGAGCCTACTCCGATGCAGATTTTGCTGGCTGTAGGATAGATAGGAAGAGCACTTTTGGCACTTGCCAATTCATTGACACTTCTCTTGTTTCTTGGTCTTCTAGGAAGCAGTCCGGTGTTGCACAGTCCACCGCAGAGGCCGAGTACGTTGCTGCAGCCAGGTACTTTGGATGGCTTCGACCCTGCGGGACTTTGGGTTAGTCATAGACAATGTTCCACTCCTTTATGATAACACTTCTGCCATTAATATTGCCAAGAACCCAGTGCAACATTCTCGGGCCAAGCAGATTGATATCAGATTCCATTTTATTAGAGACCATGTAGAGAAGGGTGACATAGTGCTCCAGTTTGTGGAGAGTGACCACTAGTTGGCTGATATCTTTACCAAGCCTTTGGATAGCTCTAGGTTTTCAGCCTTACGGGGAGAGCTTGGGGTGGTTTGTCCTTATGGACTGCTGCGAAGGGGAGCTTCATTCTCTATGCTTTATCTTTTATGCTCCTATTTCCTTCTTATGCATTGCATAATGGTGCATGTGGGTTAGTCCTTCTAGCATAGGTTAGAGTGATTCTCTTGCTTAGTCGATTAGATTGTTTCCTCTCATCTTATGTTTCTAGGTTGCTGCTTCTAGTTGCTTCTTTCCTCATTAGGTTGAGTTCACTCACTTCTTGCGATCTAGCGAGGGTCGGGCCACCTTCGGGTAGACAGGGAACGTGTTTACTCCCTAATGTGTTAGTAGACCAGCTATTAGACCTAGATAAATATGGAGTAGATGAGAGTCAGTCTGAGTCTCTATATCTTATCTATGCTTTAAGGACTGCCTCTTGACTTCCTTGCCAGCTTCTCATATTTGTTGCTTTGGTTTAGGGGGAGTACATTTGGGATTTTCTGGATCTTAATGTTGACATAACCCTACTTGAACTAAAAGTGTTTCACATGTTGAGAGAAAGCTGAATTTTCTTGCATTTCATTCTGCATTGTAATATAACTACATGGAGCCTTGATTATTATTCTTTATGACATGTTTACAATGCATTACATCTTGCTATGATATGTGCTTAATTACTAGATTTATCATGACTTTATATGTGTAGATTAGTCTTTGCCATGATAAGTTGATTAAAAATATACAACTTGAATTAATTCTTGTTATGTTAGCTCTTAAGACTAGTCTGTCGATTAGTTATCATTTTATGATTCATGCCATGTCAAATAGGCTAAATTGAATCTTGAATCTCTATTGAGTTTTACAGTGTGCTATGCTAGTTCTTTTATGAAGCATGTGTTAGTTTTTAACTTTTTGTTCTTGAACTAAATTCAGCATAAGCAAAAAGATCTCTTTCGTGCGAAAAAACTGATCTCACCAATTCTTTCTCATGAGACTGCTTGCCATTGCAGTAGGCATGAACTCAGGGAGAGTTTTGGATGACCAAGATCATTTTCTTAAGCTTCTAGCTTGGAGTAGTCGCATAAGGCTTGAGATCTAGCACACGACTAAACAAAAATCTGGTTGAAAACAACCATGAGTTTCTAAAAGGAAAAACAAGTCAATTGTGCTAAATTTACTTAATTACAAAATGATCAAGTGTTTGAACAAATGATTCATCTTTGAACTTGTAGTACTCTAAGTTGGCTCAATTCTAGTTTCTCAGTTCCACTTAGAATATTGACATGGCTTGCATCATCCTTGGATACCTTTAGCTAGACTACAATTTTGGATAACTTGACATGCTAAGAAATTCGACTAATTCTTGAATTATGACTTATTTGGCTTAACTTGTCTATACGTGCATTGTCATGATCTAGATAGCATTCTATAGTGTTATGGCTTGGTGTAATACTTCAAAAGTCATTTTGGATAATCTTCATGGCTCTAATGTTTAATTTGAATAAAAATACAGCCATTTCATCCAAAGCATGACTTATTTTCCTTCTTGCATCTTGATGATTTTATTGCCAAAAGGGGAGATTAATGGAGAAAAAGCTATTTTCATGGGGATTTTCTAGAGCTTTTAAGGAAAACTTGCTCTTTCTGTTTTGCTCTAGTATTCTCTTGTGTCAACATGGTCATAAGCTTCTTTGCTTTTCCTTTGGACTATGTATGACTTTCAAACTCATCTTTATATGCTTTTTCGGTGTTTCTCAATATACTCATCAAGGGGAAGATTGAGAGACCATGTGGAGGTACTCCCATATTTGTGATGAGTAATTGACGCGTGTTCTTAAAATTTGAATTTGATTTGAGTGGTTTGAGCGTGAGTTTTCGACCAATGCAAATGTGGATTCCATTATCCCAAGTCGGTGCATGGCGCAGTCTAGTACGGTTGGACTTGGTCAATTGCGGTCGGAGACCTTGTGCACTTCTTGTGTTGTGCATTCGATCGGTTGTAGGGGGTTTACGACCAGGTGTTGTGCTATGATACTTGTTGGTTGTACCGATTGATGGTCTGCTTGTTTTGAGCGGTGCTATGTGACGGTTTGCTTGTCTGTGTGGCTGCAGGACTTCGGAGTAATTTCATGGTGAGGCGTGGGAGGACCGGGACTAGACATAGGAGGTGTTGAGGTCCAGACGGTCGGAGACGCTGAAGATGATCAAGGCTGGTGAAGTGGTTGCAAGCCGAGGAGACAAGGAACCGGAGCTGGAGCTGCCGGAGTTGGACATGACGGGTAATGGCGAGGTGGACCGGTATTAGGCTCAGGGAGGAGCTGAGGTCCAGATGGTCAGGATGTCGGTTGCGGTCGTGTGCCACGGAACGGACCGGGACTAGACTCAGGAGGAGTCGGAAGTCCAGTCGGTAGGAGTCAAGCGCGGTCGTGCATGATCGACAAGAAACGAGGAAGCTTCCCGGAAGGTGCAGCAGGGGCATTGTGGTAAATGCGCAAGGCTGCAAAAGCGGAAGCGGATTCGGTTTGAGCTAATGGGTAAAGCACAGAAGTGGTTGAAGCTAATGGGTAAAGTGTGCTTGTGAACCCATTAGTGGAGACTATAAAAGGAGAGGGGTAGGCATGAGAGCAAAGTGGGAGTTAGGGTTTCTTTTCTCCCCATGTGTTGTGTGAGTCTTTCTCTTTTTCTTTTGGAAAGTTGGTGGGAAGGGCAGAGGTTGTTCTGCCTTGTCCCCATGGTGTTGAGTTCTTGATTTCCTACATGCGTATGGGGCCGTAGTTTGGGATGAATTGGTTGTAGCAACTCTTGTAATCATTCATCCCTCTCTTTCAATCTGAGAAATAAGTTTCTGAGATATTTTAAGTTTTCATTTTGCTCCCTGTTCTTCGCAGCCCTCTTCAGTTCTTGATGTTTTTGTTGATTTCTTAATTTTCTAGTTGTTGGTTGTTGATGCTTTGAACTAGGAATTTTCTCGAGATCACTTGAGCATCCCATTTTCGAGAACAAGAGAAAGAATCAAGAAAGTTCTTTTTGTTTTAAATCATGCGCACATATGCCTCTATTCTTGGGTCTTCAGGGTTGGGAGGCAGAGCATGTATGCTCTCCGGATTTTCTAGAAGGAAATTTGAATTTGGAGCTTGGCTCATTCTTCTGAGATTATTTCCTTGCTATCTTCAAAGTTTTCTAAGCCAAGAATCCAAAAATATTGAGAATTTTGGATTTTGATACTCTCACTGTGTTCTTAGTAAAAAAAATCAGAATTTTCTTTGTTTGTTTGATCTTTGTCTGCAATTTCTTCTCAATAAGGTCAATATGATATTTTGAATGATGTCCTGTTCAATTGACCTGAGAAGAGCAGCGTGAAATTGATCAATTCCCAGTTTTTGGTTCTGCTGTCGCCAGATTTCTTCGTGGGGTACTACCGCTTTTTCAACGTTGGTACTACTGCTCCGCAGCTGAGTTCATCGACGGTACTACCGCTCGGCTCGACGGTACTACTGCTCAGCAGTACTACCGCTCCTCAAGGCGGTACTATCGCGTGCTGTCAGAACAGCCCTGAATCTATTTTTCTGAACTATTTCTCTCTGGATCTGTTTTTATGCTCGTTGCTGTGATTTTCAGTGAGCGCATATCTTCTGTCTTCATAGCTTCCATAGGTATTGGAGAAGAAGCATATGTGTGGATACTTGGGGCGGATTTGAAGGCACTATTCACCCCCCTCTGTTGCTATTTCGGTCCTACAGTTGAAACATTTGATGCATCTGGTAAGGTCTCCGCAAACATCCTAAGTTGTGCCATGAATGACTCTTTGCTAGTTCCATACAAGCATTTGTTTTGATATAGCTTCACAATGAAAGAGAGTTTGGAATAAGTTGTGCAGCCTGGGTACAACTCTGTGTTTGCGTCTTTCAGTAGGTTTAATAATGCAGTGTCTTCAGCTTGTGCTTCAGTGCTTAGTTGAGGTGCATCATGAATTAGGGTGTCTAAATCTCTTACTTCATCACCTCCTAAATTTAACAAGCTAGGTTCATCAACTACACCTAAAGCAGCATGTACAAGTCTGTGCATGTCATCACCTCTTGCTGAATAAACGTCTAGTAGGTTGTCATTTGAATCACTAGTAGAGAGTGATGGAGGATCCTCACCATGACTAGTCCAACGAGTATATCCTCTTAAGAATCCGTCGCACTTAAGATGTTCTGTAACCTCATTATACCTCTTTATGAGACAATTTCCACAAGTAAGATGTTCTGTAACCTCATTATACCTCTTTATGAGACAATTTCCACAAGAACAAAGTACTTTTCCACCTTGTGTTACATCACGGAATGCAAATTGTAATAATTGATCTAGTCCTACTTTATATTATCACTAAATATATGTTTGTTTATCCAACCTCTATCCATTATCAGTAACCAATGACTGAAACAAAAAAGGAATGTATCATACAAATTAGAATTGAAAGAAGAGACAAAGTTGATGTTATGTGAATGAATACTCTATTTAGTACAGAGAAGAGCTGAATCATAATAAATGCTACTAATTTAGTGATCTCGAGAAAAATACATATAGCTGAGATAAACATTCTCATGCACTCCACCATATCTATTAAACGGAAAGCATAGTTAAGATTAGCCGCAAGATAACTTTTAAAAAGATGCTCACTGTCAGAAGAGGGGATATTAAACTATATAACTATTCTAGTATGCTAGTATATTTGAACAGTTCAAAATAAGAACATATTTGAACACCAAGCACAAGATCCCAGCTAGTTTAGGTGAATAATAAATTAAATTTTCATAAAATTTTTATGCCTACACTCTAGATACCACACTTAACATAATATTAAGTGGAGTCTGCACTCTACATGGCTACATGACGGCAATGCTCGGGAGGAGAACTAAAAGTTTAGAACATGCATATTCTGATATAGTCTGAGATACCTCACAATTTTAGTATGATGAAAAAGTAAAAGATTGGTATCACTTTTGCACCAAGGTAATGGACTCGCTTAATTACCTTGAGAAATTGCATGTCCACGTCTCCTGGCCCTGATCGCTACCAGATCAAATAGCCTTTCTGCAACAAGCTAGCCTGAAATGCCCAAAACCATGAAAGTTGTGCGTCATTTACCTGTGATATAATGCAATTACTTGTTATGGATGCTTATTGGGGGAGGTATTATAGCAGACGTTCCAAACAGGCAGTCAAATCCAACTCGAAGTGACAATTTCGACTCGGATTAGGAGTCCTGATCTAATTCTAGTAGTTATTGTATTAGGAAAGTCTTCTCAGAGTTTGTTTTAGATAAGAAGTTGAAGCGGAATAGGTTTGTGGGGGAGGCGGTGATTGTAAGCTATAAATAACTTCCTGCGTTTGAGCGGAAGAGTAATCAGGAAATAAAGTAACTTCTCCTCTCCCAAACCCTAGTTCTTCTAGTCAAGATTCAGTCACGGCAAGACAAGAAGTGCCACGTTGGGAAGAAGCAGTACCTTCCCAGCCTATCCCTCCATACAATCTGAGATCCAGAGCCAAGATTCATAACAGATTGGTATCAGATTCCATGGCTACCGACGCAATCAACACGGAATTACGCGAACTGAAGGAAATTCTGGGCAAGATATTGCAGCGACAGGAAGAACAATCGACTGCCCATGCAAGTCTTCAGGCTGCCGTCCGTGATCTAGAAGGTCGCGTGACCTCACCAACGAAGGCCACCAACTCTGCCAATTCTTCTGCACGACGCCTTCCCAATGATCAAGCTGCAGCACCAACAATAGGTCGATTCTACAAGGTTGATTTCCCTCTCTTTGATGGAAATTCTGATCCTTTAGAATGGTTATCCCGCTGTGATCAATTCTTTCGGGGTCATCGTACACTCGAGGAGGAAAAAGTTTGGCTGGCGACCTATCACATGACTGGAATTGCCCAGCAGTGGTACTACAAATTAGAACACACCGAAGGAATTCCGTCCTGGCCCAGGTTTCAAAATGCTTGTCAACTGCGTTTTGGTCCCCCCTTTAGATCAAATCCAGTATCAGAACTTGCTCTTCTTCGACAGACGGGTTCAGTCGAAGAGTATGCACAGGAGTTCTATAGGGTCCTCTGTCGCACCGACAATCTGTCACCAGAACATGAAGTGGGATTATTTCTAGCCGGATTGGGTGAACTCATCAAGTCAGATGTTGAGCTACAAAGTCCAGCTTCTTTGGATACCGTAGTAAGTCTAGCCAAAGGAGCTGAGCGGCATTACAAGTTATTATACAGTTCTGGGATGCTTTTTCGACAACCGCAACCCAGTCCAATTCCGACTGCAGCCAAGTATTCTCCAGTGCAACGCATGGCACCACTTTTGTCCAAACCACCTGAGGTTCTGTCTCTCCCTGCACCAGCAACAGGACCATCAACACATTCTCAGCAAACTTTTCGGCGTCTCACACCATCCGAGATGGCTGATCGCCGACAAAAAGGTCTTTGCTTTAATTGTGATGAACAATTTATACGAGGACATCGTTGTAAGCGATTATATTGGATTGAGATATTGGATGAAGATGATGTTTCAGAAGACAGTACAGAAGTTCCCAACCCTCAAATTTCTTTACATGCACTTACTGGAATCTCTCCCGGGAATACTATGCAATTGACAGTTCTCATTAATCACCACAAGTTCTGCGCATTGATTGATTCAGGGTCTACTCACAACTTCATCAGTATCGAAGCCGCTAAACTGTCAGCTATTCCTTTGCAAGATTGAACAGGTATTCACGTAGCAGTGGCTAACGGAGAAAGGCTCCCTTGCCCAGGCATTTGCCCATCATTACCGTTCACCATTGATCAGGAAGAGTTTTCCGCCAATTGCTATGCCTTATCCCTTCAAGGTTTCAACTTAATCCTGGGAGTTCAATGGCTTCGCACCTTGGGACCAATCTTATGGGATTTTTCAACTCTGTCGATGTCTTTTTGGCATCAGGGACATCAAGTTAAATTTTTGGGCATACCTCACGGATCATCTGCTCGTCTGTTTACTATCGATGAACCGACTAAAGTTTTATTACCAACTCTTTTGTCGGATTTCCAAGATATTTTTCAGCACCCTTCTGGATTACCACCTCAATGGCTCTACGACCATCGCATTCATCTTTATCCGAGATCCAAACCAGTGGCGGTCCGTCCATATCGCTACCCACACCACCATAAAGATGAGATCGAAAAACAGTGTGCAGAGATGTTATGTAACAGCCCAGCTGTTTATTTCAATTTTTGGAGTAAAAAAAATTACTTAAATTTTAAAATTAAATTCAGTTGGTTTAAAATAAAAATAAAAGTTTTGTTTGTGTGAAATTGAATTTTGATTTACCCTAATTTTCTACTTTTAGAAAACTGGATTTGAAAAGTAATTTAAAGTAAAACCTTAAAAATATTATTAAATAAAATAATATTTTGATTTTCTGTAAACAAATCCTATGTCAAATTAATTATTTGGATTTATTTGGCTTTTATTTGGTTTTCTCGAGTTTTTCTAGAGTTTAAAATATATTTTAAAAATTAAAAGTATTTTAATGTAAATTTATATAGCCAACATTAGTTGGAAATAATTTTATTAAGTCCAAAACATATCTAGAAACTTCTGTGAATTTTTCTAGAATTTTTGGAAGTAATTTCATATTTTTCTGAGGCTTAATGTATTTTCTGGTATTTTCTGTAATTCAAAAATTAAAAATTAGAATTCAAAACTCCGTCCCCTCCCTCCGGCCGCCACGTGGACGGCCAGATCACCGTCCACGTCACCGCCGCCATCCCGCCTCCCCTTCTTCCGCGCCCACCACGTGGACGGGCGGGATTCTCCCACGCACCGCCGCCCATCCCTCCCGTCCGCTCTCTCTCTCTGCCGCCGGGGCCCGCCTGTCGGCACCTCCCCTCACTCCGCACCGCCCGACCCCACCTGTCAGCCCCCCTTCCCAGCGGTCATCCCTTCCTCGTCCGCCGCCCAACCGCCGCCTCCCCCCCCCGGCCTCCTCCTCTCCCACGCCGCCCCCAACTCCCCCACCTTCTCCCTAACCGCCTCCACCCGCCCCGCGCCCACTTTCCTCTCTCCCCGCACCCCACTTCCCCCCAACCGCTCGCAAACCGCCAGTTTTTGCCGTAGTTTTTGCCGTGGTCGTACAGCCTAACGTGGTCGTATTCCCCGAGGGCAAACTCGTAGTTTTTCTTTTTCCCTCTGATTTGACCCGTTCAAATTTCTAACTTTTTATAAAATCATGAACTACTCAAATATACACTCTTTTTCAATTTTTGAATTTTATTTGAATTTATGTGTATTTATTTGCTTTGTTGCTTTGTCTTTTTTCGCGCGTAGAATCCGACGTCGTCGAAAACTTTGTCGACCTGCAGCAAGAGAATCAAGAAATCACACACGAAGGCAAGTCTCCTTTGAACATTTTGAACCTATGTTTGTGAAATGTTTTGATTATTTTAAATTTAATGCATTGCTATGTTACAAAAAATGATAATTTCTGTTGTAGAAGTAATAGTTAAACCGATGATTGTTATGCCCTCATTTGACATTGACAACCATGTACCTTTGACACCCTAGGAATTCCCTTGTCTCATTATTGAGATTATTATGAATCTTTGATAATTGTTGTATCGGTAGTAAGATGCTTAGACAAGTTATATAACTTTAGTAACTTTAGATTGGGAACTACATTTCAATGAACTAGACTTTTGTTCAGAATCGAATGGCAAATGGTGTTGCCTCTGTTCATGTGAAATGAATTAAATTGTGAAAATTGTTTTAGACCAGGGCGGATGGTTGGTGTGGATTGGTGCGGTTAGCACGAGATCTTGAAAAGTGTATGTTCCGCCCTAGTCAATTAAGGATCGACGCTTGTGTTTGTCCAGTCTGAGCACTACCGTACAACCACATGTCTATATGGGTGCGACCTAGGCGATTAACTTATGATAGACTAGTTTAGGTACCACCGATGGAAAGTGGATGCCAGGGTTACTGGTTATTCATAGTGAGGGACAGGGTTACTGTACTCATATGGCGCAAGAGGGGCTTCATGCTGGTGGATTTAACCCTCCAGCGGTGAAACCTTAGCGGGTGGTGTCTAGCTAGACTAGAGTAAGGTAAAGGCTTTGTGATGAATTATCTGAGTCTCATGCCAAAGGAAGCGTGTTGACTAATAAGGTAACTTATCTCTTGTGGGTAAAGTGTACAACCTCTGTAGAGTGTAAAACTATTCGAATAGCCGTGCCCACGGTCAAGGGCGGGCAAGGAATGCTTTCACATGGTAGATCTTTGGTTTTGGTTTTTAAAATAAAAGTTTTGAGAACCGAGAGTGGTTGGAACTCTCGGAGTTGTTGTCCTGGCGAATGTAGCCAGTGTGGGTGGTTTAACCCGTGGTTTCGAACTTTGGTGGTTAGCCAGTTGTTTAGTGTTGGTGGTTGAAACCTTCACTATAAAGTTGTCAATAGTTTCTGTTAAAGCAATTACTTTATTAAACTGATGCCTTCGAAAATATTTAATGGTATTTGAAATAAAATATTGCTTTGTGCAAAAGAACCATAAAACCTTCCTTTGTTAAGCCTTGTATCTATTGCATTTTCCCAAGACTTACGGAGTACTTTATGTACTCACATGCTACTCTTAAAACAAAATCTCAGAGGGTTATGAAGCTCAAGAAGGAGATTACGACTACTTCGCGTGTGGATTCGATGAAGGCTTTCCGGAGTACTAGGTTGCGCTTCCCCAGTCAATTGCCTGTGGCGTATTGATGGGTCTTTATCAAGTTTATTTGCTTCCGCTGTGTTTTGTTTATTTGCGGGGTCTTGAAACCTCAGTTGTAATGAAAAGACCTTCTAGTCGGTACTCTTTATTATTGTAATATTCGTTGTTGGCAATGTAATCATCACTGTTTAACTGTGTGCACTAGCTTTGATCTGGGACTAGTGCTGAAATACACAGAGGGACCGGATTTGGAAATCCGGGTCCCGACAGAGATGGTATCAGAGCCAATTTGACTGTAGGACGTGACTTAGTTAGAATGGTCGTTAGTAGAAGAATTTCAAATTTTATTTTATAAAATAAAAATTTAATAATGTGCTATCCTCATCTTTTCTCTTCTTTCTATCCTTACCTTTGTCATGGTATTCTTCCTTCTCTATCTGCTTATCTGCGCGTCATCGTGAAGGAGCGATGAATAGTTCTTTAGTTGTAGTACCCAAGTAAAGTCCTACGATTTTAGAACGCTTATATATTACTTGTTTGTGTGCTAGATGCACTGTACCAAGTCTTTGTATACTTGTAGTACAGTCATCCTTAAAAACTATTTTAATTTCAAGCTATGTTTCGTCCAAGTTGTTGTTGTTAGGTTCCCCCCTAATCTCTTACCTATGCTACTTCCCTCTTACCTTTTGCTAACCCTAGTTACCACCTCAGATGGTGAACACAAGGACCAATGCAAAGACCGACCGAATGCCAATACTCAGCCAGAAGGTGGTAATCCAATGCCACCTCCGCCAGCTCAAGCTCCTAGCATGGAACAGATGATGGCCATGCAGTTACAGTTACTCCAAGCCCTAGCTCAAAATCAAGTCCAACAAATTCCGCAGGCACCCAATCAAGCACTGCAGTCCAAGCTTGGGGAATTTATGAGAACTCGTCCCCTAACTTTCAGTGGGTCAGTAGACCCGATGGAAGCTGACGACTGGATCAAGGACGTCGAAAGGAAGCTGAATTTGGCACAATGCAATGGAAATGAAAAAGTATTGTACGCCGCCCATCAGCTAAAAGGGATTGCAGCTAATTGGTGGGAAAATTATTGTGCTGCTCATCAAGATGTGCAAGCCATAACTTGGGCAGAATTCGAAGAAGAATTCGTCTCGCACATATCCCTACCGGAATCATGGAGATGAAGAAGATGGAGTTTACAAACTGTAGCAAGGAAACCTCAGTGTGACTGAATATCTGAATAAGTTTACCCATCTGGCCAGGTATGCATCTGAAGATGTTGCAACAGATGCATCACAAATTTGGAGATTCATGCAGGGACTTGATCCCAATCTCAAGGTGCAGCTAGTTTCCAATGATTACCCAACATTTCAGCATATGGTAAATAAGGCCCTTGTCCAAGAAGATGCTCAGTATCAATTGCAAGAATCTCGTAAGAGAAAAATGACTTTTCAGACATAGTATAATGCAAGCAGTTCAAGATTCCGAATGAATCCACCCCAGTTCAACAAGGCTCCACCAACAACAGATGCACCAAGAACTCCAAGATCTGTGCCTCGTTCAGAGATACAAGAACCCCACATCTATAATAGAGTTCAACTTCAGAAAAGCAACACATCAGCAGCAGGAGTACAATGTTTTCGATGTCATGAGATGGGGCATTATGCTAGTAATTGCCCACAGAAGCCTCAGGCTAACACTCCAATTCCTTTCAACTTGGGAAATACACCAGCACAAGCTACAGCTGTAGGACAAGGACGAGGAGTATCTCTGACTGCAGGAAAAACTCCAAGAACTCCGCAATCACAAGGAAGAGGACGAATTAACCACATCACCACAAAAGGTGCCCCGAAGCCAGTAACCATGCTTGGTAAGTTTCAATTTGGTTCAAAGAAAGAAACAGCTTGAAAGCACAACAAGGAACCAAGACCAGCATTTCCCTCTCCTTTCTTTCTCCTAGTCCGTCCGAATCTCGGGGACGAGATTCTTTCTAAGGGGGGTAGTTTGTAACAGCCCAGCTGTGAAGGACCGAAATGGCAACAGAGGGGGGTGAATGGTGCCTTCAAAACTCTCTAAAATTCACACCGATCTTTTCTCCAATAGCTAGGAGCTATGAAGACAAAGATCAAATGCTCACTAGAATTATGAGAGAGACAGTCAAAGATAAATATTGGCAGAAGAAATACAGAGCAGTCGAAACGTTTTGCCGTGATCGAATGCAGTGATCGTAGCGACAGGTGATCGAACGACGAACGTGGTCGAATCAAGACTGAATGGTCGAAATACGATCTAACAACGGAGAGAGTAGTTATGGTCTGTTCTGTGACACCGTAGTCGAAAGCCAACTAGTGGTCAATCAGACAGCTTGGTTGAGAACACTAGAAGCCGAGAAGTCGATCGACCATAGAGAAGATAGTCGTGTCCGACAATAAAATGAATAGTAATTACTACGTGGTCGAACGAAAACAGAATCGCCCAGCGCACGACCAAAAGACAAAAATCCGTAAAACTTGCTAACCTCTCGAACAAAGGAAGAGAGATCTTTACGACGAGAGTTAACATCCTCGGAAGATAAATTACCAAGAAGATCAGAAGTCTTTGCTATGGTTGGATAGAACGTCATGGTCGAATTCTAAACAGAGCAACTTGAGGCGCACAACAGAAAACACAAACTCTTCTCCGATTCGACTTTTGCTCTCGGGAATGAACTGACCAAGTGGTCTAGAGAATGAATCCCAGTTCCGAGCAAAACAAAACTGAGACTACCAGAAAAGGAACCCAGTTCAAAACATGATAAGACAGATCAAACCAGAGAACAAAGAAAGAACAGAACCGAGCGATCAAAATATCTCAAACAAAATAACTCAAAGGTAGATATAGAAAATGAGTCCCCATACGCAATTGGATAATGGAAAGAACACATACGCAGGAGCTCAAGCACACACACTGCTTGCTTCTCCCGTCTGAGCTCACTCTCATGACCACTCCCCGAGAGAGGCAAGCTCTAACCCTAGAGCGAACACATGCAGACAAACTCCCAAGGGAGGGAGAGGCGGCTGCCTCCAAGGCCCAGCCGTCCAACTCACCCAGAACACTTGCCTCCCCTCTCCCTTTTATAGCCTCACTAACGGGTCTCCTCACAGAGACAACTCACAGAGCTTCTCCAGTGGTCACATACCAAAAGAGAAAATCAAGAAGTGTCATACCTAACTCACTTTCCACCTCCCTCACACATGAGGCAAGAAAGTCAACACAACCTTTGGAGGAAAACCAGCCCTTCACTCATGCTTGAGTCAATTCTCTAAATTGCCCCTTAAGCACCTTCCCTGAAGCTTCCTCCACTGCCTTGCTGTCCATGCGGTCAATCCACCGGCACGACACGTCCTCTTGGCTTTTCCACGCCGTTACGGACCTCAACATCTCCCATGTCTAGTCCCGACCACTCCAAGCCTCACCAAGACTTGTCTCCAAGATCATCTCGTCACACACGACTGCACCCGACCTCCTGACCGTCTGGACCTTAGCTCCTCCCTGAGCCTAGTCCTGATCCTCCTCGTCGTTGTCTGTCGTGTCCATCATGGGTAGCTACAGCTCTGGTTCCTCATCTCCCCGGCTCGCAACCACCTCACCAGCCTCGATCATCTTCGGCGTCTCCGACCGTCTGGACCTCAACACCTCCGTGCTTAGTCCCGGTCCTCCCACCTCACCATGAAATAGCTCAAGTCCTGCGACCACAAGACAAGCAAACCATCACATAGCACCGCCAATGCACACATACCATCAATCGGCACAAGTATCACAGCACAACACCTGGTCGTAAATTCCCTACGACCACTCAAAAGCACAAGACAAGAAGTGGTCGAAGCCCTGGAAGACTTCCCTGCTTCCTTCGACCACACAGCAAGTCATCACGGCAGCCTCAAAGCTCGCTATGACCACCGCTCAAACAGAGAAACCAAACTCTGCACCGCTCAAAGCAACCTTACCCTGCAAGTTCAAGACTTTTCACAGCTCCAACTGAGCTCAACTCTTTTCCACTGAAATTAGATTGCAACAAGACCTGTCATAATGATGAACCAACAAGTCCACAAGGTCCATGAATTCACTACACACCCATACGACCAAACCCGTGAAATCGATCAAAAACGAGCTCATACGACCGGTTTAATGAGCTCCATCGACCACGGTCGACGGTAGCTAACGTGGTCGAAAGCCTCGAGTTACAACGTGGTCGTGACTCCCTATCGCTCAACGTGATCAAGACCGGCGCTACTACATGCTCGAATACCGGTGCCGATCGCCGACCAAGGCCAATGTGGTCGAGATCGTGGTCGTAAATGGCCTGGCGGCCTCGACCACGACCAACGTGGTCGATAGCCTTCCGACCACGACCAACGTGGTCGTACGCCACCCGGCTATCACTCGACACGCTCAACGTGGTCGTATGTCTTCGGCGGGGTCCCGATTCACGGCAACGTGGTCGAAGACGACACAACATGGTCGTAAACGACCGAGACTTCCGATCACCGCCAAACCGGTGCGTCGCATGTTTTCCGACCGGTTGGTTCCAATGTGGTCGTACGACACCCGATCACTGCCATTTTCACCGAGGATGCTGCAACGTGGTCGTATGACCTTCCGACCACAACCAACGTGGTCGTACAGCACTCGAAAGGGTTTCGACCACGACCAAACGTGGTCGTATGGCACCCAACGTGGTCGTGCTCCACCCGAGAGACTTTCGACCACGGCTAAACTTGTCGAGAAGGCCACAACGTGATCGTAGATCTCCACAGCGTGGTCGTATAGCCTTCGATCACGGCCAGAGTGGTCGTAAACATCCCAGGTGACCTCCGACCACTCGTTCAACTCCTCACTCGGTTCCAACTAAGGACAACATAGGCGTAAGCAGTCTGCTGACAATTCTTAAGGCTTACGACTTTGCAGAGTGAGCTCAAACCTCAAAAACCAAACTCAATCTTCCTAGATCAAGAGTCAATTACTCATCACAACCATGGGGTGACCTCCACATGGTCTCACAATCTCCCCCTTGATGAGTATATTGACAAACACAGAAAAAGCATGAGGAAGAGTTAGTTTTTGAACAGAAGAAAGGATGGAGATGCAAAAGCCACACATGGTCTAGAAGAATGAAGAAGTGACTCAAGACCATGTTGACACAGAATGAAATGGAGCAGACAGAGAAAGATCAAAATTTCTACAAAATCACACAGAAAGTCCAATCTTGCTCATGGTCCAAAAAGCAGGTCCAAAAAGCAGATGCTCACATGACCATTGTCATAGCAAGATGACCAAACATTCTCCTCCTTAATACCTTTTATCCTTCTCCTATCCCTTAATGCATTCTCCCATTTTAATGCCTTTTGCACCCCTTAATGCCTTTTTCTCTATCCTTCTCCCCCTTTTGGCAATAAAGTCATCAAGATGCAAGGAAGAAACATAGAGCATGAATGAATTTTGGGGTGACTACAATTAATTCATTTTAAGCAAAGGGAGCCATGAAGATTATCGAAAGTGACTTCTCAGAAAATTATACCAAGCCATAAAATGTGACAATGCTATTTAGATCATAACAAACCATGTATTACCAAGCTCAAGCCAAATAAGTCATGATCTTTAAATTAAATGGTTTGATTAGCATGTCGAGTCACTCAAGATTATAGTCTAGAAGAAGGTATCCAATCGTGAATCAAGCCATGTCAATATTCTAAGTGGAACCAAGAAGCTATCGTTGAGTCAATTTTAGAGTGCTATAAGTTCAAAAAATGAGACATTTTGTTCAAGCACTAGATATCACAAGTAATTCACTACTTGTAGTACTTTGGATACCACTTGTAGAATACTTGTAGTGAGCAAAATTAGCACAATTGGCTTTTATCAGAAATTCATGGTTGGTTTCAACCATTTTTCACAAGAATTTTTGTTTTCATAGCCATGTGCTAGATCTCAAGCCTTATGCGATCACTCCAAGCAATAAGCTTAAAGAGGTGATCTTGGTCATCCAAAACTCCCCCTGAGTTCATGCCGAGTGCAATGGCAAGCCGTCTCATGAGAAAGAATTGGTGAGATCGGTTTTTCGCACAAAGAGATCTTTTGCATTTACTTGAATTAGTTCATGAACAAAGAGTTAAGACTTAACTCATGCATCACTAATGAACTAACTTAGCTCAATCTAAATCTCAAAACAGATTCAAGGCTCAACTTAGCCTATTCGACATGGCCTCGAATCAAAAGAGGATCACTAAAGCCGACTATTCACAAGATTGAACAAGACATGATTTGATTCAAGTTGTTCACATTTAATTAAGCTAGTATGGCAAGAGCTAAGCAACACATAGAAGGGCATGATAAATCAAGCTATCACAAGACATGGCAAGATATAAATCATGATATCATGTCACATAAAGATAATATTCGGGCTCCAAGATCATACAGCATTCATGTGAATGTGACGCACTATTGAACAAAAGAATGCACATGAGATGAACTCCCCCTGAAACATAGCCCGAATAGACAGAAAGGATCCAACTCCCCTAGAGAAGGCAAAAGAGAAGAACCAAGAAATTTGGCACAAAATCCAAAGAGAAGGTTCTAGCTCAAGGAGGTGATTCCCAAACACATCCTATCCTCATGGTCTCTAGTCTATAACCTCATACCACGGGCAAAAGCACACTATGTCAATGCAAAAGACTCTAGTGGCCAAGAAAAGTTCAACCTAGGTAGAAGAGAATCCTAGAGAACCAAAGCCCAAACTAGGTAGTAAATAATCCTAGAGAACCATTTGGATGAGAGGTGTGAATGAGACAACATCACCTAGAGTTGGCTCCTCGCCCAAAAACCCTCCTTACCACTAGAAGACATATACTATGCAAAGCCAAGTGGCGGAAGCAAAACACTAAATATCACAAGGAGCAAACCTTTGTCCCGACCGCTTGGTGTGTAGTCGTGATCGTAGATGATTCGGGGTCACAACATATCCGAGTCCGCATCGCGGTGGAGTGATCGTCGCGTCTTGGTCCGGACCATGGTCGTAGTCATGTCTGAGGATCGGTTGTAGTCGAGTCCGGATCGTGATCGTGGTTGAGTCCGGCTCATGGTCATGTGTGTGTACAGCTCATGATCGTAGGCTAATTCGGGTGGTCGAACACAAAACCAGTTGTGGTGGTAGTTGCATCCGGTCGTCATGTCCGTGGTCATGGTTGCTACGACGTGGTCGTAATGACAAAAGGAGCGATCGTAAGCTGTACCAATCTCCCTCATTAATAACTGCGGATTAAACATAGGGAACAGTGGTGTCCTAGTACTGGGGTAAATAATACACGTGCATGGATCCAAGATCGAGACAAATGACCACAATCGGTAGCATTACAACCGCATGAGAACACACACCGCCACAAGCTCAATCTAGCCCTCATCAAAAGCATCTAGAACAGCAAGCCTAGAGCCACCCAATACTAGAAAAAGCTTGTGACCTAACCACAAATCTCATGATATCTAAGCATACGCACGCACTAACGCTACCAAGATGTCATACGCTTTATTGCATGCCAAAATGAATAAGATCAAGGTATACAAGCATCACAATGAATCACTACCATACATAGCGGATGACGTGAATAGTCACGTAGCATATGCTAGCATGGATAAAAGCATGTATACTAGAAAAGATACAAAGGCATGAATAAACGCAACATCATGACACGTAGAAACTATCCAAGATATACTCAAGCTCATACTGTCCATACATATGCATACATCATGTAGACATACAACATGACAAATCAAAATCATGAAAAGTATGCTAACATGTATAAATAATGATGAAAGAACGTAAGGAGCAAGAGTGAACCATGATAGATACTACAGAGCACAGGGTCATGATGATACTTGACTTCTAATATGCACATTCTACTTAGCTTATGAAGTAAGTCAAAGCTTAAGCATCCAAATATGGCATGATACATGGATACCTAAGCAATATACACATAAAGGCATGACATGAAAGCATTGAGAGAAAACATGCCAAGATGGTACAAGTGAGCATATGAATAAGCACATCATGCCAATTATGATCATTCATGAATATAAAAGCATGAGGATATAGAATTGCTCACAAAGTAGGTGGAGACGCCAAACATGAAGTACATGCCTCTTGGAGGCCATGAAGTGGAGAACCAACAAATGTTCTAGTCACGTGATGAAGCAGAAGACTAAAACCTCAATAAATCCCATGTTCTCCAACAAGCGTCTTGATACCTACAAAAGAAAAGAACGAAAATGCCCTAGTCTTGGATCCTCAAGGGTCAAGAGGCATGCACTTGGGAACCCAAGACTTGACACACTCATAAGAGAAGTATGCAAGATAACAAGATGCAATGGATGGTCCAAGCAAGAAGATCAATCCACGAGGCACACCGCAAATGGACAACTCGACAAGTGAAACGAGTCCCATAATCGAAAAGCGGTGAATACCTTACTTGAAAGCACCAAGAAGAGAACCAACCAAAGCATCAAAGTAACTCACAACTTCTCCTCGCCAGTAGGTGCGCACTCGCTTAGGTGAACGGGTCCATCATTTGAGAAACAATGAAATCCTTCCTCCTGACAAAGATGCGGACAAGGATCAACAAAAGAAACAAGTCCACGATGTCGATGATGTCCATCCTTCTCACAAAATGAGCAATGGTGGAAGCGTCTACAACGAGACAAGATCAAAAGACAAAGCACCATTCTTGCTCGAAGAGAAGTCCCTTGGACCAACCGAGAAGAGCCAACCGTAAATGCACTTGTCATAAAGGAAGAATCTAAGCATAGGGCACAAATGCTAATAACGATAGAACTAGCTCAAAGGAAGGTCCATCTCCTAAATGAAAGAGTTGACAAGGTCTCAAGATGTAGTGCTCAGATCATAGCACTCCTCTCCTCAAAGAATTTTCATCAACTCGTAAAATGACAATAAAAGCTAGAGATGAAAATGCAAGTGATAGAGTTGTTCTCTTATTCTCTGCTCGTAAGTCGTAGTCGAGTGCGCCATGGTCGTGGAACAGATATACCAAGGCATGTTGTTCTACGGAGAGCCAGCACCGAGGAAAGCACCGGATCGACGAAATGTAGTCGTAGGTGGGGCCACCGAGACCATGGTCATAGCTTTTACGACCACGCCCCAAAGACTCACGAATCTTTCGTCCTCCAAGACTTTCTCCTCTCGGCACTTGAACAACAAAGGATAAAGAATGTACCACAATGTTCACACTTGTGGTTTCTTGCAAATAAAATCACCCTCTAGTCGAAACCAGCCTCTTGTCTCAAAGAACATCATTGGCAAAACCACCCCAACAAGATGCGAGAAAAGATCACAATACTCCCTACTAGTTGCCAAGCTCCGGATCGGTTAAGATCAAATACGAGCCAACCTTGCTCGATACCAATTGAAGGACCGAAATGGCAACAGAGGGGTGAATGGTGCCTTCAAAACTCTCTAAAATTCACACCGATCTTTTCTCCAATAGCTAGGAGCTATGAAGACAAAGATCAAATGCTCACTAGAATTCGAGAGAGACAACAAAGATAAATATTGGCGAAGAAATACAGAGCGGTCGAACGCTTTGCCGTGATCGAATGCGTGATCGTGCGACAGTGATCGAATCCACTAACGTGGTCGAATCAAGACCGAATGGTCGAAATACGATCTAACAACGGAGAGAGTAGTTATGGTCTGCTCGTGACACCGTAGTCGAAAGCCAACTAGTGGTCAATCGATGCCTTGGTCGAGAACACTAGAAGCCGAGAAGTCGATCGACCACGAGAGAAGATAGTCGTGTCCGACAATAAAATGAATAGTAATTACTACGTGGTCGAACGAAAACAGAATCGCCCAGCATCGATCAAAAAGACAAAAATCCGTAAAACTTGCTAACCTCTCGAACAAAAGGAAGAGAGATCTTTACGACAGAGAGTTAACATCCTCTGGAAGATAAATTACCAAGAAGATCAGAAGTCTTTGCTATGGTTGGATAGAACGTCATGGTCGAATTCTAAACAGAGCAACTTGAGGCGCACAACAGAAAACACAAACTCTTCTCCGATTCGACTTTTGCTCTCGGGAATGAACTGACCAAGTGGTCTAGAGAATGAATCCCGCCCGAGCAAAACAAAACCGAGACTACCGTAAAAGGAACCCGCTCAAAACATGATAAGACAGATCAAACCAGAGAACAAAGAAAGAACAGAACCGAGCGATCAAAATATCTCAAACAAAATAACTCAAAGGTAGATATAGAGAAATGAGTCCCCATACGCAATTGGATAATGGAAAGAACACATACGCAGGAGCTCAAGCACACACACTGCTTGCTTCTCCCGTACAGGCTCACTCTCAACAGCCACTCCCCTCGAGAGGGCAAGCTCTAACCCTAGAGCGAACACATGCAGACAAACTCCCAAGGGAGGGAGAGGCGGCTGCCTCCAAGGCCCAGCCGTCCAACTCACCCAGAACACTTGCCTCCCCTCTCCCTTTTATAGCCTCACTAACGGGTCTCCTCACAGAGACAACTCACAGAGCTTCTCCAAAACCCACATACCAAAAGAGAAAATCAAGAAGTGTCATACCTAACTCACTTTCCACCTCCCTCACACATGAGGCAAGAAAGTCAACACAACCTTTTGGAGGGAAAACCAGCCCCTTCACTCATGCTTGAGTCAATTCTCTAAATTGCCCCTTAAGCACCTTCCTGGAAGCTTCCTCCACTGCCTTGCTGTCCATGCGGTCAATCCACCTGGCACGACACGCCCTCTTGGCTTTTCCACGCTGCTCGACCTCAACATCTCCCATGTCTAGTCCCGACCACTCCAAGCCTCACCAAGACTTGTCTCCAAGATCATCTCGTCACACACGATCGCACCCGACCTCCCGACTGCCCGGACCTTAGCTCCTCCATCCGAGCCTAGTCCCGATCCTCCTCGCCGTTGTCCGTCGTGTCCATCATGGGTAGCTACAGCCTGTTCCTCATCTCCCGGCCGCAACCACCTCACCACCTCGATCATCTTGGCGCCTCCGACCGCTCGACCTCAACACCTCCTGTGCCTAGTCCCGGTCCTCCCACGCCTCACCATGAAATAGCTCCGAAGTCCTGCAGCCACAAGACAAGCAAACCATCACATAGCACCGCCAATGCACATGCACCATCAATCGGCACAAGTATCACAAAGACAACACCGGTCGAAATTCCCTACGACCACTCAAAAGCACAAGACAAGAAGTGGTCAAGCCTTGAAGACTTCCTCGCTTCCTTCGACCACACAAAGAAGTCATCACGGCAGCCTCAAAGCTCGCTATGACCACCGCTCAAACAGAGAAACCAAACTCGCACCGCTCAAAGCAACCTTACCCCGCAAGTTCAAGACTTTTCACACCCAATCGAGCTCAACTCTTTTCCACCGAAATTAGATTGCAACAAGACCGTCATAATGATGAACCAACAAGTCCACAAGGTCCATGAATTCACTACACACCCATACGACCAAACCCCGCGAATCGATCAAAAACAAGCTCAAACGACCGGTTTAATGAGCTCCATCGACCACGGTCGACGGTACGCTAACGTGGTCGAAAGCCTCGAGTTACAACGTGGTCGTGACTCCTATCGCCAACGTGATCAAGACCGCGCTACTACATGCTCGAATACCCGAGTGCCGATCGCCACCAAGGCCAATGTGGTCGAGACCGTGGTCGAATGGCCTCGGCGGCCTCCGACCACGACCAACGTGGTCGATAGCCTTCCGACCACGACCAACGTGGTCGCACGCCACCCGCTATCACCGACACGCCAACGTGGTCGTATGTCTTCGGCGGGTCCCGATTCACGCAACGTGGTCGAAGACGACACAACGTGGTCGTAAACGACCTGAGAGACTTCCGATCACTGCCAAACTGGTCGTACGCATGTTTTCCAGCTTCTGACTGGTTCCAATGTGGTCGTACGACACCCGATCACTGCCATTTTCACCGAGGATGCTGCAACGTGGTCGTATGACCTTCCGACCACAACCAACGTGGTTGTACAGCACTCGAAAGGGGTTCGACCACGACCCAACGTGGTCGTGCTCCACCCGAGACTTTCGACCACGGCTAAACTTGTCGAGAAGGCCACAACGTGATCGTAGATCTCCACAACGTGGTCGTATAGCCTTCGATCACGCCGAGTGGTCGTAAACATCCTGTGACCTCCGACCACTGCTCAACTCCTCACCTTGTTCCAACTAAGGACAACATAGGCGTAAGCAGTCTGCTGACAATTCTTAAGGCTTACGACTTTGCAGAGTGAGCTCAAACCTCAAAAACCAAACTCAATCTTCCTAGATCAAGAGTCAATTACTCATCACAACCATGGGGTGACCTCCACATGGTCTCACAATCTCCCCCTTGATGAGTATATTGACAAACACGTAAAAAGCATGAGGAAGAGTTAGTTTTGAACGTAAGAAAGGATGGAGATGCAAAAGCCACACATGGTCTAGAAGAATGAAGAAGTGACTCAAGACCATGTTGACACGTAATGAAATGGAGCAGACAGAGAAAGATCAAAATTTCTACAAAATCACACGAAAGTCCAATCTTGCTCATGGTCCAAAAGCGTGTCCAAAAGCGATGCTCACATGACCATTATCATAGCAAGATGACCAAACATTCTCCTCCTTAATACCTTTTATCCTTCTCCTATCCCTTAATGCATTCTCCCATTTTAATGCCTTTTGCACCCTTAATGCCTTTTTCTATCCTTCTCCCCTTTTGGCAATAAAGTCATCAAGATGCAAGGAAGAAACATAGAGCATGAATGAATTTTGGGGTGACTACAATTAATTCATTTTAAGCAAAGGGAGCCATGAAGATTATCGAAAGTGACTTCTCGTAAAATTATACCAAGCCATAAAATGTGACAATGTTATTTAGATCATAACAAACCATGTATTACCAAGCTCAAGCCAAATAAGTCATGATCTTTAAATTAAATGGTTTGATTAGCATGTCGAGTCACTCAAGATTATAGTCTAGAAGAAGGTATCCAATCGTGAATCAAGCCATGTCAATATTCTAAGTGGAACCAAGAAGCTATCGTTGAGTCAATTTTAGAGTGCTATAAGTTCAAAAATGAGACATTTTATTCAAGCACTAGATATCACAAGTAATTCACTACTTGTAGTACTTTGGATACCACTTGTAGAATACTTGTAGTGAGCAAAATTAGCACAATTGGCTTTTATCGAAATTCATGGTTGGTTTCAACCATTTTCACAAGAATTTTTGTTTTCATAGCCATGTGCTAGATCTCAAGCCTTATGCGATCACTCCAAGCAATAAGCTTAAAGAGGTGATCTTGGTCATCCAAAACTCCCCGAGTTCATGCCGAGTGCAATGGCAAGCCGCCTCATGAGAAAGAATTGGTGAGATCGGTTTTTCGCACAAAGAGATCTTTTGCATTTACTTGAATTAGTTCATGAACAAAGAGTTAAGACTTAACTCATGCATCACTAATGAACTAACTTAGCTCAATCTAAATCTCAAAACAGATTCAAGGCTCAACTTAGCCTATTCGACATGGCCTCGAATCAAAAGAGGATCACTAAAGCCGACTATTCACAAGATTGAACAAGACATGATTTGATTCAAGTTGTTCACATTTAATTAAGCTAGTATGGCAAGAGCTAAGCAACACATAGAAGGGCATGATAAATCAAGCTATCACAAGACATGGCAAGATATAAATCATGATATCATGTCACATAAAGATAATATTCGTGGCTCCAAGATCGACAGCATTCATGTGAATGTGACGCACTATTGAACAAAAGAATGCACATGAGATGAACTCCCCCTGAAACATAGCCCGAATAGACAGAAAGGATCCAACTCCCCCTAGAGAAGGCAAAAGAGAAGAACCAAGAAATTTGGCACAAAATCCGAAAGAGAAGGTTCTAGCTCAAGGAGGTGATTCCCAAACACATCCTATCCTCATGGTCTCTAGTCTATAACCTCATACCACGGGCAAAAAGCACACTATGTCAATGCAAAAGACTCTAGTGGCCAAGAAAAGTTCAACCTAGGTAGAAGAGAATCCTAGAGAACCAAAGCCCAAACTAGGTAGTAAATAATCCTAGAGAACCATTTGGATGAGAGGTGTGAATGAGACAACATCACCTAGAGTTGGCTCCCATCGCCCAAAAACCCTCCTTACCACTAGAAGACATATACTATGCAAAGCCAAGTGGCGGAAGCAAAACACTAAATATCACAAGGAGCAAACCTTTGTCCCGACCGCTGGTGTGTAGTCGTGATCGAGATGATTCGGGTCACAACATATCCGAGTCCGCATCGCGGTGGAGTGATCAAGTCGCGTCTTGGTCCGGACCATGGTCGTAGTCATGTCCGAGGATCGGTTGTAGTCGAGTCCGGATCGTGATCGTGGTTGAGTCCGCCATGGTCATGTGTGTGTACACTCATGATCGTAGGCCAATTCGGGTGGTCGAACACAAAACCAGTTGTGGTGGTAGTTGCATCCCGGTCGTCATGTCCGTGGTCATGGTTGCTACGACGTGGTCGTAATGACAAAAGGAGCAATCGAAGTCTGTACCAATCTCCCTCATTAATAACTCGGATTAAACATAGGGGAACAAATGGTGTCCTAGTACTGGGGTAAATAATACATGCATGGATCCAAGATCGAGACAAATGACCACAATCGGTAGCATTACAACCGCATGAGAACACGCACCGCCACAAGCTCAATCTAGCCCTCATCAAAAGCATCTAGAACAGAAGCCTAGAGCCACCCAATACTAGAAAAAGCTTGTGACCTAACCACAAATCTCATGATATCTAAGCATACGCACGACTAACGCTACCAAGATGTCATACGCTTTATTGCATGCCAAATGAATAAGATCAAGGTATACAAGCATCACAATGAATCACTACCATACATAGCGATGACGTGAATAGTCACGAAGCATATGCTAGCATGGATAAAAGCATGTATACTAGAAAAGATACAAAGGCATGAATAAACGCAACATCATGACACGTAGAAACTATCCAAGATA
This sequence comes from Bonia amplexicaulis, assembly GCA_036346245.1. Taxonomy (NCBI): domain Eukaryota; kingdom Viridiplantae; phylum Streptophyta; class Magnoliopsida; order Poales; family Poaceae; genus Bonia; species Bonia amplexicaulis. The sequence goes on from CM070748.1 coordinate 15,295,984, forward strand.
TACTCAAGCTCATACCGTCCATACATATGCATACATCATGTAGACATACAACATGACAAATCAAAATCATGAAAAGTATGCTAACATGTATAAATAATGATGAAAGAACGTAAGGAGCAAGAGTGAACCATGATAGATACTACGAGCACGTGGTCATGATGATACTTGACTTCTAATATGCACATTCTACTTAGCTTATGAAGTAAGTCAAAGCTTAAGCATCCAAATATGGCATGATACATGGATACCTAAGCAATATACACATAAAGGCATGACATGAAAGCATTGAGAGAAAACATGCCAAGATGGTACAAGTGAGCATATGAATAAGCACATCATGCCAATTATGATCATTCATGAATATAAAAGCATGAGGATATAGAATTGCTCACAAAGTAGGTGGAGACGCCAAACATGAAGTACATGCCTCTTGGAGGCCATGAAGTGGAGAACCAACAAATGTTCTAGTCACGTGATGAAGCAGAAGACTAAAACCTCAATAAATCCCATGTTCTCCAACAAGCGCCTTGATACCTACAAAAGAAAAGAACGAAAATGCCCTAGTCTTGGATCCCAAGGGTCAGAGGCATGCACTTGGGAACCCAAGACTTGACACACTCATAAGAGAAGTATGCAAGATAACAAGATGCAATGGATGGTCCAAGCAAGAAGATCAATCCCTGAGGCACACCGCAAATGGACAACTCGACAAGTGAAACGAGTCCCATAACTGGAAAAGCGGTGAATACCTTACTTGAAAGCACCAAGAAGAGAACCAACCAAAGCATCAAAGTAACTCACAACTTCTCCTCGCCGTAGGTGCGCACCTCGTTTAGGTGAACGGGGTCCATCATTTGAGAAACAGCGGAAATCCTTCCTCCGGACAAAGATGCGGACAAGGATCAACAAAAGAAACAAGTCCACGATGTCGATGATGTCCATCCTTCTCACAAAATGAGCAATGGTGGAAGCGTCTACAACGAGACAAGATCAAAAGACAAAGCACCATTCTTGCTCGAAGAGAAGTCCCTTGGACCAACTGAGAAGAGCCAACCAGAAATGCACTTGTCATAAAGGAAGAATCTAAGCATAGGGCACAAATGCTAATAACGATAGAACTAGCTCAAAGGAAGGTCCATCTCCTAAATGAAAGAGTTGACAAGGTCTCAAGATGTAGTGCTCAGATCATAGCACTCCTCTCCTCAAAGAATTTTCATCAACTCGTAAAATGACAATAAAAGCTAGAGATGAAAATGCAAGTGATAGAGTTGTTCTCTTATTCTCTGCTCGTAAGTCGTGAGTCGAGTGCGCCATGGTCGTGGAACAGATATACCAAGGCATGTTGTTCTACGGAGAGCCAGCACCGAGGAAAGCACCGATCGACGAAATGTAGTCGAGGTGGGGCCACCGAGACCATGGTCATAGCTTTTACGACCACGCCCCAAAGACCTACGAATCACCGCTTTCGTCCTCCAAGACTTTCTCCTCTCGGCACTTGAACAACAAAGGATAAAGAATGTACCACAATGTTCACACTTGTGGTTTCTTGCAAATAAAATCACCCTCTAGTCGAAACCAGCCTCTTGTCTCAAAGAACATCATTGGCAAAACCACCCCAACAAGATGCAGAGAAAAGATCACAATACTCCCTACTAGTTGCCAAGCTCCAGATCGGTTAAGATCAAATACAGAGCCAACCTTGCTCTGATACCAATTGAAGGACCGAAATGGCAACAGCGGGGGGGTGAATGGTGCCTTCAAAAACTCTCTAAAAATTCACACCGATCTTTTCTCCAATAGCTAGGGAGCTATGAAGACAAAGATCAAATGCTCACTAGAATTCGAGAGAGACAACAAAGATAAATATTGGCGTAAGAAATACGAGCGGTCAAACGCTTTGCCGTGATCGAATGCGGTGATCGTAGCGACGGTGATCGAATCCACGAACGTGGTCGAATCAAGACCGAATGGTCGAAATACGATCTAACAACGGAGAGAGTAGTTATGGTCTGTTCTGTGACACCGTAGTCGAAAGCCAACTAGTGGTCAATCAGATAGCTTGGTCGAGAACACTAGAAGCCGAGAAGTCGATCGACCACAGAGAAGATAGTCGTGTCCGACAATAAAATGAATAGTAATTACTACGTGGTCGAACGAAACAGAATCGCCAGCGCACGATCAAGAAGACAAAAATCCGTAAAACTTGCTAACCTCTCGAACAAAAGGAAGAGAGATCTTTACGACGAGAGTTAACATCCTCGAAGATAAATTACCAAGAAGATCAAGTCTTTGCTATGGTTGGATAGAACGTCATGGTCGAATTCTAAACAGAGCAACTTGAGGCGCACAACAGAAAACACAAACTCTTCTCCGATTCGACTTTTGCTCTGGAATGAACCCACCAAGTGGTCTAGAGAATGAATCCCGCCCGAGCAAAACAAAACCGAGACTACCGTAAAAGGAACCCAGCTCAAAACATGATAAGACAGATCAAACCAGAGAACAAAGAAAGAATGAACCGAGCGATCAAAATATCTCAAACAAAATAACTCAAAGGTAGATATAGAGAAATGAGTCCCCATACGCAATTGGATAATGGAAAGAACACATACGCAGGAGCTCAAGCACACACACTGCTTGCTTCTCCCGTACAGGCTCACTCTCAACAGCCACTCCCCTCGAGAGGGCAAGCTCTAACCCTAGAGCGAACACATGCAGACAAACTCCCAAGGGAGGGAGAGGCGGCTGCCTCCAAGGCCCAGCCGTCCAACTCACCCAGAACACTTGCCTCCCCTCTCCCTTTTATAGCCTCACTAACGGGTCTCCTCACGGAGACAACTCACGAGCTTCTCCCGAGGGTCACATACCAAAAGAGAAAATCAAGAAGTGTCATACCTAACTCACTTTCCACCTCCCTCACACATGAGGCAAGAAAGTCAACACAACCTTTTGGAGGGAAAACCAGCCCCTTCACTCATGCTTGAGTCAATTCTCTAAATTGCCCCTTAAGCACCTTCCCGGAAGCTTCCTCCACTGCCTTGCTGTCCATGCGGTCAATCCACCTGGCACGACACGTCCTCTTCGGCTTTTCCACGTCGTTCTGGACCTCAACATCTCCCATGTCTAGTCCCGACCACTCCAAGCCTCACCAAGACTTGTCTCCAAGATCATCTCGTCACACACGATTCGCACCCGACCTCCCGACTGCCATCGGACCTTAGCTCCTCCCCGAGCCTAGTCCCGATCCTCCTCGCCGTTGTCCGTCGTGTCCATCATGGGTAGCTACAGCCGGTTCCTCATCTCCCGGCCGCAACCACCTCACCACCTCGATCATCTTCTGCCTCCGACCGCCTAGACCTCAACACCTCCTCGTGCCTAGTCCCGGTCCTCCCACGCCACCATGAAATAGCTCAAGTCCCGCACCACAAGACAAGCAAACCATCACATAGCACCGCCAATGCACATGCACCATCAATCGACACAAGTATCACAAAGACAACACCGGTCGTAAATTCCCACGACCACCAAAAGCACAAGACAAGAAGTGGTCGAAGCCTTGGAAGACTTCCCTGCTTCTTCGACCACACAAAGAAGTCATCACGGCAGCCTCAAAGCTCGCTATGACCACCGCCAAACAGAGAAACCAAACTCGCACCGCCAAAGCAACCTTACCCCGCAAGTTCAAGACTTTTCACACCCAACCGAGCTCAACTCTTTCCACCGAAATTAGATTGCAACAAGACCGTCATAATGATGAACCAACAAGTCCACAAGGTCCATGAATTCACTACACACCCATACGACCAAACCCCGCGAAATCGACCGAAAAACAAGCTCATACGACCGGTTTTAATGAGCTCCATCGACCACGGTCAGACAGCCGCTAACGTGGTCGAAAGCCTCGAGTTACAACGTGGTCGTGACTCCCTATCGCCAACGTGATCAAGACCGCGCTACTACATGCTCGAATACCCGAGTGCCGATCGCCGACCAAGGCCAATGTGGTCGAGACCGTGGTCGAATGGCCTCGGCGGCCTCCGACCACCACCAACGTGGTCGATAGCCTTCCGACCACCACCAACGTGGTCGCACGCCACCCGACTATCACCGACACGCCAACGTGGTCGTATGTCTTCGGCGGGTCCCGATTCACGGCAACGTGGTCGAAGATGACACAACGTGGTCGTAAACGACCTGAGAGACTTCCGATCACTGCCAAACTGGTCGTACGCATGTTTTCCAGCTTCTGACTGGTTCCAATGTGGTCGTACGACACCCGATCACTGCCATTTTCACCGAGGATGCTGCAACGTGGTCGTATGACCTTCCGACCACAACCAACGTGGTTGTACAACACTCGAAAGGGGTTCGACCACGACCCAACGTGGTCGTGCTCCACCCGAGAGACTTTCGACCACGGCTAAACTTGTCGAGAAGGCCACAACGTGATCGTAGATCTCCACAGCGTGGTCGTATAGCCTTCGATCACGCCGAGTGGTCGTAAACATCCTGTGACCTCCGACCACTGCTCAACTCCTCACTCGGCCCAACTAAGGACAACATAGGCGTAAGCGCCCACGACAATTTAAGGCTTACGACTTTGCAGAGTGAGCTCAAACCTCAAAAACCAAACTCAATCTTCCTAGATCAAGAGTCAATTACTCATCACAACCATGGGGTGACCTCCACATGGTCTCACAAGCTGTTTATTTCAATTTTTGGAGTAAAAAAAATTATTTAAATATTAAAATTAAATTCAGTTGGTTTAAAATAAAAATAAAAGTTTTGTTTGTGTGAAATTGAATTTTGATTTACCCTGATTTTCTGCTTTTAGAAAACTGGATTTGAAAAGTAATTTAAAGTAAAACCTTAAAAATATTATTAAATAAAATAATATTTTGATTTTCTGTAAACAAATCCTATGTCAAATTAATTATTTGGATTTATTTGGCTTTTATTTGGTTTTCTGAGTTTTTCTAGAGTTTAAAAATATATTTTAAAAATTAAAAAGTATTTTAATGTAAATTTATATAGCCAACATTAGTTGGAAATAATTTTATTAAGTCCAAAACATATCTAGAAACTTCTGTGAATTTTTCTAGAATTTTTGGAAGTAATTTCATATTTTTCTGAGGCTTAATATATTTTCTGGTATTTTCTGTAATTCAAAAATTAAAAATTAGAATTCAAAACTCCTTCCTCCTCCGCCGCCACGTGACGGCCAGATCACCGCCCACGCCACCGCCGCCATCCCGCCTCCTTCTTCCGCCGCCACGTGGATCAAGTGATCTCGCCACGCCGCACGCCCCATCCTCCCGTCCCGCTCTCTCTCTCTCCGCCAGCCCACTGTCGGCACCTCCCCTCACTCCGCACCGCCCGACCCCACTGCCGCCCCGCCTTCCCGCTGGTCATCCCTTCCTCGCGCCCCAACCGCCGCCCGCCCCACCCGACTCCTCCTCTCCCACGCCGCCCAACTCCCCACCTTCTCCCTAACCGCCTCCACTCGCCTGCGCCCACTTTCCTCTCTCCCGCGCCCCACTTCCCCCAACCGCCGCAAACCGCCACCCACCTTCTCTACTCCGCGACAAACCGCCACCGGTTCCTCCCTCGTCCCTATAAAGACCCTCCCGAGCATCGCTGCCCTCCCTCCACCTTTTCCCCACTTTTCTCTCACTCCCGCCTCCACCACCCCGACACCGCGCCTTGCCGCCGCCGCCGCCTCGACCTCCCATGAGGAATCGCCGCCGCCGGGCCGCCGCACTCACCGCCACCACCCTCGACTTCCCACGCCCCCAGAAGCCCTCCGCCCCTCGGCTCGCCTCTCCGCCGGAGCCCGATCGCCGACGACGCCCGAGCTCACCACCGCCTCCGCCGCCGACCACCTTTCGACCCTCCTCGGTGAGCCTCCTGTATCATTGAGTTCCCGTAGCTTCCTCGATCATTTAGACCCTTCTCCGACCACCACCGGTCACCGGAGCTCATGCCGATCACGGAGCGCCGGCGAGTTCCCTGGCCTGATCGCCGACCGGTCGTAGCCGTACACCATGGTCGAAACCTCCAGTAGCCGTGGTCGGAGAATATCCCATAGTCGTAACTTTTGCCGTGGTCGTAAAAGACTACGTGGTCGTAACTTTTGCCGTGGTCGTAAAAGACTACGTGGTCGTAACTTTTGCCGTGGTCGTAAAAGACTACGTGGTCGTAACTTTTGCCGTGGTCGTAAAAGACTATATGGTCGTAGTTTTTGCCGTGGTCGCATGCCCTAACGTGGTCGTATTCCCGAGGGCAAACTCGTAGTTTTCTTTTTCCTTTGATTTAAATCTTCCCGAGGCCATAACTTTCTCATCCTAACTCCGATTTGACCCGTTCAAATTTCTAAATTTTTATAAAATCATGAACTACTCAAATATACACTCTTTTTCAATTTTTGAATTTTATTTGAATTTATGTGTATTTATTTGCTTTGTTGCTTTGTCTTTTTTCGCGCGTAGAATCCGACGTCGTCGAAAACTTTGTCGACCTGCAGCAAGAGAATCAAGAAATCGCACACGAATGCAAGTCTCCTTTGAACATTTTGAACCTATGTTTGTGAAATGTTTTGATTATTTTAAATTTAATGCATTGATATGTTACAAAAAATGATAATTTCTGTTGTAGAAGTAATAGTTAAACCGATGATTGTTATGCCCTCATTTGACATTGACAACCATGTACCTTTGACACTCTAGGAATTCCCTTGTCTCATTATTGAGATTATTATGAATCTTTGATAATTGTTGTATCGGTAGTAAGATGCTTAGACAAGCTATATAATTTAGTAACTTTGGATTGGGAACTACATTTCAATGAACTAGACTTTTGTTCAGAATCGAATGGCAAATGGTGTTGCCTCTGTTCATGTGAAATGAATTAAATTGTAAAAGTTGTTTTAGACCGTATGCGGATGGTTGGTGTGGATTGGTGCGTTAGCACGAGATCTTGAAAAGTGTATGTTCCGCCCTAGTCAATTAAGGACCGACGCTTGTGTTTGTCCAGTCTGAGCACTACCGTACAACCACATGTCTATATGGGTACGACCTAGCTGATTAACTTATGATAGACTAGTTTAGGTACCACCAGTGGAAAGTGGATGCCAGGGTTACTGGTTATTCACAGTGAGGGACATGGTTACTGTACTCATATGGCGCAAGAGGGGGCTTCTGTCTGGGTGGATTTAACCCTCCAGCGGTGAAACCTTAGCGGGTGGTGTCTAGCTAGACTAGAGTAAGGTAAAGGCTTTGTGATGAATTATCTGAGTCTCATGCCAAAGGAAGCGTGTTGACTAATAAGGTAACTTATCTCTTGTGGGTAAAGTGTACAACCTCTGCAGAGTGTAAAACTATTCGAATAGCCGTGCCCACGGTCAAGGGCGGGCAAGGAATGCTTTCACATGGTAGATCTTTGGTTTTGGTTTTTAAAATAAAAGTTTTGAGAACCGAGAGTGGTTGGAACTCTCGGAGTTGTTGTCCTGGCGAATGTAGCCAGTGTGGGTGGTTTAACCCGTGGTTTCGAACTTTGGTGGTTAGCCAGTTGTTTAGTGTTGGTGGTTGAAACCTTCACTATAAAGTTGTCAATAGTTTCTGTTAAAGCAATTACTTTATTAAACTGATGCCTTCGAAAATATTTAATGGTATTTGAAATAAAATATTGCTTTGTGCAAAAGAACCATAAAACAAAATCTCAGAGGGTTATGAAGCTCAAGAAGGAGATTACGACTACTTCGCGTGTGGATTCGACGAAGGCTTTCCGGAGTACTAGGTTGCGCTTCCCCAGTCAATTGCCTGTGGCGTATTGATGGGTCTTTATCAAGTTTATTTGCTTCCGCTGTGTTTTGTTTATTTGCGGGGTCTTGAAACCTCAGTTGTAATGAAAAGACCTTCCGGTCTGCACTTTTATTATTGTAATATTCGTTGTTGGCAATGTAATCATCATCGCTTAACAAAGGTGTGCACTAGCTTTGATCTGGGACTAGTGCTGAAATACACAGAGGGACCGGATTTGGAAATCCGGGTCCCGACATGTTATCACAAGGTATCATACGGCCTAGTACCTCTTCCTTTAGTTCACCAGTAATTTTGGTCAAAAAGAAAGATAGTTCGTGGCGACTATGTGTGGACTATCGAGCTCTTAACGCCCAAACAGTTAAGGATAAATTCCCTATTCCAGTGGTGGATGAGTTACTAGATGAATTGAAACATGCTAAGTATTTTACCAAGCTGGATTTACGGTCTGGCTATCACCATATCAGAATGCATCCTGATGACATTCATATGACAGCATTCCAAACACACCAAGGGCACTTTGAGTATTTGGTCTTACCATTCGGTCTATCTAATGTCTAGACTGGCAGCAGTCTGACTGTCGGTAATCCGAGTAGCCGCCAGCTGGTGACCGCAGCGGTCGTCGACGTGTGGTAGCGTCGTATTGGGCGCATTGAGCTGGTGACGGCTGAGCAGTCGAGGTGGACTTGAGTCGGTCAGCGATGAGGTCGACTCGCATGTAGCTGGACACGATATCGAGTGTAGGCTTTCGGGACCTGGCGTGATGCTGCATTAGTGTGCATGTGTTGAGTCTGGGTGACGTGACGTATGACTGTTGAGCTCGAGCTTCGGATCTGTGCTGTGAGGTCGCGATCGAGTATGGCAGTGTCTGATGTCGTTGGCATGGTGACAGAGGCTTGGAGCGTCGATGTTGCGGCATGACTGGACAAGTGAGGCAGGTGTGTGCTAGTTGCGCATGGTCATGTAGGTCCGAGTGACTCTTGAGTTGATAGTATGTTAGTTTGCATGGCTATTAGACTAGTCGTGAGTGGCGTTGGGATTGAGTTGGATAGGTCTGATCGAGGCAGTCGTGAGTTGGTATCTGAGCTGGATTGGTCGAAGTCTGAAGTCTGGTGGTCCGCAGGTCGGTGTGATTGAGCTTGCGAGGATACGTTAGTTTACGATTCTGTGTGATGTCGATACTGTAGCGTTAGGTTCGATCGGTTATGATGTGCAAGCTGTGAGCATTGAAGTTGTAGTCTATTTTGATTTGATTGTCTGTGTAGTGTGTTTAAGTCTAGCTATTTCTCTTTTGAGTATTTGGTCTTACCATCTCGGTTCATCTAATGCCCCAATGACCTTCAAGCTATTATGAATGCTATTCTTCAACCATATCTTCGCAAGTTTGTTTTAGTATTCTTTGACGATATCCTAATTTTCACCACATGGTCGTAAGTTTGTTTTAGTATTCTTTGACGATATCCTAATTTTCAGTCTTGATTTTTATGTAGTGTCTGATAGTTCTTGATTTATTTTACTTCTTGATCATTCTATTCTAATCAAGTTTCGCTTTGTTTATCTCAAGTTTCTCAACCGGTCTCGAACACTTCCTTAGTGGTCGAAATCGCCGTTGTTCGCCGCTCCGTGGTCGCCGCTCCGACAAAAGTAGTACTTACTTGCTTGCTCGTCATTTTCCGATCAAGTATCGACCACGCTCTATTTGCTTCCAAGCACCGCTCGCCGATCGGTCCAATCACGACGTTCGACTTGACCGTCATTGCTTGTTGGTTCGACCACCAAGATATAGATCATCTGCTTTCTTTTGCACCGGTTTCCGAGTGCTTGATGGTCGAGATCTCGTAGTCGTGTGCCCCACGGTCACATGAGGTGTCTGCGACCGCAATCGGCTATAGGTGCGAGTCAATCTTCAACCACGCTGATCGCATCGACCATCCCCATTGGCTTACGACCACGACGGTTCCGACCGACTCATCTTTCGATCGCTGCCGCTTCACCGTTGGTCATACTTTGTTGGTCGCCGTCATCCTTTGTCGAACGGGTCGACAAGCGCAATCTCGATATCGATCACGGCGGTACTCGATCACCGGTTTCAACCATGGGCGATTACTCTCGGTCTTCACGACCACCGCGAGAGACTCTGCCGATACTCTCTGCCGATAGCTTTAGACCACGGTTTGATTTCCCAATGATCGCTCGCTTTCTCCCGGATTTCACCACGCCTTTTGACTCTTTTCCTCTCGGTCTTAAACTAAAGATTCCTCTGTTCTCTCGAGTTTTCCAAAGGAACAACCAATCTTCTTCTTCACAGCTCTTTAGCTACTGGAGAAAGATAGGGTTGAATTTTATTTGAGAATTTTAAGGCACCATTCACCCCCCCTCTGTTGCCATTTCGGTCCTACAATTGGTATCGAGCAAGGTTGGCTCAGATATGATCTTAACCGATCTTGAGCATGGCAACGAGTAGAGAATCTTATGAGTTTTTCTTTGTATCTTGTAGGGTGTTTTTGCCAATGATGTCCCTTGAGACAAGAGGCTTGATTTCGACTAAGAGGATGATTTTAATTTGCAAGAAACCACAAGTGTGAGCTTTGTGGTACATTCTTTACCCTTGTTTGATCAAATGGAAGGAAGGAGAAAGCCTTGGAGAACACATGGAAAGGATTTAGGCTTTAGTGGTTGAGAGAAAGTGAAGGAGGCAGAGTTGTGTTCCCTCTGTGTCTCTTCGTATGAGTTCCTCCCAAGAACTAGAGAGGGTTCTTGAGGATTGAAAGGGAGAGGATGGATTGAGTATCTTGTATTCATTTCCTTTATTTGGTTGTCTCTTTGAATGGAGACTTCTTGTATTTCCTGTTGATTGGAAATGATTCACCTCTCTGTTCCTCGTTCCTTTTTGGGTGATTTCTTGTTTCCCCTTGAGAGATGGCATGAAGCTTGATTTCTAGAGTCGTGAGACTATCCTTTAGCTACCCTCAAAGTTTCATTGCCAAAGGATCGATGAATTGGGAGTAATTTGGATTTTGGGGTGTCCTCGCTTTTCGGTTTTGTTTCGCCCAAATCCAAATTTCTGGACCTTCTGTTGAGACTTTTTGATTTCTATAGTCCTAGTACTATTTAGATCAAAGTCCCACCTCTTAGACTCAAGGAGATCACCAATTTTCTTGAAATTTCCCTGTTTTCAGTTCGTAAACAGTGATTACCTGTTTTCGGCCGCCGGCGTTTTTTCTGTGAGATTTTCGACTACGCCGTGCGCCTTGTTCGTAGCAGAGACTTCGGATTTTCTTGAAAGAATCTCTTTTAGATATCTTGCTCTTGCTAGGATTCAAGTTTTATAAGATTTGGATCTTTGTAGCAAAAGTTTTCTAAAGTCTTCTTTCGGCAATGAAATGCTACTGTGCTCTATTTTTTCGCTCAGACGACCACGGCTTGCAGCTGCCTTTTCGACCATGCTGTCCTAGCTGCTTTGTTTCCACTGTCATTTCGACCATCCGTGTCGCTATGTTTTCGGTCGACGAACACGGTCTTGTTTTTCGCTTTCGACCACGACAGAGAGTGGTTCTCCGAATCGGTTTTCGACCAACGATCATGACTCTCGTGCTACGACCACGCTCATTTCTTCTCAACCGTAGTCATAGCACGTAACGACCACTCCTTTTCTGCTGAGTGGCCGTGTGTCAAGTCTTGGGTTCAAGCATCTGCTTTCTAACCACTTGGGATCCAAGACTTGGGCACTTTGTTCTTGTCTGTTGTAGGTGTCTAGACGTTGCATGGAGAACATGGGATCGATTGGGTTTTAGTCTTCTGCTTCATCACGTGACTAGAACATTTGTTGGTTCTCCACTTCATGGCCTCCAAGAGGCATGTACCTTCACGCTTATGCCTCCACCTACTTTGTGAGCTACTCTATACCTTCATGCCCTTATACTCATGTTTGACCATATTGGCATGTTGTTCTTGTTCATGTGCTCACTTGTACCATACTGGCATGTTTTTCTCTCAATGCTTTCATGTCATACCTTTATGTGTATGTCGCTAAGTATCCATGTACCTTGTTGTATTTGTTACATGCTTAAGCTTTGACTTGACTTCATGAGCTAAGTAGAATGTGTGCATTAGAAGTCAAGTATCATCATGACCTTGTGCTCTGTAGTATCTATCATGGTTCACATCTTGCTCCTTATGTTCATTCATCATTATTTATACATGTTAGCATACTTTTCATGATGTTGATTTGCCATGTTGTATGTCTACATGATGTATGCATATGTATGGACAAGATGAGCTTGAGTATATCTTGGATAGTTTCTTTGTGTCATGATGGTGCGTTTATTCATGCCTTTGTATCTTTTCTAGTATACATGCTTTTATCCATGCTAGCATATGCTACGTGACTGCTCTGCCATCTCGCTATGTGTATGGTTGTGATTCATTGTGATGCTTGTATACTTTGATCTTATTGTCATTATGGCATGAAATAAATTGTATGACATCTTGGTAGCATTAGTCTGTGCTTATGCTTAGATATCATGAGATTTGTGGTTAGGTCACAAGCTTCTTCTAGTATTGGGTGGCTCTAGGCTTGTTGTTCTAGATGCTTTTGATGAGGGCTAGATTGAGCTTGTGGCGGTGCGTGTTCTCATACATTTGTAATGCTACCGATTGTGGTCATTTGTCTCAAGATCGGATCCATGCCTGTATTATTTACCCCAAGACTAGGACACCACTGTTCCCCTATGTTTAATCCGTAGGTTATGAATGAGGGAGAGTGGTACAACTGCTCCTCGGTCTTTATGACCACGTCGTAGTTTCTACGACCACAAGATGGACTCTCTACCGAACCCATACACGACCATGAGCCGATTCGACCACGACTATGATCCGGACTCAACTTCGCCACGACTCGGACTCAACTACAACCGATCCTCGACGCGAGTTCGACCACACCGAACACGACTCGACTATTCTCGACTGCCTGCGACCACGGTCTAGACCGGGATCAATCGCGACCCTGGAATCATCTCGACTATGGTCTGGACTCAATTTGGATTCATCTGCGACCATGATGAACTCGGACTCGACAACGTCCAGTACATGACTTCGACTGCTTGATAGAGGTCTGAACACATGTACAACCATGTCCAGGACTCATCTACGACCTCGTCCTGGACACATATTCGACCTCGACCACTACAACAACCTCCCGAGCAATCAGAATCGAGGTTTGCTCCCTGTGATCTTTAGTGTTTTGGTTCCTCCACTTGGCTTTGCTTTGTTTATCTGTTCTAGTGGGAGGAAGAGTCCGATTGGTTAGACAGGAACCGACTCTAGGTGATATTGTCTCAATCACACTTCTCATCCAAGTGGTTCTCTAGGATTATTTACTACCTAGTTTGGGCTTTTGTTCTCTAGGATTCTCTTCTCCTAGATTGGACTTTTTCTTGGCCACTAGAGTCTTTTGCATTGACTTAGTGTGCTTCTGCTCCGTGGTATGAGGTTATAGACTAGAGACCATGAGGATAGAGTGTGTTTGGGAATCACCTTCTTGAGTTAGAACCTTTCCCTTTTGGATTTTGTGCCAAATTTTCTAGTTCTTCTCAATTTGCCTTCTCTAGGGGGAGTTGGAGTCTTTCTGTCTGTTCGGGCTATGTTTCAGCGAGAGCTTAGGGTGGTTTGTCCTTATGGACTATTGTGAGAAGAAGTTTCTGTGTTTTACTGCTTTATTCATTTATCTTGCTCTGTTCTCTTTTTGTTGCACTTTGCATCGGGTGCATTTGGTTAGTCCTCCTAGCATAGATTAGAGCGCTTTCTCGCCTAGTTAGACTTCTTACTCTTATCTATGCTTTAAGGACTGCTTGCTTTCTCCTCTCTTTACCAGCTTCTTGTTTATTGCTTTGGTTCAGGGGGAGTTCATTTGGGAACTTCTGGAGCTTAATTTTGACTTAACTCAACTTGAACTAAAAGCTGCATCACATGTTGAGGGGGAGCTGGATTTTCTGCATTGCATTCTGCATTGTAATATAACTACATTGAGCCTTGATTATTATCCGGTTATGACATGCTTACAATGCTTTACATCTTGCCATGATTTGTGCTCCATTGCTAATCGATCATGACTTTATATGTGTAGTCAAGTCTTTGCCATGATAGGTTAATTAAAATGCTAAATTTTGACCTAATTCATGTCATGTTCATATTTGAGACTAGTCGACTTTGTGTTATCTTTTATGGTTCTTACCATGTCAAATAGACTGAGTTGAGTCTTGAATCTTAGTTGAGCAATAGATTGAGCTATACAGTTTCTTGATGACACATAAGTTAGTAAACTGTCAAAAAAAAATCTCTTCTGTGCGAAAAAACTGATCTCACCAATTCTTTCTCATGAGACGGCTTGCCATTGCACAAGGCATGAACTCGGGGAATTTTGATGACCAAGATCATTTCCTTAAGCTTCTCGCGTGGAATGATCGCATAAGGCTTGAGGTCTAGCACATGGTCGAATAAAAGATGGTTGAAAACAACCATGTGATCTCTAAAGAAAAATATCAAATGTGCTCAATTGCTAAAATGTTCAATGTACTTCAACAATTGTATCATTCTTGAACAAATAGCACTCTAGTTTGCTCAACACTAGCTTCTTGATTCCATTTAGCTTATTGACATGGCTTGCATCATTTGTGGATATCATTAGCTAGATTAAAATCTTGTTTGACTTGACTTGCTAAGCACTTCAATTAAAATTCAGATTATACCTTATTTTGCTTAGCTTCACTTTACATACATAGTCATGATCCTTGTAGCATACTTGTATGTTATGGCTTGGTGTAATACATTTTGGTCATTTTGATAATTCTCATGGCTCGCATACTTTGAATAATCAAATCACCATTTCATCCATCATCATGACTTATTCTCTCTCTGCATACTTGATGTGTTTATTGCCAAAGGGGAGAATAGATTGGAGAAAAGGAAAAAAAAATTTTCTCGAATTCTGGGAACCTGCTAGAGTTTTGAAGATCAATTTGCTCTTTATTTATTGCTCTAGTGTTCCTTCTGGCGACATGGTCATTATTTCATTTTCTATCTTTGGACCATGTCGTCTTCTACAAACTCAACTTCATATTTTACGGTGTTTGTCAATATACTCATCAAGGGGGAGATTGAGAGATCATGTGGAAATGATCCCATCTTTGTGATGAGTATTTGACCGTTATTTGAAGGAAAATTGA
Organism: Bonia amplexicaulis; assembly: GCA_036346245.1. Taxonomy (NCBI): domain Eukaryota; kingdom Viridiplantae; phylum Streptophyta; class Magnoliopsida; order Poales; family Poaceae; genus Bonia; species Bonia amplexicaulis. The sequence continues at coordinate 15,311,024 of CM070748.1, forward strand.
GTTTGTTTTGGGCTTTATTGCAAAGTCTTAACTCGACGAAATGAAGTCGTGTACGACTTGTCCTGTGTTGCATTTATCATTTTGGGCGTGGTCGGAGGTCGACAAGCGTGTTTACGACCACGCAGCGGCACGTACGACCATGTTTGAGCGTAGTCGGAAATTTACCGAGCTCATTTGACCACATTTGGTCGTGGTCGAAACCCGTTTTGGTGCGTACGACCACGTTGAGTGCCTTCTGGTTGCAGCCGGGTGGTGTACGACCATGTTTGAACGTGATCGGAAGTCTATCGGGTAGTGTACGACCACGTTGCTGAGTATCGGGTTGCGGTCGAGCGGCGTACGAGTGATCGAAGCTTATACGACCACGCTGCGAAGCCCTCGGAAGTTTTGACCGTGGTCGGCGGTCGGCGCTAGGGTTTACGACCACGCTGTGGGATCGGAGCCTCGACCACGTTGGGCGGTCGGGCGGTCGACCACGCTATGCCGGTCGGAGTATCGACCACGCTACGCTAGGGTCTTCGACCACGCCAGTGATCGATGCATCGACCACGTTAGCGCGGGTTTGAACGTGGTCGGCGATCGTGACTTGGGTCTCGACCACGTTGTATCGCCCGGCGTTCGACCACTTTGGCGATTGGGTGTGCTACGACCACGCCAGACGATCGGTTTCGACCACGTTGTCGGCAGATTGACCGTGGTCGATGGAGCTCATTCAAACCGGTCGTGTGGGCACATATGGTGTCCGATTATGGTGGGAATCGGTCGGTTGGGTTTCGGTGATGTTGTGGACCTTGTGGACTTGTTGGTTCATCTTCTTGATGTGGTTTGTCAATGTCTATTTTCGAGGAAAAGGTGTGAACTCTGTTGAGTCAGTAGTAGTCTGTTTTGTTGGTTTGAGCGGTGCTATGTGATGGTTTGCTTGTCTTGTGGCTGCAGGACTTGAGCTATTTCATGGTGAGGCGTGGGAGGACCGGACTAGGCACGGGAGGTGTTGAGGTCCGACGGTCGGAGACGCCAAGATGATCGAGGTCGGTGAGGTGGTTGCGGCCGGGAGATGAGGAACCGTAGCTGTAGCTACCCATGATGGACACGATGCACAACGACGAGGAGGATCGGGACTAGGCTCGGGGAGGAGCTAAGGTCCGACGGTCGAGGTCGGGTGCGATGTGTGACGAGATGATCTTGGAGACAAGTCTTGGTGAGGCTTGGAGTGGTCGGGACTAGACATGGGAGATGTTGAGGTCCAGAACGACGTGGAAAAGTCGAAGAGGACGTGTCGTGCCAGGTGGATTGACCGCATGGACAGCAAGGCAGTGGAGGAAGCTTCCGGGAAGGTGCTTAAGGGGCAATTTAGAGAATTGACTCAAGCATGAGTGAAGGGGCTGGTTTTCCCTCCAAAAGGTTGTGTTGACTTTCTTGCCTCATGTGTGAGGGAGGTGGAAAGTGAGTTAGGTATGACACTTCTTGATTTTCTCTTTTGGTATGTGACCACTGGAGAAGCTCTGTGAGTTGTCTCTGTGAGGAGACCCGTTAGTGAGGCTATAAAAGGGAGAGGGGAGGCAAGTGTTCTGTGTGAGTCGGTCGGCTAGGCCTTGGAGGCAGCCGCCTCCCTCCCTTGGGAGTGTATCTGTGTGTGTTTGCTCTAGGGCTAGAGCTTGTCCTCCTGTGGGGAGTGGTTGCAGAAACCTCCCGTGTTATGATTTGAGAGGACTCATCTCTCTGTACTTGTTAGAGTTTATCTATGAGATGGGTCTGTGTTTGTGATCTGGGTTGAGAGGCTGTTCTTGAGATGTTTTCATTGATTTATTTGCCATCTTTTCTTTCTTAGTTCCTTCTGTATTTCCTTTGAGAGTTGGCTTATATTTTACTTGCTCGTAACTGGAATATGTCTCAAGGCTAGTTGGCGCTTCATTCCCGAGAGCAAAAGTTGATTTGGAAAAATTCTGTGTCTTTTGGTCTCGCCGCCGTGAGTCTCTGCTCTATTTTTCGATCGCTTTAATCTCCTTGGCCGAACAAAGACTTTTAGTTTTCCGGTAAATTCACTTCTAGAGATCATACTCTTGCTAAGTTTGAAGTTTCATGTGCTCTGGATCTCTATATCGAAAGTTCTTCGAAAAATCATTCTGGCGGTCGTCCGCCTCGAAGATGCTCTGCTTTCGCTTTTGCCGTATTTAGACTTTGCGTCTTCTTTAGCTTCGACCGCCTTGAGGAGATCGGTCGAAGGAAGTCCGACTTGAGAATACAAGTTTCAGCTTTGTTTATCTCAAGTTTCTCAACCGGTCTCGAACACTTCCTTAGTGGTCGAAATCGCCGTTGTTCGCCGCTCCGTGGTCGTCGCTCCGACAAAAGTAGTACTTATCGCTTGCTCGTCATTTTCCGATCAAGTATCGACCACGCTCTATTTGCTTCCAAGCACCGCTCGCCGATCGGTCCAATCACGACGTTCGACTTGACCGTCATTGCCGGTTGGTTCGACCATCAAGATATAGATCATCGCTTTCTTTTGCACCGGTTTCCGAGTGCTTGATGGTCGAGATCTCGTAGTCGTGTGCCCCACGGTCACATGAGGTGTCTGCGACCGCAATCGGCTATAGGTGCGAGTCGGTCTTCAACCACGCTGATTGTACGACCATCCCCATTGGCTTACGACCACGACGGTTCCGACCAGACTCATCTTTCGATCGCTGCCGCTTCACTGTTGGTCATACTTTGTTGGTCGCCGTCATCCTTTGTCGAACGGGTCGACAAGCGCAATCTCGATATCGATCACGGTACATTCGATCACCGGTTTCAACCATGGCGATTACTCTACGGTCTTCACGACCACCGCGAGAGACTCTGCCGATACTCTCTGCCGATAGCTTTAGACCACGGTTTGATTTCCCAATGATGCTCGCTTTCTCCGGATTTCACCACGCCTTTTGACTCTTTTCCTCTCGGTCTTAAACTAAAGATTCCTCTGTTCTCTCTGAGTTTTCCAGTGAACAACCAATCTTCTTCTTCACAGCTCTTTAGCTACTGGAGAAAGATAGGGTTGAATTTTATTTGAGAATTTTAAGGCACCATTCACCTCCCCTCTGTTGCCATTTCGGTCCTACAATTGGTATCAGAGCAAGGTTGGCTCTGTATATGATCTTAACCGATCTTGAGCATGGCAACGAGTAGAGAATCTTATGAGTTTTTCTTTGTATCTTGTAGGGGTGTTTTTGCCAATGATGTCCCTTGAGACAAGAGGCTTGATTTCGACTAAGAGGATGATTTTAATTTGCAAGAAACCACAAGTGTGAGCTTTGTGGTACATTCTTTACCCTTGTTTGATCAAATGCAAGGAAGGAGAAAGCCTTGGAGAACACATGGAAAGGATTTAGGCTTTAGTGGTTGAGAGAAAGTGAAGGAGGCAGAGTTGTGTTCCCTCTGTGTCTCTTCGTATGAGTTCCTCCCAAGAACTAGAGAGGGTTCTTGAGGATTGAAAGGGAGAGGATGGATTGAGTATCTTGTATTCATTTCCTTTATTTGGTTGTCTCTTTGAATGGAGACTTCTTGTATTTCCTGTTGATTGGAAATGATTCACCTCTCTGCCCTCGCTCCTTTTGGGTGATTTCTTGTTTCCCCTTGAGAGATGGCATGAAGCTTGATTTCTAGAGTCGTGAGACTATCCTTTAGCTACCCTCAAAGTTTCATTGCCAAAGGATCGATGAATTGGGAGTAATTTGGATTTTTGGGGTGTCCTGTCAGTTTTCGGTTTTGTTTCGCCCAAATCCAAATTTCTGGACCTTCTGTTGAGACTTTTTGATTTCTATAGTCCTAGTACTATTTAGATCAAAGTCCCACCTCTTAGACTCAAGGAGATCACCAATTTTCTTGAAATTTCCCTGTTTTCAGTTCGTAAACAGTGATTACCTGTTTTCGGCCGCCGGCGTTTTTTCTGTGAGATTTTCGACTACGCCGCGCCTTGTTCAGAAAGGGTAGACTTCGGATTTTCTTGAAAGAATCTCTTTTAGATATCTTGCTCTTGCTAGGATTCAAGTTTTATAAGATTTGGATCTTTGTAGCAAAAGTTTTCTAAAGTCTTCTTTCGGCAGTCGAGCGCTGCGCCGTGCTCTATTTTTTTCGCTTCGTACGACCACGGCTTGCAGCTGCCTTTTCGACCATGCTGTCCTAGCTGCTTTGTTTCCGCTGTCATTTCGACCATCCGTGTCGCTATGTTTTCGGTCAGACGAACACGGTGCTGTTTTTCGTTTTCGACCACGACAGAGAGTGGTTCTCCGAATCGGTTTTCGACCAACGATCATGACTCTCGTGCTACGACCACGCTCATTTCTTCTCAACCGTAGTCACAGCACGTAACGACCACTCCTTTTCTGCTGAGTGGCCGTGTGTCAAGTCTTGGGTTCAAGCATCTGCTTTCTAACCACTTGGGATCCAAGACTTGGGCACTTTGTTCTTGTCTGTTGTAGGTGTCTAGACGTTGCATGGAGAACATGGGATCGATTGGGTTTTAGTCTTCTGCTTCATCACGTGACTAGAACATTTGTTGGTTCTCCACTTTATGGCCTCCAAGAGGCATGTACCTTCACGCTTGGCGCCTCCACCTACTTTGTGAGCTACTCTATACCTTCATGCCCTTATACTCATGTTTGACCATATTGGCATGTTGTTCTTGTTCATGTGCTCACTTGTACCATACTGGCATGTTTTTCTCTCAATGCTTTCATGTCATGCCTTTATGTGTATGTCGCTAAGTATCCATGTACCTTGTTGTATTTGTTACATGCTTAAGCTTTGACTTGACTTCATGAGCTAAGTAGAATGTGTGCATTAGAAGTCAAGTATCATCATGACCTTGTGCTCGTAGTATCTATCATGGTTCACATCTTGCTCCTTATGTTCATTCATCATTATTTATACATGTTAGCATACTTTTCATGATGTTAATTTGCCATGTTGTATGTCTACATGATGTATGCATATGTATGGACAAGATGAGCTTGAGTATATCTTGGATAGTTTCTTTGTGTCATGATGGTGCGTTTATTCATGCCTTTGTATCTTTTCTAGTATACATGCTTTTATCCATGCTAGCATATGCTTCGTGATCGTTCTCGCCATCCGCTATGTGTATGGTTGTGATTCATTGTGATGCTTGTATACTTTGATCTTATTGTCATATGGCATGAAATAAATTGTATGACATCTTGGTAGCATTAGTCCGTGCTTATGCTTAGATATCATGAGATTTGTGGTTAGGTCACAAGCTTCTTCTAGTATTGGGTGGCTCTAGGCTTGCTGTTCTAGATGCTTTTGATGAGGGCTAGATTGAGCTTGTGGCGGTGCGTGTTCTCATACATTTGTAATGCTACCGATTGTGGTCATTTGTCTCAGTACTGGATCCATGCCCGTGTATTATTTACCCCAAGACTAGGACACCAAATGTTCCCCTATGTTTAATCCGTAGGTTATGAATGAGGGAGAGTGGTACACCGCCCCTGGTCTTTATGACCACGTCGTAGTTTCTACGACCACAAGATGGACTCTCGGTGAACCCATACACGACCATGAGCCGGATTCGACCACGACTATGATCCGACTCAACTTCGGCCACGACTCGGACTCAACTACAACCGATCCTCAGACGCGAGTTCGACCACACCGAACACGACTCCGACTATTCTCAGACTCGTCTGCGACCACGGTCTAGACCCGGGATCAATCGCGACCCCGGAATCATCTCGACTATGGTCTGGACTCAATTTGGATTCATCTGCGACCATGATGAACTCGGACTCGACAACGTCCAGTACATGACTTCGACTGCTTGATAGAGGTCTCGAACACATGTACAACCATGTCCGTGACTCATCTACGACCTCGCCCCGACACATATTCGACCTCGACCACTACAACAACCTCCCGAGCAATCAGAACCGAGGTTTGCTCCTGTGATCTTTAGTGTTTTGGTTCCCTCCACTTGGCTTTGCTTTGTTTATCTGTTCTAGTGGGAGGAAGAGTCCGATTGGTTAGACAGGAACCGACTCTAGGTGATATTGTCTCAATCACACTTCTCATCCAAGTGGTTCTCTAGGATTATTTACTACCTAGTTTGGGTTTTTGTTCTCTAGGATTCTCTTCTCCTAGATTGGACTTTTTCTTGGCCACTAGAGTCTTTTGCATTGACTTAGTGTGCTTCTGCTCCGTGGTATGAGGTTATAGACTAGAGACCATGAGGATAGAGTGTGTTTGGGAATCACCTTCTTGAGTTAGAACCTTTCCCTTTTGGATTTTGTGCCAAATTTTCTGGTTCTTCTCAATTTGCCTTCTCTAGGGGGAGTTGGAGTCTTTCTGTCTGTTCGGGCTATGTTTCAGCGAGAGCTTAGGGTGGTTTGTCCTTATGGACTATTGTGAGAAGAAGTTTCTGTGTTTTACTGCTTTATTCATTTATCTTGCTCCTGTTCTCTTTTTTGTTGCACTGCATCGGGGTGCATTTGGGTTAGTCCTCCTAGCATAGATTAGAGCGTTTCTCTCGTCTAGTTAGACTTCTTACTCTTATCTATGCTTTAAGGACTGCTTGCTTTCTCCTCTCTTTACCAGCTTCTTGTTTATTGCTTTGGTTCAGGGGGAGTTCATTTGGGAACTTCTGGAGCTTAATTTTGACTTAACTCAACTTGAACTAAAAGCTGCATCACATGTTGAGGGGGAGCTGGATTTTCTGCATTGCATTCTGCATTGTAATATAACTACATTGAGCCTTGATTATTATCCGGTTATGACATGCTTACAATGCTTTACACCTTGCCATGATTTGTGCTCCATTGCTAATCTGATCATGACTTTATATGTGTAGTCAAGTCTTTGCCATGATAGGTTAATTAAAATGCTAAATTTTGACCTAATTCATGTCATGTTCATATTTGAGACTAGTCAGCTTTGTGTTATCTTTTTATGGTTCTTACCATGTCAAATAGACTGAGTTGAGTCTTGAATCTTAGTTGAGCAATAGATTGAGCTATACAGTTTCTTGATGACACATAAGTTAGTACAACTGTCAAAAAAAATCTCTTCTGTGCGAAAAAACTGATCTCACCAATTCTTTCTCATGAGACGGCTTGCCATTGCACAAGGCATGAACTCAGGGGAATTTTGGATGACCAAGATCATTTCCTTAAGCTTCTCGCGTGGAATGATCGCATAAGGCTTGAGGTCTAGCACATGGCTGAATAAAAAGATGGTTGAAAACAACCATGTGATCTCTAAAGAAAAATATCAAATGTGCTCAATTGCTAAAATGTTCAATGTACTTCAACAATTGTATCATTCTTGAACAAATAGCACTCTAGTTTGCTCAACACTAGCTTCTTGATTCCATTTAGCTTATTGACATGGCTTGCATCATTTGTGGATATCATTAGCTAGATTAAAATCTTGTTTGACTTGACTTGCTAAGCACTTCAATTAAAATTCAGATTATACCTTATTTTGCTTAGCTTCACTTTACATACATAGTCATGATCCTTGTAGCATACTTGTATGTTATGGCTTGGTGTAATACATTTTGGTCATTTTGGATAATTCTCATGGCTCGATACTTTGAATAATCAAATCACCATTTCATCCATCATCATGACTTATTCTCTCTCTTGCATACTTGATGTGTTTATTGCCAAAAGGGGGAGAATAGATTGGAGAAAAAGAAAAAAAAATTTCTCGAATTCTGGGAACCTGCTAGAGTTTTGAAGATCAATTTGCTCTTTATTTATTGCTCTAGTGTTCCTTCTGGCGACATGGTCATTATTTCATTTTCTATCTTTGGACCATGTCGCCTTCTACAAACTCAACTTCATATTTTACGGTGTTTGTCAATATACTCATCAAGGGGGAGATTGAGAGATCATGTGGAAATGATCCCATCTTTGTGATGAGTATTTGACTGTTATTTGAAGGAAAATTGAGTTTGTTTTGGGCTTTTATTGCAAAGTCTTAACTCTGGACGAAATGAAGTCGTGTACGACTTGTCCCTGTGCCGTACGATCATTTTGGGCGTGGTCGGAGGTCGACAGGCAGGTTTACGACCACGCAGTGGCACGTACGACCATGTTTGAGCGTAGTCGGAAATTTACCGAGTTCATTTGACCACATTTGGTCGTGGTCGAAACCCGTTTTGGTGCGTACGACCACGTTGAGTGCCTTCTGGTTGCAGCCGGGTGGTGTACGACCATGTTTGAACGTGATCGGAAGTCTATCGGGTAGCGTGCGACCACGCTGTCGAGTATCGGGTTGCGGTCGGCGCGTGCGAGTGATCGGAAGCTTATACGACCACGCTGCGAAGCCCTCGGAAGATTTGACAGTGGTCGGCAGTCGGCGCTAGGGTTTACGACCACGTTGTGGGATCGGAGCCTCGACCACGCTGGGCGGTCGGGCGGTCGACCACGCTTAAATCGGTCGGAGTATCGACCACGCTGGGCGCTAGGGTCTTCGACCACGCCAGTGATCGATGCATCGACCACGTTAGCGCGGGTTTGAACGTGGTCGGCAGTCATGACTTGGGTCTACGACCACGTTGTATCGCCTGGCGTTCGACCACTTTGGCGATTGGGTGTGCTACGACCACGCCAGACGATCGGTTTCGACCACGTTGTCGGCAGATTGACCGTGGTCGATGGAGCTCATTCAAACCGGTCGTGTGGGCACATATGGTGTCCGATTATGGTGGGAATCGGTCGGTTGGGTTTCTGGTGATGTTGTGGACCTTGTGGACTTGTTGGTTCATCTTCTTGATGGGGTTTGTCAATGTCTATTTTCGAGGAAAAGGTGTGAACTCGTGAGTCGCGTAGTCTGTTTTGTTGGTTTGAGCGGTGCTATGTGATGGTTTGCTTGTCTTGTGGCTGCAGGACTTGAGCTATTTCATGGTGAGCGTGGGAGGACCGGGACTAGGCACGTGGAGGTGTTGAGGTCCGACGGTCGGAGACGCCAAGATGATCGAGGTGGTGAGGTGGTTGCGAGCCGGGAGATGAGGAACCGAGTCAGTAGCTACCCATGATGGACACGATGCACAACGACGAGGAGGATCGTGACTAGGCTCGGGGAGGAGCTAAGGTCCGCACGGTCGAGGTCGGGTGCGATCGTGTGACGAGATGATCTTGGAGACAAGTCTTGGTGAGGCTTGGAGTGGTCGGGACTAGACATGGGAGATGTTGAGGTCCAGAACGACGTGGAAAAGCCGAAGAGGACGTGTCGTGCTGTGGATTGACCGCATGGACAGCAAGGCGATGGAGGAAGCTTAGGAAGGTGCTTAAGGGGCAATTTAGAGAATTGACTCAAGCATGAGTGAAGGGCTGGTTTTCCTCCAAAAGGTTGTGTTGACTTTCTTGCCTTATGTGTGAGGGAGGTGGAAAGTGAGTTAGGTATGACACTTCTTGATTTTCTCTTTTGGTATGTGACCACTGGAGAAGCTCTGTGAGTTGTCTCTGTGAGGAGACCCGTTAGTGAGGCTATAAAAGGGAGAGGGGAGGCAAGTGTTCTGTGTGAGTCGGTCGGCTAGGCCTTGGAGGCAGCCGCCTCTCCCTCCCTTGGGAGTGTATCTGTGTGTGTGTTTGCTCTAGGGCTAGAGCTTGTCCTCCCAGGGGGAGTGGTTGCAGAAACCTCCCGTGTTATGATTTGAGAGGACTCATCTCTCTGTACTTGTTAGAGTTTATCTATGAGATGGGTCTGTGTTTGTGATCTGGGTTGAGAGGCTGTTCTTGAGATGTTTTCATTGATTTATTTGCCATCTTTTCTTTCTTAGTTCCTTCTGTATTTCCTTTGAGAGTTGGCTTATATTTTACTTGCTCGAATCGGGAATATGTCTCAAGGCTAGTTGGCGGTTCATTCCCGAGAGCAAAAGTTGATTTGGAAAAATTCCTGTGTCTTTTGGTCTGCCGCCAGTGAGTCTCTGTTCTATTTTTCGACTGCTTTAATCTCCTTGGCCGGAACAAAGACTTTTAGTTTTCCTGGTAAATTCACTTCTAGAGATCATACTCTTGCTAAGTTTGAAGTTTCATGTGCTCTGGATCTCTATATCGAAAGTTCTTAGAAAATCATTCGGCGGTCGTCCGCCTCGAAGATGCTATGTTTTCGCTTTCTGTATTTAGACTTTGCGTCTTCTTTAGCTTCGACCGCCTTGAGGAGATCGGTCGAAGGAAGTCGACTTGAGAATACAAGTTTCGGTTTGTTTATCTCAAGTTTCTCAACCGGTCCGAACACTTCCTTAGTGGTCGAAATCGTTTCGTTGTTCGCCGCTCCGTGGTCGCCGCTCGACAAAAGTAGTACTTCTCGCTTGCTCGTCATTTTCCGATCAAGTATCGACCACGTTCTATTTGCTTCCAAGCACCGCTCGCCGATGGTCCAATCACGACGTTCGACTTACCGTCATTGCTTGTTGGTTCGACCGATCAAGATATAGATCATCTCGCTTTTGCACCGGTTTCCGAGTGCTTGATGGTCGAGATCTCGTAGTCGTGTGCCCCACGGTCACATGAGGTGTCTGCGACCGCAATCGGCTATAGGTGCGAGTCGGTCTTCAACCACGCTGATCGTCGACCATCCCCATTGGCTTACGACCACGGCGGTTCCGACCGCACTCATCTTTCGATCGTTGCCGCTTCACCGTTGGTCATACTTTGTTGGTCGCCGTCATCCTTTGTCGAACGGGTCGACAAGCGCAATCTCGATATCGATCACGCGGTACATTCGATCACCGGTTTCAACCATGGGCGATTACTCTCGGTCTTCACGACCACTGCGGAGAGACTCTGCCGATACTCTCTGCCGATAGCTTTAGACCACGGTTTGATTTCCCAATGATCGCTCGCTTTCTCTCTGGATTTCGACCACGCCTTTTGACTCTTTTCCTCTCGGTCTTAAACTAAAGATTCCTCTGTTCTCTCCGAGTTTTCCAAAGAACAACCAATCTTCTTCTTCACGACTCTTTAGCTACTGGAGAAAGATAGGGTTGAATTTTATTTGAGAATTTTAAGGCACCATTCACCCCCCCTCTGTTGCCATTTCGGTCCTACAGTTCGCGATCATGTTACTGGTTGCGCTGTTTGTCAACGCAATAAGGTGGATCACCTTCATCCCGCCGGCTTATTACAACCTCTACCAGTTCCAAATCAAGTCTGGTCTCATATCGCTATGGACTTTATCGAGGGTTTTCCTCGCGTACATGGGAAATCAGTAGTCTTGACAGTAGTGGACAGATTCTCTAAATATGCTCATTTTGTTCCGTTGGCACACCCCTATACAGCTCAATCTGTGGCTCATGCATTCTTTGAGGCTATTGTTCGCCTCCATGGGTTTCCCGAATCGATTGTCAGTGATCGGGATACTATTTTCACTAGCAATTTTTGGAAAGAATTATTTAGTCTAGCAGGAGTATCTCTCGATATGACTTCCGCCTTTCACCCGCAATCTGATGGCCAAAGTGAAATTGTCAATCGTACAATTGCCATGTATCTCCGCTGTCTTAGTGGAGATCGACCTCGTCAGTGGGTTAAGTGGCTTCCGTGGGCAGAATACTGCTACAATACATCGTACCATTCTGCTCTTCGATGTACCCCTTTTCAGGTTGTTTATGGTCGATCTCCTCCAACAATTATTCCTTACAACGAAGGAGCAGCTCAAGTTTCTGCAGTTGATACGATTTTACGCTCCCGTGATGAATTTTTGCTTGAAATTCGGGAACGTTTATTACAAGCTCAGCAGCGTATGAAAGACTTTTATGACAAACACCATCGGGAAGTGGAATTTGACGTTGGCCAATGGGTTTTACTCAAGCTTCATCATCGCCAAGCTGTGGGTATTACTGCAAAGTTTTCCAAGTTATCCCCAAGTATTATGGGCCTTATCAAATCATTGATCGGGTTGGTCAAGTTTCATATAAACTTCAGCTTCCCCCGTCCGCCCGCATCCACGATGTTTTCCATGTGGCTTTCTTAAAGAAATTCATTGGGTCACCACCCTCAGAACCACCAGCTTTGCCTGCTATGCTTCACGGTAGGGTTCTGCCGATGCCATCAACAGTTTTTCGTTCTCGTCTGTTTAAAAATAATTGGGAAGTGCTTGTGCAATGGGTTGGTCAATCAACTTCTGAAGCTTCTTGGATACCAGTTTCAAACTTCAAGAGACAATATCCAACGTTTCAGCTCGAGGACGAGCTGTTTCCTCAGGAGGGGGGAAATGTTATGGATGCTTATTGGGGGAGGTATTATAGCAGACGTTCCAAACAGGCAGTCAAATCCAACTCGAAGTGACAATTTCGACTCGGATTAGGAGTCCTGATCTAATTCTAGTAGTTATTGTATTAGGAAAGTCTTCTCAGAGTTTGTTTTAGATAAGAAGTTGAAACGTAATAGGTTTGTGGGGGAGGCGGTGATTGTAAGCTATAAATAACTTCCTGCGTTTGAGCGGAAGAGTAATCAGGAAATAAAGTAACTTCTCCTCTCCCAAACCCTAGTTCTTCTAGTCAAGATTCAGTCACGGCAAGACAAGAAGTGCCACGTTGGGAAGAAGCAGTACCTTCCCAGCCTATCCCTCCATACAATCTGAGATCCAGAGCCAAGATTCATAACATTACTATGTTTAGATTATCGTGTGGCATATCAAGTAATTAGCTCACTCATACCTATATAATATGAGGAAGTAATGTTGTGTTGAAGGGAATGTCAAATCTGCATATTGCCAATTCTTTTATATGGAGATAATTCTGCTAGAATGAGATATATATTTTTGGACATGACATTTGACCTAAGGTTGATCCAGAATATCATGGGTACAATACTATAATATTTTTTGGTTACTATTATGTCGACAACTTTACCAGATAGAGCTGGACCTGCAATTACTGTGATCAAATCTCAGAACATGGACTCAAAACATTGTCAGGTAAGTGATACGCTGGTGGCCCGATAGCTGCTTTTGCTTTCATCTGTACAATGTTGTGGTGTGAATATTCTTCATAATTAAATATTCTATTTTTATGATTTATGATACACTTCTTAATTCTGCAGGCCTCACAAACTTGACGTCGCTGAGCTTTAAGAAATGTGCTGCTGTTACTGCTGAACGAACAAAAGCCTTTGCAAACTTAGTTAATTTGGTAAACTTACCTTGAGCGATGTCCAAAGATTCATGGTGGCCTTGCTCATTTAAAAGGTATCATTTTGTCCCAGAATTTATCAGTTATGAGGCATACCACAATCATTTTATTTACCAGCTACTGTATGGTAGCAAAACAATTGGATCATCCAGAGCTTTGTCTCAACATAGCTGATGCTTATCTTTGTTTGTAGTCACTATAGGAAAAATGGCACACAACCTATTTATTCGCATTCAGCTCAATTATGAATTAACTCATAGTTACTGCTTCTAACCAGTGCAATAACATAATTTTCTTTTTCAAGCTTGGGAAAACTGTAAACACTGGATATGAGATATTGTAACTGCATCACAGATTTAGATATGAAGCATTTATCAAGTAACAGAGCTCCTTGGCTGACTAAGTGACTAGTGTAAACCAGTGAATGTTGTCACACAAATGCCCTTTTCATTCTGTAGATTTTACAAATTTGAGAGAGTTGCAACTGTCTTGCTGCAAAATAAGTGATCGTGGTGTTTCTTATCTGAGGTAACCCCAAAAATAAGTTTCTTCTTTTCTCAGTAGAAGGTTGATTCTGTATTACTTTGGAGGGTTGACTGTCTTAAGATACATGCTCATGTTTGTGTAGTTCTTTTTACTGACTAATTCATGGTTTCTATTGTTTAGTAACCTGACAGTTCATCTAAAGTTATTTCCTATTTCATATCACCTGTTCATTCATTTCAGGTCTATCCATGCTAGCTCATCTAAACCTGGAGGGCTGTGCAGTAACTGCTGTCTGTTTGGAGGTTATCTCAGGTTGTGCATTTTTTCCTGATAAACATGCACTTAATATCCAACTAAACAACTAACTGCAACCCAAATCCAACTCCTAAAATTAGGCCACGATGGAGTCTGACTGTCCGCGGAATTAGCTTGACGTATTGCATCGCGTCTCCCTGGTCGAACTGCTACCAAATAAAAATAACCTCTATGTAATCAGCTAACATGACATGCCCAAAACACAGAAACAATGCATCATTCACATGGGGTATGATGCAATATGATCCAAGGCATGCACACCAACATGTCAAGGACAACACAACAGACCAATGAACAGCCTAATAAGTTTATTCACATGGTGTATGATGCAATATGATCCAAGGCATGCACACCAACATGTCAAGGACAACAAACCAGACCAATGAACATCCTAATAAGTTTATTCACATGGGGTATGATGCAGTATGATCTAAGGCATGCACACCAACATGTCAAGGACAACACACCAGACCAATGAACAGCCTAATAAGTTTATTTAGGACGAGGTGGTTTGGTATAACTATCACATGAAATTGATGAATTTCTTAAGGTGAAAAATAACTTTTGAGTTATTTCATCACTGAAGGAAAGTTATGCAAGGTTAAATGTGATGTTAGACTTTTGTACAATATAGCTGGTGTAAAGTTTCAGCTTGGTCTCTCTTACTCTAATATAAAAATTGATAAGAAATGGAAATCATGCAATGGAAGTCACATAGATCATACATGTCACAGTATTACATTAGGAATTACCAGGGAAGTGCCAGATGATAGTATTAATAGGAGATTCAACAAAACTGCCAGCAGACATCACTAGATTAATTAGGAGCCTGGCCTCCACAACTCGTCTCAAGTAACAAAGTAGTAAAATGAATTAGGAAGTATGATGCAATATGATACAAGGCATAAAAAGTGCTAATTTGTTACTAGTGCACATAGAACAATGATCAAACACTTGGTGCGCACTAACTGAACAAATATCAAACACTTGGTGTGCACTAAGAACAACATGTCATCTAGGGGGCAAATGTGAAAGCAGCACAGGGGTAGATACAAAAAACAGCAAGGAATTAAAGAAAAGCAATATTGAAGGAGCCGTATGCCTTGTGTATCCTTCTTCTATACCCTGAGTTGCTCGATCCTGCAAGAACACACCGCTGCGCCCCTGACGATGGAGGCATCTATGGGTGCTCAAGAGGCGTAGGGGGATAGCAGCTTGACATTGGATCGATCTGGATGTGGTAGAGGGGTGGAAGTGGTGGGATTAGATGCAGGAGAGATGGGAAGATGGTGGAGATCAGGTGTTCGTAGAGAAGATGTTGGGTTTCTGATTCTAAGCTAGGGAAGTTGTTCGTCGAGAAGATGATGGGTTTCTGATGGCGATCAAAACATTACTGCCCCTGAAAAAAGGCCACTGGGACTCGAGGAAAACACATGGGATTTGTTCCACAGCAAAAGAATTAGCGCCAATTCGTTTTCTGTGTCAATCGGCGGCAAAGGTCGTATTAGAGACGGGTTTTGGGTGCCGTATCAATAAACGTATCGACACTTTTTTTTTAATCGATCAAACCAAATAACGTATCAATAAGCCTCTCGATTGTTGGCAGAAGACCTGTTCCTGAAGAATACCGAGCAGGAACACGCTGGAAACATCCAACTAGTGCACCGGCCATGCGCCGTCAGCACCGTGCGAATCATAGCATCTGTATCCTTTGTGATCGTGTGGACGTGTAAGAGCAAGATAACCATAAGATGATGCCATGAGAAGAGAGAAAAGAATGGGTGGCTAGATTGTCCAATTCGCGGCCATTATCGGTTTGAATGGTGCAAATATAGAGCTAGAACTGGTTACAGACATAAGCATGAAAATGTGTAAGAGTAGGGAAGACGTCAGACTTATGCCGTAATGGAAAGGTCCACACAAAATGTGAAAAATCATCGAGAAGGACAAGGTAAAATCGATGACCGAATAAACTGAGAACAGGCGACGTCCATACATCACAGTGTACTAATTCAAAAGGGAAAGTTGTGGATGAAAAGCTATCAGAGAAAGGCAAGCAGACGTTCTTGCCAATGTGATAGGCATTGCAAGTCATGGATTTGCTTGTTATTACAAGTGGAATGAAAAGTGTTCAAAATGCGGGAGGGGTTGGCACATCCAGGATGGCCTAGTCGTTGGTACCAGATGTCGACGGAGACGTTAAGTTGGAGGTGAGAAGACTCTGTGGCGGCGATGGAGGCTGAGGCTGGCATACTGGATAGAGGTCACCGCAGCTGTCACATAGGAGAAGAACTGCCCGGGTGTGCATATCCTTAATGCAAAAGCCAAGGGAGTCAAATTTGTTGAGAAACCGACGCTGGCGACCAGTCCGATCGGGATCTCTGCTTAGAACAAGAACGAATCAATCACAGAATCACAGAATAATAGATGAACACAGAGAGAGGTAGAGAGAACTCCTGGTCTTTCTTTATTGCTTTCATGCGTGTGTATACAATGGGGGGGTTGGCTCTCTATTTATACTAGGTGGTGGGGTGCCCAATATGTCAGGACTCTCGGCCTACCAGGACTCTGAGTCTGCCAGGACTCTATCTGTAGGCCGGTTTCCTAACACTCCCCCTTGGGCACTCACCCAACATGCTCATGCCTCATCAAAACTCCATAAAAACCCAGTGGGAAAAATTTGGAGAAAGAGTACATAATACATGTGTTGTCATGATGCACTAATTGCCTCATTAAAACCTTGGTCGAGAAACTTGTGAAAACTCGTCAAGGAAAAAGAGTACAATCCACCCAACTTCATTCGGTCTTCGGGACCTTGTTCCTTTGGGTACTCAATCTTCATGATCGAGATTTACTAACGGGCTTGAGAGAATTCTCCCCCTGAATTCTGCACTTCTCTAAGTCTCATCATTCTAATCCCTCACACGCACCTTTCAAAGTTAGATGCAGGGAGTGACTTAGTGAATAAATCTGTCAGATTTTCACAAGACTTAGTATGCAGTACTTTTATCTCGTCCATCTTTTGCAATTCATGAGCATAGAAGGACTTGGGGTTGATATGCTTTGTGAGATGACTCTTCACATAGCCCGCTTGCACTTGTACAACGCAAGTGAATTATCTTCATGGATAATTGTGGGGTTTACACAATGTTCATCCCACATGACCGCCGGATGTGGTGAACTATTCGGTGAGCCAAGCGCACTCGTGCAGCTTCATACAATGCTATAATTTCGAGTGGTTCGTCAAGTAGCTACAAGGCTTTGCTTAGACGATTTTCGAGGAATTGCGCCCACCACACATGAATGCATAGCATGTTTGTGACCTTGCGGTATGCGGGTTAGACAAGTACCCGAAGATCGCATAGCCAATCAAGTTCAAGTCTTGATTCTTTCTATAGAACAATCCAAGGTGCTTACTTCCTTGGAGATATCGGAAGGTGTCCTTTATGCCCTACCAATGCCTTTTGGTGGGCTCAGACCTGCATTTTGCTAACAAGTACACGACAATTGCGATGTCCGTTCTAGTGCAGTTTACTAAGTACATGGGTGCTACCATCGCACTCAAGTATGGGAATTCGGTCCCGTGACTTCCTCCCCTCTTCCCTAGGTCGGTAAGGATCTTTTTCTTCTCAGAAGACCTTCCGATCATCGGTACTTCGATGGGTATGCCTTCTCGAAGCCAAACCTTTCTAGCACCTTCTGGGTGTAGGTTGACTAATGTACCAAGATTCCTTCGGGGACATGCTCAAGCTGCAGGTCTGAGCAGAACTTGGTATTGTTCAAATCTTTCATTTCAAACTCTGACTCCAAGTAGGAGCTTGCTTCTTTTATATCTTCTGCTGTCCCGATGATATTCAGATCATCTACATACAAAGAGATTATACAGAATCCATTCTGGGATCGCCGTATAAATACACAAGGACAGTCTTCATTGTTTGTGTAGCCTTTCTTGCAGAGAAAGTAGTTCAAGCGATTATACCACATTCTTCCAGAATGCTTCAATCCATCTGATGACTTTCTCGAGTTTCACACTTTATGATTTCTATTTGCTCTGCCTTGGTTCGGAGAGTTATTCCTTGAGAATTTCATATAAATCTCGAATCCAAGTTACCGTAAGGTATGCAACACAACATCCATTAATTTCATTTCTAAGTTCAAGTTTATCGCCATCGAGATCAAATATCTAAAGGTAATTCCACTCATGACTGGGGAGTAGGTTTCTTCATAATCAACTCCAGGACGTTGAGTGAAACCTTGTGCTACTAGCCTTGCTTTGTATCTCACTACTTCGTTTCTTTCATTTCTCTTTCGAACAAATACCCACTTGTGCCCTACGGGTGCACATGGGGAGGTGTGCGACACGGAGCCCAAAACCTCTCTTTGTTCGAGATAGCAATTCGGTTGCTATTGCCTTTTCCAATCTTCCCAATCTGATCTTTTCTTACATTCAGCGAGCGATGCAGGCTCGGGATCAAGATCAATGATCGTGGCAATTTTCTTTGCGAAGTTTATATCGATATTGGCTGTTGTCCTGTTCATGGACTCTCCCGTGTGCACATAGTTTATAGCTATTTCTTCATGAGTCGCCTCTTCTGGAGCGGTTGCTTCTTCTGGAGCTTTCCCTTGCACATCGCTTCTTCTATTTGCGGTGGCAAGTCCCTTTAGTTTTACGACTCCGATGTGTGCGCACACATCCATGCCGACGGGGATATTCGGATCCGGATGCCCTTTTCTGAAGGTGTCATACTTGTGCCAGGTCTCAACTGGCTCCCCTTCTCATTCTGGGGGACTTTAATGATCGGCTGTGGTAAGTCCTTCTTATCCTTTTCACCAGCGTCCCGGTTACTAAGGATTCGAGGAACCGGAGTTCTCGTCCTCTTTTTTATTTTTCTGAGGCCTCTGGACGAGATTAGGGATACCTTCTGCTTTCTTTGGTATTTCAACCCTCTCCGGTGCAGTGCGTGCAGGCACATGCGACTTAGTCACGCTTTCAAATCACTAAAGTGATTAGGCAGCTGATTTGCTAATGCTTGCAAATCAATTGTCTTCTGGACTTCTTTTGTCTTCTGGACTTCTATTGTCTTCTGGACTTCTATTGTCTTCTGGACTTCTCTTTGCTTCACTAGTGCACGGGTCATGTGCATGTATTTCCCGACATTTTCTATCAAGGAGTTGATTTCCTCCCCCTAATGTTGGGAAATTTTCTGGTCTTGACCCATGCGCTAGTTGCATAGATGGATGAATGTTATAGGCCAATGGTCTAGAATTGATGAGATTCGCTGCATGTAGGACTGCGTGTCCCAACATGTAGCTGGTAAATTCCAATTCTATAAAGGGGTAGGGCAATAATTTTAATTTTCTTAATTAAAGCCTCTGCCAAACCATTCTGGGTATGGACATGCGATGCAAGTGCTCAACTGCAATCGCCATGCAATAATCATCAAATGCCTCTGAAGTAAATTCTCCGGCATTGTCCATTCTGGTGGACTTGATATGATGATTAGGGAATACATTTCTGATGCGAATGATCTGCGAGATCAATTTTGCAAAGGCGTGGTTTCTTGTGGGCAACAAACCCACATATGATCACTTCGAGGAAGCGTCAATGAGCACTATGAAAGACTTAAATGGCCCTGAGATGGACTGAATGGGACCGCAAATGTCTTCCTGGATGCGTTCCAGGAATGCAGGGACTTTATCCTTCACTTTCAGAGTGGAGGGTCTAGTAATTAATTTTCCCGGTGGCACATGCAGGGCACACAAAATCTTCAGGATTTGGGAAATTCTTCACATTGCCCTTGGGAATTATTGATTATGTTTCTCATCATTCTACGACCTGAGTGGCCTAATCTGTCATGCCGGAGACAGAAGAGTTCAGAGCTTCGAAATACTGTCTTCAGGACAGTGCAGGCTGCAGGTGCCTTGGTGTTGGTATAATATAGCCCATTTTCTTGTAAAGAAAGTTTTTCTAATATCCTTTTTCCATGCTCTTCGCGCTTCGTAATGAGTAGGTATTCTTTACCGTACTCTTTTTCAGTCTCATCGTGGAAACATTTGCGCGAATATCCTTGAAACTTAGGAGAGTTCTAGTCGATTTTGGGTACAATAAGGCTTCTTTAATGACCAAAATTGTGCCCATGGGGAGTATAATTGTGGCTCTTCCTGAACCAATTATACAAGCATCGCTTCCGGCGATTTGACGAAGGCTGCTAGTGCTCTTCGAATCGATCGAAAACTTAGTCTCTCTTAAGATGGTATTCGTTGTGCCGCTGCTGGCTAAGCACACTTCCTTCATAGGGCGCTACACATGTTCTAATATAGGGTATTTTATTCATATGCATGAGAAGGCAATCAACGCATAAATAAAATACTTCAATATCAGAACATATCATGCCATCATAAACTGAATAAATGAATGAATTATTCCAAAATCATCCAACCATCACGAGATAACAAATC
Organism: Bonia amplexicaulis; assembly: GCA_036346245.1. Classification (NCBI taxonomy): domain Eukaryota; kingdom Viridiplantae; phylum Streptophyta; class Magnoliopsida; order Poales; family Poaceae; genus Bonia; species Bonia amplexicaulis. The sequence continues at coordinate 15,331,413 of CM070748.1, forward strand.
CTAAAGTACCATCCATGCAAGATCTAACTTGTCCATTTTAACATAAAATAAATGACAATTAACGTCTCATGCATTCTGTGCATTAGACGGAGTCGATTAAGAAATCATCGACTTCTTCGGCTATCTTTTCAGAAGTGATATTCTCTTCAAGAGAAATCATGGCAGTGGCTGCCTCTAGGTCGTAAGGGGGTGCTGTTGCCGGGATGGTCTCAACCTCCATCAACTCAGGCAACTGTTCAGAATGCTCCCCCTCAACCAATGCAAAGTGAGCTTGGTCGCCTTTGCCATTCCTCTTCCGGGCTTGGTGGGCATCAATTACATGTTGCGGCTCTTTGCGCACCCGCGACCAATGCCCCACTTGCCACACTTATAGCAACCCCGCTCACGGCCATAGGTCTTGCTACTTTTCATAGCCTTTTGTCATTTGGAGCATCCGACGGCCTTTACGGGCAACGGTCTTACCCTTCTTTCCCCTTCTTTTCATCAAGGGCTTTCGCACCTTGTAGCTCCCAGCGTTGGCCTCACGGCCAGCGGAGCTCCCCAGTGGCTGAGTGACGTAATTCTTGCGGAGAAGTTCGTCCTGAGCTTCCGCAACCTGCATCATATCGATCAATTCGGCGTACTCCTTGTAGCCATCTTGACGATAGTTGCGGGCGGATTGAACAGCATTGGGGTGAAAAGTGGACAGGGTCTTTTCGATCTTCTGCTCATCTGTGATCTGCTTGCCACAGAGTTGAAGATTGGTACAAATCTGCAAGATGCAATTGTACTCCCGACCGCTTTAAAGTCGGCAAACCTCGGCCCGACCCATTCTTGCTCGCTTGAGGAAGGATGGTGTACTTTAACCTCTCAAACCGCTTCTTGAGTGCGGTCCAGTGCTAGCGCTTTTCTCCGCCATATACTCATTCTTGAGAGTAATGCAGAGGTGGTGCCGAAGAAAATGAAGTGCCTGATCATTCTCCTCGGGCGTAGGTTGGGCGTCATTCAGTCCGCCAATCCCAATAGCCGCGCGGAGCCGTTTGGCTCCAAGTACTATCTCGACATCGGATGCCCACGTCAGATAGTTACGGCCATGCTGGGCCAGCTCCTCGAACTCCCGGTTCGTGATTCCAGTCATCTATATGCAGATAGATGGAATAAATAAGTTTACTTCAGGTAAACATGCATGGAATAATTTACTACAGGTAAATAAATGGTACAAAAGGTTCTCGTAATGTTTCAGAATTTTCTATGAATTTTCTATAAATTTTACTGTTATTTCAGTGATTAAAAGCAATTTAAACAATTACAATTAACCAAAACAAGAATAAATACGAAAAATAATAATGGCATAAATAAATAAGCTTCAAATGCTAAAATAAATTCAAAATTCGGTTTCCCGAGGCCCTTTTATGCTAGAATATGAATTTTCAGCAAATTCTGCAATTCCAGAGGGTTTCACAGAAATTTTCGCCTTCGGAGAAAATTCGCGCAATTTCCTGACTTTCCGAGGGGTTTTCTGCAAAATTCTGGACCCTCTCGAAAATTTGAGGACCTATCGGTAATTTTCGGAATTACCGAGACCACTTTGTAATTTTCAGGATCTGTTTGTAAGTTTTAAGGTCCTTTTGTAATTTTCAGAACTTGGGGGGCTTTTCTGCAAAAATGCCGCCAACCAGCCCAAAAAGGGCCCGCCCGATTCGCGTTTTTGGGTAGGGTTGCTCTACCCGGTGGCGGCGGCGTGCGTTCGTCGGTGGCGGGCGGAGCCGGGCGGCGTCGCCGCTCGGGCGGGGAGCCGGCAAGGTGGGGCGGCGGGCGACGGCCGGGCGAGGCGCGGCGGCAGCAGCCGGGGCCAAGGCGGCGCGTGGCCGCGGCGGGGGCAAGGCTGGTGCACCGACGGCGGCCGAGTTCGGCACGGCGGCTTTGTCGCGAGGCGCTGGTTGCCCAAGACCGTGCGGTCTTTGCGCCTCATGCGGGGCGACAACGGCGGTCAGCGAGGAAGCCGGCGGTGGCGGCGTCTCAAGCGGGCCCACGCGGAGGTTAGTGGCCGGGCGGCGGCATGGCAGCGCGCGTATGGACGGAGAGGCCGAGTTGCGACGGCTTCAGGCCGGGGCGAGGGCGGTAGTGCGGGAGCCGAGGCGGCCATGCGGGGCGGCCATGGCTCGGGCGAGCGGCGACGTGCGGTGCGCGGCGAGTCCGGTGCGGTGGTGCTTCAGGCACCACGGCTAGCTTCTGGCCGGCGGTGGATTCACAGCGGCGAGGTGGACGGCGCACATGCAGCGGCGACCGATGAACGCCGGCTTCGGGCGAGGCGGAGCCGAGGCAGCACTCGGCCTTGCGGGGCTCGAGGCAGTCGATGGAGGCCGGCGGCTTCGGTCAGTGTGGCGGCTCTGTGATGCCATGCAGGGCAGCAGGCCGGTGGCCGGCGGTGGACCGGCGAGCCGCCGCTTGTTTTTTTTCTTTTCTGTGATGCCGTGCAGAGCAAAATAGGAGAAAATAATGCCAAAATTTTTCGTACAGCGATCATGCAGGATCAAACAAAACGTACAAAAATTCGTTTCAATCTACGATGCAATCAACATCTACCCCGTTTCGCAATCTACCGATCGGCATTGTGCCGGCGATTTCAGATCTGCTCGCGGTAGATTTGGGGCGATTTGCATCGTTCTAATCCACAGTGCAATCAACATCTGCCCCGTTTCACAATCTACCAATCGACATTGTGTCGGCGACTTCAGGTCTGCTCACGGTAGATTAGGGCGAATTTGCACCGTAGAAAATCAATCTAGAACGCGAAAGAAAATATAGATTCAAAAGCGATCTAGAAAATTCAATCTGTGCTTCGATGATTACCTCGTTCACCAGAGCGTAGTCGTGCTGATAACGTGTTGAGAAACCGACGCTGGCGACCAGTCCGATCGGGATCTCTGCTTAGAACAAGAACGAATCAATCACAGAATCACAGAATAATAGATGAACACAGAGAGAGGTAGAGAGAACTCCTGGTCTTTCTTTATTGCTTTCATGCGTGTGTATACAATGGGGGGTTGGCTCTCTATTTATACTAGGTGGTGGGGTGCCCAATATGTCAGGACTCTCGGCCTACCAGGACTCTGAGTCTGCCAGGACTCTATCTGTAGGCCGGTTTCCTAACAAAATTCAACGAAATCGGGATTATCATGAGTGAGTGCACGTACCGAAAGAAGATTCTTAAGAAGATTAGGTGTGGCAAGGACATTTTGAAGATGTAAAGGAGTAGAATTTGTAGCTAGAGAAGTATGACCAGTATGTGTAACCATCAAGGAAGATCCATTGCCAAAAAACAATTCGAGAAGAAGAAAGGGATGGTGAGATGGAAGAGAGGATATATACCGGATGAAGAAGCCATGTGTGACGTTGCTCCTGTGTCGAGGAACCAATCACCCCTGCCTTGCCCAGCTTGCTGCATGGAGATATTGTTTAGGGTGTGGAGTAGTGGACCCTGAACCTAAGGAGACGACTAGACGGCCGGGTAGGCCAGCGCTAGCTGCGTCTGCGGTGCGACCAGCTGGGGGACGGCCAAGTAGGCTTGGTGTTGGCCGGTGCTAGGTCACGAACTAAGAACACTAGTGCCGGAAGGATTTGGTGCACCCCAGGTTGGTGGCATGGGCTAGGCGTTGACCATCCCAGTCCACAGGTTGAGGTTGGGACGTCTCTACATCGGAGCAAACGAGGGTTGGCGCAGGACGACCACCGGAGTTGTGCTTCCATCCTTTTTCCTCCTTTTTGAACCTGGTTGACGGGGATGAAGACTTGGGTGAGGACGGTGTGGGCGGGCACTATGCAGCGGAGTAGAGCCCCGTGGCCGTCGACGCGTGAGCATACTATACTATTCCGCGCGATGCTTCTTCAGAAGAAGGTACGTAGGAACGAGTTTGCTAAAAAGAATTCAGAGGAGTTTGCATCGATCGCTAAGCTAGGAATAGCATAATGATATTTGGGGCTCAAGCCATGGAGGAGATTTAACGTAGTGTCTGGTCGGTGACGGGACTGCTGAGATCACCGTCATGTCGCCCTGAAGAAGGCTTTGGAATTCAGCCTGGATGTAGACGACATGGTGGAGCTTGTTGTCCTGGATATGCCCTTGAGCGCAGTCCAGACGGCGAATGCCATGTCAGTTGGATTGAGGACGATGGCGAGGAGTTCAGCTGAGATCGATGGTGGTGTAGAGCCAGTTGATGATGCTGTAGTCGTTCATGACCCACTTGCGATCAGCATGATTGGAGTCGCTGCCGTCGATGTGGTGCTGCAAGCCGAACTTGCCAACAACGGTGTGGAAGAAGGTGCATCATTGTGTGTAGTTCGATGCCTTGAGATCGAGCACCACGGGAACATGCTGATGGATATTGACCATCTGAATGACCGAAGATGGAATGGCACCAACCCCTGCTTGAGAAACAAGAGGACCGGAGGAGTTGGAGGAGGTTGAGCTTTATTGGAACTAATCTTGTTATTTGTCGTACTCGTGTGTTCTGGTACTGTGTATTGTATGTAGAGTACTCAGTGTGTTTGAGTACAGTGTGTTATATATAAAGTACTCAGTGTATTCGAGTACTGTAGTCGTGTCAAGTACTCATGTATTGAGTACTGTGTAGTTTGATCGTACTTGTGTGTTGAGTACTACGTGGTCGGAGTCGTAAGTTGAACTGTGCAGTGGTCGTAGTTGTAAGACGATCCAGTCGGTACTCGACTGTAGCAATAGTTATGCTACAGTGGTCGTAGCACAGTAGTCGTGCTACAGTGGTCATAGCACAGTAGTTGTAGAAGTCGCAGTCGTAAGTCAAGCTACATTGTGGTCAATGGTCGGTACTCGTAAGCTACAGTATCTCAGTCGTGTTCGAAGACTGGTAGTACTATCTGTGTGAGCGGTACTACCGAAGATGCCGGTCGACAAGTCGTGGTCGGTGACGCGATCGAAGGCACCGTGGTCGAAGGCATTGTGGTTGACATGTTGTGATCATGAGGCATGGTCGAGGCACCATGGTTGAAGAAGAACTCAAAGATGGTTAGGTCTATGTGCGGTCATAGATCTGATCAGGTAGTAGTATGTCTGACGTACCAAGCGTATCTACTAACTGTTAGTTGGATAGAGGACCGAGTCGTTCGGGTATTGCGCAGATTGCGGAGTCATCAAGGATATCGGGCATTCTGTTAGTGCGAAATCAGTGGGATCATGCCCGAAAGTTTCGGGAAGTTTGTTTGTCTATGTAAATTGTAATCCAAGTCTAAAAATAGAAGATAAAATAGAAAAGCTAAAGCGGATTGGCATAGCAAAAACTCTTGTGTGTCTTGAGTAGGTTCAAGGTGTTCGTGTGAGTTTTGACCACCGTGTGTGCGCTTGGTGTTTCGTCCCTCGGCCAACAATTGGCATCAAAACATGGTGTTCTTCCCGTGAGTCGGAGAAGAAGACGAGATGAAAGGCTTCCATAGCTGACCGTGCGTTGGTCAGATACGAGGGGCCGCGTCGAAAGGCTTCCGTAGTTGGCTGTGCGTTGGTCGGATCCGAGGGGCTGAGGCGAGAGGCGGCTGCAGCTGACCATGTGGTTGTCAGATGGAGACATGCGTTCGGGTCGGTGTGATGGCACATGCAACGGTGTGCGTCAGGCAGAGGTGCACAGGGCACTGGCGACGAGCCGGGTGCAGAACCGAGCACCCAGGAACACGACGATCAAAGTATGTGCAGCCATAGCAAGACTGATTGTTTACCGGTGTCACACGCGATGTGCGTAGTGGCGATGCCAGCTTCGAAGGGCAACGAGTGGCGCCGGTGCAGACAAGCCATAAGGAGAGTCGGTATAAGGCCAATGATGGTGGTCATAGCCATCGTCACTAGAAGACGCGTGAGTCGCGCAAGAAGGCTGCTGCTTGCGGCAAGAAGAAGAAGACGATGTGTTTCACCAACATCGTGAGTCGACTTGTCAAATGATGACAACAAGATTAGATTGTTGATTGTTAGAACTAATCTTGTTGTTTATCGTACTCGTGCTGTATGTATTGTGTGTAGAGTACTAGATGTGTTCAACACATAAAGCCTTCTTCTTAATAGCCTTGAACACATGAAGCTATTTTCTTCTCGCATCTCAACTTGATGATCTTCAACACATGAAGTCATCTTCTTCTTGATAGCCTTCAACTTATAAAGTTATCTTCTTCTCGATCTTGACTTGATGATCTTCAACACATGAAGTCATCCCAAGTCATTATAATTTGTGGAACCTAACCTATTCATCCAATTCATAGAAACTGTTAGTCCACAAAACGATTGTCATCAATTACCAAACTTCACCATTAACACATAATAGAGGGACTAGATTCAATAATCTTCCCTTTTTGGTAATTCATGACAATCTCAACAAATAATGAGATATAAAAATTGATTTACGAGTATACAATTTTGTAGGACCGAACTGGCAACAGAGGGGGGGTGAATGGTGCCTTCAAAACTCTCTGAGAAATTTATACCGATCTTTTCTTCGATAGCTAGAAAGCTATGAAGAGGGAGATCAATTGCTTTACTGGAAATCAAGAGAGATCGAGAATAACTGCAATGACATAGAACGAAACAAGACGCACGATCGCCGAACTAAAACCCGACGTCGTGATCGAAGCTTACATCGTGGTCGTAAGTCCGACAACGTGGTCCATAGTTTGCACAGTGGTCGTAACTTCGACAACTCGACAGAACAGCAACTTAGTAGGCAATCGATGATTAACCAGAATTCAATGAAGTCGATAGCCACCAAATCAAGATTGACAAGATCGAAAGCCAATGGCATGGTCGTACGATCAACATGGTCGAAGACCGACTCGCACCTATAGCCGACTGCGGTCGCAGACACCTCATGAGACCGTGGGGGCACACGACTACGAGATCTCGACCATCAAGCACTCGGAAACCAGCGCAAAGAAAGCGATGATCTACGTCTTGACCGGTCGAGAAGAGAAGCGCAAATAGAACAAAGTCGAAATCATAGCGAGAGGAGGCTAGTGAAGCGTACAACCGCAAGATCCGATTTCAGATATCTTTCGATTCACGGATCTTTCGGTCATGGGACTTTAAACACTGCAAGAACACATCCTCGGTGAGAAAATCCCAAGAAGTCATGACTTCTCTGCCAAGTACGAAACAGAAGAGATGGTCGAACTCGAAACAGAGGAAGCAGCGAGGCGCTCAACCGCAAGGGCCCGACTTCAAATAACTTTCGACTAACAGATCGTCTGTCCAAGAAAGCTGCGTAAACAATATGGTTAGGGCCTCTGGAGGTTGCTTTAATCTTTAAATGAAAACTTAGCAACCAAAAGAGAGTTCGACTATATTTCACTGAGAGCGCCCAAAACCAAATCAGAGAGAGAACAAAACCGCTCGTGGATCTAGAGTAGCCAAAATGGCTTGAAATGCACCTCACATATCACTGCGATTCAGAAAGCCAAGAACACAGAGAAAAGGACAAATGAAGAAACCCCAGTCAAGTCATCCAAAAAATAAATAGACAACACAACTCAAATAGAGATAGAGAGATGGATGATTGATCATGAGAGTTTCCAAATCCACTCCCCTTGGGAGGACAAGCTCTACCCTAGAGCTACACACACAGATACAAACTCCCAAGGGAGGGAGAGGCGGCTGCCTCCAAGGTCTAGCCGACCAACTCAACCCTAACTCTTGCCTCCCCTCTCCCTTTTATAGCCTCACACGCGAAACTTGACCTAATGGATCCATCCATTAGTCCACACTGGGGATAACCCGTAAACCCCACCTAACACCGGGTTTTAACACTCACTTTGCCCGCTAACTCAAATGCTTTGCCTGCTATCCCAACAGACCCGCACTTTGCCCGTTAGCGCCACCAACTCCACAGAGCTCTCACAGAGCTTCTCCAGTGGTCACAGTGCTTTCCCAGTCTCCCGGCTCGCAACCACCTCAGCAGCCTCGATCATCTTTGGCGTCTCCAATCGTCTGGACCTCAACACCTCCTGTGCCTAGTCCCGGTTCTCCCATGCCTCACCATGAAATAGCTCCGAAGTCCTGCAGCCACACAGACAAGCAAACCATCACATAGCACCGCACGAAAACACGCAGACCATCAATGGTCACGTTCAACAAGATCTCAGTGCACAATCACCGCAACCTTCTAGTTGTACACCCCATACGACCACTCGAACACTCAATTCATGAAGTGGTCGAAGTCCTAGAAGACTTCTCAACAACCTTCGACCACACAGCATGCCGTCACGACCATCTCAAAGCTCGTTACGACCATGCAGACACAAGCTTCGACCAACGCTAGCTTGCTACGACCACATACAACACAGATACAACTTTATCGCTCAAAGTCTAGTACCTCATCCGAGCACTCTATTGCACACAGATACACTTGAGCTCACCAGAGCCTGCTCAAAGCCTACGACCTCATCCCAAGTCGTTATGACCGATTCCCAGCCAAAATGACTGTTTCTGGTGGTCGTACGACCAGCTCCAGTGCGCCAAACGACCACGGCTCTTTCTGTCGCTTAACGTGGTCGAACAGAGTTTCGACCACGTTCAATCCCGTGATAACATGGTCGATGTCTCAAGCGCCAACGTGATCGTACCACCGAGCCCCCAACGTGGTCGTGGCTCTGAGTGCACAACGTGGTCGAAGACCCACGTCCTTCAACGTGGTCGAAGCTCCCAAGCGCTCCCTGCCAACCACTTCCAACGTGGTCGAAGACGCCACGTCGTGGTCGTAAATGGTCCTGGAGGCCTCCGAACACGGCCAACGTAGCCGTAGACTACACAATGTGGTCGTACGCTACCGGCTGGTTCTCAATTTCGCTCAACGTGGTCGAAGCGCCTTCCGACCACGGCCAAAGTGGTCGAGCGTCGTCCGACTCCGACTACGGCCAAATTCACCGATGTTGCCGTAACGTGGTCGTATACCTCTCGATAAGCTTCTGATCACGGTCAAATCTGCCGAGAGAGCCGCAGCGTGGTCGTAAACAACCCGAAAGACTTCCGACCACACCCATAATGGTCGTGCGCGACGTTTCGGCTTCCGACCGGTTCCAAAACGGTCGTACGGCTTCGGTTGGCTTCCGACCACTGACAGTGTGGTCGTAAACTTTCCCGGTGGCCTTCGAGCATGGCCAGAGTGGTCGTAAACGCCTTCCGACCTTGGACAACGTAATCGTAAGCAGTCTGCTGACCATTCTTAAGACTTACAACTTTGCAGAGCCAGCTCAAACCTCAAAAACCAAACTCAATCTTCATAGATCAAGAGTCAATTACTCATCACAACCATGGGGTGACCTCCACATGGTCTCACAAATTTGTACACAACAAATGTATACTCTAAGATAAGCTTTAGACAAACCTTACTTATCCGGTTGCCATTGATTATTCAACCATTAACACATAATGGAGAAGTTTAGATGACAACCCGATTGCACATGAGTATATATGAACTACACAAGCTATATATATACTCAAGAATGTATTTCAAAGTAAAGATTCTAAATATGCATATTAAAAAAGTATGGATCAATACTTATGAAACTCCAAAATATAGAGAGCTCCTCCTAAATGTGTGCATACAAGTGTATATAATGAAGACATATGCACATATTCATCTTAGACTATTACTGGAGTTCAATCTATAGTTTGGATCCAAAGAATACATTAAAATGTAAGAAAATAATTTCGAATGCATACATATTTGATTTCACATTTCCATCCAAGTGAGATTAAACATAAATAAATTTAGACACACATATTAGTCTCATATAAATATTTATCATTTAATCATATATTTGGATGTAAGAAATGTCTTGTTGCATTTCTTAATAATTTCACTTTTTCATTTAAATGAGACTAAGCATAACTATAGTTAAGCAAACATATTAGTCTCATATACAATTCTTATCAGGAACCGATTGTAATGGTTATGTATCATAAACGGTTCTAACAATCATTACAAATATAGATGATCATGCTTGTAAAATTGTCTATAAGAATTATAACACTGACGATTCTCATAAATCATCTGTAATGAGACGTCTAATATAGCATGAACTGCAGTAGTGGCTGCAAGTATGTCGAATGAACCGGCATGTTTGCAGATTATGTACCCGCGCTCGGCGGTCGGTCCGATCGCGCATGTGCACTTGGCGCATGAATTTGATAATGCGACGTCTGAACCGGGGACACCGGCAGACATGCAGATACCATCGGTACGTCAATTTGAGCAAACGGTAATTGGTATATATGCCGATTGTATTGGCACATTAATTTACGACTGTGACAGATGAATCGAAGGCACTGGTGAGTATGCCAATTCCATCGGTACATCAGTCTGCGCAATCGGTATACCGATTATTGTACACTGATTTGTATGCTCCACGCATCAATAGGCTCAGATGGATATTTTTCTCTAGAAGTAAATTTAAGACAAGCTACTAAGGGCTTGTTTGGCAACAGCTGCGGCTTATATCTTTTGGCTGAAAGTTTTGAATTTTGGCTGTTTACAGTACAAATTACGGAGAGAGAGATACTCACTTACGATTTTGGATGATACAGATGTTGGGCTTTTAACGTGTATATCGTTTAACTTGTAAACCCCATCTTGAGAAAATACTCTGTTTGAAAGTTAGGTATTGTAGCAAAAGTCAAAAGCCGCTAGTTTCGAAGGAAAAGAACAAGCCCTAAACCATGATTTGGATCGGCCATAGACTTGCTAACTCGTACTTGAATACCATGATATAAATCTATAGATGAATGCTCAAGTTGAGATGGAGTAACCTTTGAAGCATCGTCTCCATTGTCGTAGTTGTTGTAGATGATTGTTTAGGGTTGATGAAGATTATGTCTCAGTAGGCATGCCAAGAGTGTGTTACCGCTCAAAGATTTTCGGACAGCAGCAATGCGTCCCTATGGATGGTGCAAAGGTTAGGCACACGGTCGACTAACATGTGCCAGCCTATTTGACCAAAACCGACAAGAAGATGCAAATTAACTGGCATGATCGCTGTTAGCATCAAGATAACTTGGACGAAAGTCGATACTGAACGACACGTTGATGTGAAGCAATACGAACAGAAGCAACTCTCAGATAGGCATAACCGATGAAGATCAATACATCAATGCAAAGCAATATCGATTAACATCGAATTTCAGAAGGTAGATTAGATCTACCGACCAAAATTAAAGTAAAAGATACATGATAAGCTAAATTTTAGGTGGTCGAGTTTAGAGAGAGCCTCTCAATCCATATTTATATCCAAGCCTGGCCATCTCATCCGTATCTTCTCTCGTTGCGTATTGGATTAGAACAGCAGTTGGAATTAATGACGGTTGCATCTCGGTTCGCTCCTTCCTTTGTTGCCGATAGTTTCTTTATTCCCTCTAACGCATGTATATGAATTTTATGGTATGCACGGCTTATCCTTGTTGGCTTTCTTTGGCAGCAAATTAATTGGCCTGGTCCTGCTAAATAGCTGCACGATTGCACATGCATGCATGGAAAGCAATCTTTTGATCTCAATTTGATTCTATCTCTTTGCATGCATATGTACTGCTGGTGCTCAATTTGCATGCACACGCATGTGAGAGGAGTCCGCGTACTCAGCCTGATTGTGGGGAGCTTCGCACGGTCCTGATCTGCTTCGGCAGTAGATCATGCATGTCTCGCATGTCGACCGTCCATATTACTATTGATTTTGTCTCGAGGTAATTAAAATTGTCAAATTTAGGTGACAACAACTAGCTTGTTTTTCTGGCTTTGTGATTTAATTAAATGAATGGATAAGGCGAAATGAACGCATGTCACACTCCACATATCTATTGCATCAATTGTGTACTTCCTCGTCGTCCTAGGATGGTCCCTGAACTCACTGTCCGGCCGGCGTCGATCTTTCACTGTCGATCGCTCTCTACATGCACGGGTTCCTTGCGCTAGCTCCAGCGGCCTACGTACGAAATTGTCGTCATCGCTTATCTAATTTCTATATATGTATGTGTGTTCAGTGCGTCATGCACATTTTTTGCAAGTTTCTAATGAGAACATGCACTGCGTTCCAACTTTGCTTCTTCCGGTTATATTAGGTGGTTATCTGTACGGAGAGCGTCTATTACAGTACGGGTGTCCGCGAGATCATACTCACTTCCGATTCGTCGGTTTCAAATATTTTTTTTAAAAAAAACTTTCGTTCAAAAACTTCGAAATGATTTAGAAAAATTCCCAATTGATTCGGAGAAAACTGTTAACTCAAAACATGAATTCCACTTTCGACACAGAAATTCAAGACATCTCAACTTGAATTAAAACATTTTCGATTTGGGCAATATAGGACCAGACATGCAATAAAGGGGGGTGAATGATGCTTTCAAATTTTTCTCGGGTATTCACTTAACCCTTTTTCTTTGATAGCAACATAGCTATAAAGATTAGAGTTGAAATCTCTCAAGAAAACCAAAGAGACCGGACGAATCGAGCAAGAAAAGCAAGGTGGTCGAAATGTATCGATGTGGTGAAAACTTACAACGTGGTCGTGTTACGACATTACGACAACGTGGTCGATAACTGACCTATCCCAATACATGATTAAATTGATAAAGTATTAATCTCCGCCAGTGGCTGCTTAGGTAACTGTAACATTCTTTGTTCCAAAATATCTAGGTTTTTCTTTTTGGAAATTTCCAAAAATACCTATCTCCTTTTGAAGATTTTTTGATGGAAAATATTAGGAGAGACTCCTACTATTGCATATTTATATAGAATAAATAGAATGTTACAATATATACAAAACAAACAATTCAGATTATAAACTCTCTAGTCAATTACAAATGTCGTCACGAAGGCTATTCTTAACTCTGTGCAAATGCAAAGCTACCTCCATCTTGAATCATCTTTTCCAGCTATCAAAGCTATATTGCAGGTGTTCAAAGATTTTGCAATTTCACTATTTCCAAATATGCTGGCTGCAATAATGAATATTTCCATGAAATCTCCTTTTAAGATTAATAACTTATGATTTAATGAAAGAAAATGACAACACAAACTTTTTTCAGCCTCACTTTTTACGTGTAGTCGTTTCAAGAAGGGTAACTAGTTAATCAAACAGTACAAACTACACACTTCATCTCGAGTATGTAAAGTTGAAAAGCTATTCATGTCTACGTCTGTTCTTCAAAACCTTTGATAATTTTAATCTAGAAAAATAGGATAGTTTTAAATTGTTTTCTTTGATCCTTCACTCAGCTATACCTAGCAGCTGATTGCATTTTTCTTAATTTATCTAATTCTATTATTTTTTAGAAAGTCCGCTTCTCATTATTTTCTTAATTTTCTATTTCTATTATTTTTGAAAACGTCTGCTTCTCATTATTTTAGTTCAATACCATTAAATCACAACATTATGTGCATGAACAAAAAAATTGCCTCACCAGGGAAATTAGGCTTGATTAAGTTGGTTCTTAATTTTCACCCTGCCTTGCTACTTGCCAACCAAGGACAAAGTATTCCGTCTGGGCATTGGCACAAATAAACAACGGTAACAAACTACATGTTTGTATTTCATGAAACCATAAATTGAGTATACACATTTAAGAAATATAAAATAATTAATTCAATCATCTACTATATAAAATAAATAATCAATTCAATTCATATAACACTCTAAACTTTGTTTGAAAGTCCGTCTAGCACCCAAACAATGAAACCTGACATATCACAACCTGAACTTTGAAATTTGGTTCAAATAACACCCTGACCAAGTTTCATATGGTGTATTGCCAGCATGGCATAATGAGTTAATGGTTTTGCTACGCAGAATGACACGCTGACTAAGTTGGATTAATAACATGTAGGACCTACAAGGGCTTCTCCCACACCGAGCTCTCAGTCGTACTTCCATGGCCACCGCCGTTTACTCATCGTGCCACGCAGCAATACTACCATCCGAAACCAGATCAAGGTATTGTTTGATGTCCGGTTATATAATTCAGGGTGCTATGTTCAGGGGTCAAATGTCCAGTTTCATAATTTAGGGTGCTATAAACGGACTTTCAAGTAAAGTTCAGATGTGTTATATAGACTTTTTCCATTCAAAAGAGTCATTGATCATATCGGTTCTTTTATAGATCACAACCACGAAGGAACCTCCGACACTTGGCAAGCTTAATTTCATGTCGGATAGTTTAGCTTTCTATGTAGACCATGTTTAATCCTGTAAGTCCAACAAACACATAGTCCATCAAGAATATAGGGTTAGCACATTCCCTATCACAGAACAATTGCTCGCCATTGTGGATGATGCATATGCACTAGATGAGGTGTGAGTGACATGGCATGTGCAGTTAAAAACTATGGACTCCTTTGCAATTTTTTCACGTGATTCGTATTAGAATATCTTATAATTATTATACGAGTATACCTAAAGTGATAAATGAGTATCTCAAGTTTGTTTAGGTGGTATATTAGATGTGGGTGTAATTACACCCGGATGTAGAAAAGAGGCTTCCTATATATATATACATATATATATATATATATATATATATATATACATATATATATATATATATATATATATATATATATATATATACATATATATATATATATATATATATATATATATATATACATATGATTGAATTAATCGACTTTGATCCCAGTGTGAAAATAATATATATATATATACATATATATATATATATATATATATACATATATATATATACATATATATATACATATGATTGAATTAATCGACTTTGATCCCAGTGTAAAAATAAAAAATTGCGCATGGCATGTATTATCATAACCCATGTTGGCCTGTTCCTTTTCCTCTTTGAAACCGATCAAGATAAATCCGCATATGAATCTGATTGATCCCATGGAGCCCCCACTTCACATCACTCACTAGGTAGTAGGTACTAATAGGACAAGCTAGAGAGCAAAATTGTGTCACTTTTCCGATCGAGCTAGACTCTTTAAGATGGCCGCAGGTAAAGTTAGTTAGCCATCAATCGATCTATACTTACATAACTCTAAGCACGCGGCCTCTCCGAGCTTTTGGGATCTTAACAACTAGCCGCTCACATACAATTCAGATCCAATTTGACAGTGCCAGTTCAGTAGTAGAGGTGACATCAGTGATTAATTTGCAAACAAAGATAACGCCCTAACCATCACAAGAGCAATAGCTATATAAAGGCTAGCTAATGGCTAGATCTATCTCTCTCTAACTGTCACACGCGTTTCTCTTTCAAAGAACAAGTTGCTGCTCTTTGTGAGAAGGGAACAATCCGAGGTAGTAGTTTATCGCCAACGATGAGGAGGGCACGGCACAGAGGGCGACCAGAAATAGGCACTACTATAAAAGAGACTATACTGGACGGCTACATCATAGACGGTTTATACGGAACCGTCTGTGCTTAAACTATCATAGACGATTTATACTAGCTAGCAACCGTCTATGATATTTTCACAGATGGTTATTAACACGAACCGTCTGTGATGTCTCAATTATCATAGACGGTTCGTGTTAATTACCGTCTGTGAAAATTGTAGATATCACAGACGGTTCATGTAAAAAACCGTGTCTGATATTGTGAACATCACAGACGGTTCTTATAACAAACCGTCTGTGATATTGCAGACATCATAGACGATTCGTATAACAAACCGTCTCTGATAATGACACATCATCGATCCGTGGTGCATCCTCAAGGATTTCGATCTCACCCGTCCATTCTCTCCACATCAAATGGCAGGTACCGGTTCCTCCCACAGCTCGACCCTTATTAATTACTCCCTATTTACCTTTCCACCGGTAGTCACATGTGAGTTCATCCACTAGCTAGCTTCCTGCATCCTCCCCTCGACGACGTCGACTACCATCGTGAGTTAGCGCCTCCGTTGTGACACCACGGTCGACTGCATAACACACTCTTGTCGTAAGTGTCATAAGAGTGTCTTATGTAGTCTCACCGTCGTGCCAAAAGGGTGGCGTACTGCCATCCGATGCATTCATCTTGTTCCTCGACGACGCCGACTACCGCCGTGATCTAGTGCCTCCATAGTGACACCACGGTCGACTGCACAACACACTCTTGTCGTAAGTGTCATAAGAGTGTCTTGTGTAGTCTCACCGTCATGCCACAAAGGTGACGATACCGTCGCCTCTCCATTGCTGGTGATATCCGGGCGCCATCCGATGCATCTAGCTTCTATTGTCTACTAGGATCTCTGCTTCTTATGTATTCTTGCCGTGTTAAAGTGTTGGGTTCATTATCTTCTTATGCTGTAATGGTGGATTCTAATCTTAATGGAAATAGAATGTGATATTGTGTTTGCATCTGTATATGCTTATTTTCAAAGGGCATAGGTAACATTATTTCTTGATTTTAGCTAAAAAATAGAAAAAAATTTAGGTATAGAATAAACTATCACAAACGGTTTGTGCTATAAAACGTCTATGAAGGACTATCACAGACGATTCTACATACCAACCGTCTGTGATACTTGCTAATCACAGACGGTTGGTAACTACAACCGTCTGTGATGTGTGAGTATCACATACGGTATTTGGATCGAGCCGTCTGTGATAGTGTTCTTCACAGACGGTTCTAGTTACAAATCGTCTGTGTTATCTTTATCACAGACTGCTCACAAACCGTCTATGATAACCTCCAACTATCACATAAACTAAATACAGACGGTTCAGAAAACCATCTGTAATGATATTTTTGAACTATCTGTGATGACCTTTTTTATAGTAGTGGGGCGGCGCGAAGGGAGTAGCGCCAGGTGGGAGGAGATAGGCTACCGGGTCGGGATTAAGGTTTGGTTTAAATAGGATTTAGATGAATATTTCTGGAGCGTTGGATATACATACGACGGTCCGAGAATCTAACTTACCTTTGTAAAAATCATTTAAATAATATATAAATAGACCTATTGAACAATGTATCTGTGTCCATATTCCTCCCTCATCGCTTCATTTTTGGGCCTCGCGTCCTCACGGAAGTAAAATGCCCAGAAAAATACAAATTCTTCTCTCTCTCTTAAAAAAAGGGAAATGAAAATTCGCAAACTAGCGTAGTGGGAAATTCTAAAAAAAAAAAAGCTAGCAAAGTTTGGAAGTGTTATATGGACTTTTTTTTATTAGAAAAGAGTCATTGATCATATTGGTTCTTTTATAGATCACAACGATGAAGGAACCTCGGACACTTGGCAAGCTTAATTTTAATTTCATGTCGGAGAGTTTAGCTTGCAATGGAGACCATGTTTAATCCTGTAAGTCCAACAAACACATAGTTCATCAAGAATATAGGGTTAGCACATTCCCTATCACAAAACAATTGCTCGCCATTGTGGATGCATATGCACTAGATGAGGTGTGGAGTGACGATGGCATGTACAGCTGCTGCGCGCTTGAGGTATATATATATATATATATATATATATATATATATATATATATATATATATATATATATATATATATATATATATATATATATATATATATACACACACATATATATGTGCATATATATACATATATGTATACATATGTATATATCTCTAATCACGCGGCCTCTCCGAGCTTTTGGGATCCAACTTGACAGTGCCAGTTCAGTAGTAGAGGTGACATCAGTGATTAATTTGCAAACAAAGATGGCCGGATCGATCTCGATGGAACATGATAGATAACGCCCTAACCATCACATGAGCAATAGCTATATATATAGGCTAGCTAATAGCTAGATCTATCTCTCTCTAACTGTCACACGCGTTCGTCTTTCGAAGAACAAGCTGCTGCGCACCTGTGCAAAAACTAATCACCTCGATCGCTTTCTTTCAGTTGCAAGGCAACATCCAAGTTGCACTACTTTACTTTATCAACATATGCTAACGTGGCTAATTGTGCCTATAAATGGGACCTAATCGTGCATCTTGTTGATTCAGTAATCATCGTATTCTACGCACACACCAACCAAATCATAGATCAATATATAGCTAGCTTAACAAATAACAATACGCAAGAGATGACAAGCATGCAGAAGGCGGGAGCCACAGCAGGCTTCCAGTTCCAGGCAGCAACGAGCTTCCTACAGCCAAAGGTAATCGTCACATTCCAACTAATTTCTCATTGCCTACAAATACATAAAAGTATATGACTCTAATTAGCTATTTACGGACATTGTATAAATTATTAGCTAGTACGTACACTATTTAAAAGCTTGTTCCGCGCCAAAAAAAAAGAAAAGAAAAGGTTAAAATTTTCTTGCGAAGCTTGCATATATGTACACAAATACACAAGTGACGTATACATATATGTCTCTTAATTTCAGAACAAGGACCAAGAGCTGCTGAGGCGATCATACTCGGAGTGCTTGAACGCCAGCGCGGCGGATCATCTCGTCGCGGGCGGAGCAGCAGCCGGCATCATCTCCAACGACGTGGAGACGGTGCGGTGCGCGTGCTGCAGCATGTCGGAGGACTGCACCGCCGCCTACATCCGCGCTATCCGGGCGGCGTACTGCGGCGACTGGGTCTGCGGCCTCTGCACGGAGGCGGTAGGCGAGCGGATGTGCCGGGATCAGCCCGGCGGCGTGGAGGAGGCGCTGCGGTCGCACATGGCGGTGTGCAGTGACTTCAACGCGACCACCAGGCTGAACCCCAAGCTCTCCCTCGCCGTCTCCATGAGGGACATCGCGCGGAGGAGCTTCAACCGCCGGACGTCGTCGGCGACGTGCCACGACCAGCTCCGCGCGGCCAAGACGATGACGAGGACCCTCAGCTGCCAGCTGCCAGCTGCCATAGTTCTTCGCGTTATTGGATCGACATTGATGCATCCACGTGTGATGTATATGGATTTTAGATGGCTCATTTGAGCATGCAGCTTGATATAGCTACCTTGTTCTAACTTACATGAATGCATGTATTTTGTTTTGATGGCGTGTAGAAGCATTCGAGTTTTTTTTTTTGTGATTTAGAGTATTTAGATTTTTTCATATATGGGAGAAAGGGATTCGACTGTTTTTTATGGTTCAGAGCACTCACATGGAGTGCATATATAAGAGAAGAGGATTTGGGTGTTTTTTGTAGTTCAAAGTACTCAGAATCCGTGGGAGGAGTTTTATCGCCAGTGATGAGGAGGGAGCGGCATGGAGGGCGATAAGAAAGGGGCACTACTGGAAAAGAGACTATACTGGACGGCTACATCACAGACGGCTAATACGGAACCATCTGTACTTAAACTATCACAGACGGTTTATACTAGCAACCGACTGTGATATTTTCACAGACGGTTATTAACACGAACCGTCTGTGATGTCTCAATTATCACAGATGGTTCGTGTTAATAACCGTCTGTGAAAGTTGTTGACATCACAAACGGTTCATGTAAAAAACCGTCTCTGATATTATGGACATCACAGACGGTTCTTATAACAAACCTTCTGTGATATTGCAGACATCACAGACGGTTCGTATAACAAACCGTCTCTGATAATGACACATCACCGATCCGTGGCGTATCCCCAAGGATTTCGATCTCACCCATCCATTATGTCCACATCGAATGACAGGTACCGGTTCCTTCCACTGCTGGGCCCTTATTAATTACTCCCCATCTACCTTTCTACCGGCAGTCAAGTGTGATTTCATCCACTAGCTAGCTTCCTGCATCCTCCCCTCGATGACGTCGACTACCACCATGAGCTAGCGCCTCCGTTGTGACACCACGGTCGACTATATAACACACTCTTGTCATAAGTATCGTAATAGTGTCTTATGCAGTCTCACCATCGTGTCAAAAAGGTGGCGTACTGCCATCCGATGCATTCAGTCTGTTCCTCGACAACGCCGACTACCGCCATGATCTAGTGCATCCGTTGTGACACCACGGTCGACTGCACAACACACTCTTGTCGTAAGTGTCGTAAGATGTCTTGTGTAGTCCACAAAAGTGGCGCTACCACCGCCTCTCCATTACTGGTGATATCCGGACGCCATCTGATGCATCTAGCTTCTACTGTCTGTTAGGATCTCTGCTTCTTTTATATTCTTGTCGTGTTAAAGAGTTGGGTTCATTATCTTTTTATGCTGTAATGGTGGATTCTAATCTTAATGGAAATGGAATGTGCTATTGTGTTTGCCACTGTATTTGCTTGTTTTCAAAAGGCATATGTAACATTATTTCTTAAGACTAGCCAAAACAACAGAAAAAAATTTAGGTATAGAATAAACTATCACAGACGATTTGTGCTATAAAACATTCATGAATGACTATCACAGACGATTCTACATACCAACCGTCTGTGATACTCGCTAATCACAGACGGTTGGTAACTACAACCGTCTGTGATGTGTATCACAGACGGTTTTTGGTTCGAGCCGTCTATGGTAGTCTTTATCACAGACGCATCACAAACCGTCTATGATAACCTCCAACTATCACAGACACATAAATACAGGCGGTTCAGAAAACCATCTGTGATACAGTTTCGAACCGTTTATGATGACCCTTTTTGTAGTAATGGGGCGGCGCGAAGGGAGCGGCGCCGGGTGGGAGGAGATAGGCTACCGGGTTGGAATTAAGATTAGGTTTAAATTGGATTTGGATGGATGAATCTGTAGCGTTGGATCTACATCCGACCGTCCGAGAATCTAACTAACCTTTTAAAAAAATAGTCAAATAATATATAAATAGATCTATTGAATAATGTACCTGTGTCCATATTCCTCCCTCATCGCTTCATTTTTGGGCCTCGCGTCCTCACGGAAGTAAAATGGCCACGAAAAATGCAAATTCTTCTCTCTCTCTCTCTCTCTCTCTCTTAATTAAAAAAAGGGAAATAAAAATTCGCAAGCTAGCGTAGGGGAAATTCCTAAAAAAAAAAGAAAGCTACCAAAGTTTGGAAGTGTTATATGAACTTTTTTTATTACAAGGAGTCATTGATCATATTAGTTCTTTTATAGATCACAACGACGAAGGAACCTCTGACACTTGGCAAGCTTAATTTTAATTTCATGTCAGAGAGTTTAGCTTGCAATGTAGACCATGTTTAATCCTGTAAGTCCAACAAACACATACACTACTGCAGAAAGCCTAATAGTAGACGGTAAATCACAGACGGTTTGACGAAACCGTCTGTGACTGACACTAACATAGACGGTTTTCATTTGGGCACCGTCTGTGCTGGTGGGGTCGGAGAAAATTAGTATCACAGACGGTTATTAACTATAAACCGTCTGTGATATTTTCTATCACGACGGCTTTTATTTAGAACCGCTCGTGATAATATGGCTTTATCACAGACGGTTTCTTACTAAAAACCGTCTGTGATAATCTCATTAACACAGACGGGTCCTGTTAAGAACCGTCTGTGAAAGTTCACAGACGGTTATTAACACAAACCGTCGCGTGAAAGCGAGATAACACGAGCGGTTCTGTTAAGAACCGTCGTAATAATCCATGTCACGATAATTGGTGTGTAATAATCACATGTCACCAATAATTGGCGTATACACGATTTCGATCTCACCGTCTATTCTCTCCACATCGAATGGTCGGCACCGGTTCCTCCACGGCCGGGCCCTTATTAATAACTCTCCATCAACCTTTCCACGGTACTAGTCACGCGTGAGTTCATCCACTAGCTAGCTTATGCGCATATCTCCCCTCCGCTGTGAGCTAGCACCTCCATCGCGGCACGAACGGTTCATACTAAAGAACACACTCTTGCCGTAAGTGTCGTAAGTGTGTCTTGTTTAGTGTGACCGTCGTGCCACGAAGGGTTTGTTAGCTTGTCATCCCGTAATAGATCGATCTGAATGTGTTGTTGAGTTTTGTGCTTGCCTCAGTATTTGCATGTTCCTCGGCGATGCCGACTACTGTCGAGATGTGATGTCCACTCCGACAATCCTTCTTTTTCCTGCAAAATTCAAGGCAATTTTATTACAAAAGTTCAAAAAAAAGATATTTCCAGATTCTTCGGTGAGCAGCCGACATACCCGACTTCTTCGGTGAGCGACTATCCATCTGTTTCTTCCCACTTCTTTTCTTCATCTCTGGTCTCTGGATCACGTACGCCTAGAGCTGGTCAAGAACTGGTCTTCAGATGTGGCATTCCTCAAGACACGGCGGCAGCCTCGGATGAAGAAAAGAAGTGGAAAAGCGACGTTCATACCTATGAACCGTCTGTGATACTTCCCAAATTATCACAGACGGTTTTTTTACTAAAAACCGTCTGTGATAATCTTATTATCACAGACGGTTTTTAGTACAAAACCGTCTGTGATAATCCCCACTACGCATTTATTGCTCCACTCAGACCGCATCTGTCTTCATTTCGATCCAGATCTAGCCACCGCTGCGCACTCTTTCGCTCAGGAGACAAGCTAGGCGATTTGAGGCAGAGATTGAGCTTTGAAGATTCATTCAATTCATACTTTCCTGCTGGTGGCTAGCTCTAGATATGGTTAGTAAGATAATTTATTTTTTCTTTAATTGCATTACAATTTAGATTTAAGTAATTGGTGAGTGTTATTGAAGATGGTTAATTTGTAAAATTGTTGGTTATATAATAGCTGTTGTGTTTATAATATGAATTGAGGTAGCAAATTAAACCTCAATATAATACATGTGGCTGGTATATATGTAGTAGTAATTAGTTAAGCTAATTTTTAATATTGAGTTGTTATGTATGTACGTAACGTAGGATCGAAGCTGGATGTATGCCGCGAGCCGTGTGAGTGAAGAGTATATTAATGGCATGTCTGCTTTTACAAGAGCCGCCGAGGAGGATATGTTCAATAAGGGGGTGGAATATATGTACTGTCCATGCGCTGACTGCGAGAATTTAAAGATGTTTAAAACCGAGGGCAAATTGAAGCGCACTTGATTCGGAGGGTTTCAAAAGGGTTATACGTGTTGGACCAGTCATGACGAGTGAATGATCATATGCCGCGGATGACATCGCCGGTGAAGTGAATGATATGCCGCGGATGACATCGCCGGTGAAGTGAATGACATGGCGCGGATGATGTCGATTGTGGTTCGGATACGGATAGGTTGCACGATGACAACTGGATCGGATGCTTAGCGATGTAGAAGAGAACTATGATGAGAGAGTATGTTAAATTCCGTGGCTTGATGGAGGACTCGGAGAAACCTTTGTTCACGTGTTGCGGTCAAAGTACACGAGGTTGTCGGCCGTGCTTGAACTGTTGAAATTAAAGGCAAGCAACAATGGACCGACAAAAGTTTCACTGCTTCTTGGGTCTTTTAGCGGACATGCTTCCGGAGGAAATGAGTTGCCTAAAACCACGTATAAAGCCAAGAAGGTCCTTTGTCCATTGGGAATTGAAGTAGAAAGAATACATGCATGTCCGAACGATCGTATCCTGCATGTAAAAGAGTATGAAAACATGCATGTATGTCCGAGCAGCAACGCATCCCGATACAAACGTAACAATCAATCGATGACGGCGAGGAACAGAGGTGAAGAAAGGACCTCTGGTAAGGTGGCATGGTATTTTCCTATAATTCCCGTTTGAAAAGGTTTTTGCAAATCCAAAGGAGGCAAAATTGCTGCGTTGGCACTTTCGAGGAGCGCAAGAAAGATGGAATGCTAAGACACCTTGCGATTCCGCCCAATGGAGAAACATCGATAGGAGTTTTGCGAGACTTGATGCAGAACCAAGGAATATAAGGTTCGGATGATACGGATGGAATGAATCCTTTCGGTAGCATGAGCACCGACATAGCACATGGCCCGTGACTCTGCATCTATAACCTTCCTCCTTGATTGTGTATGAAGCGAAAGTATATTTTGCTGTCGATACTTATCCAAGGGCCAAAGCAACTTGGGAATGATATTGATGTGTACCTAGCACCATTGGTGGAAGATCTAAAAGTACTATGGAACGAAGGGGTACAGGTATGGGATGCGTACAAACGAGAGAACTTCACTTTGCGCTCTTTATTGTTCTGCACCATAAATAATTATCCTGCCCTTGCTAACCTATCGGGCCAAAGTACGAAAGGTGCTAAAGCTTGTACTCACTGTTTAGATGGTACCGAGAGTGTGTGGCTGAAACACTCACGCAAAACCGTCTACATGCGTCACCGTCGGTTCCTTGAGGGCTCACCCATACCGCAAGATGAAGAAACAATTTGACGGAGAGAAGGAAGACGGTTCAGCTCCAAGACATTTAAAGGAAAAGAGGTTTATAATATGGTTAAGGATTTAGATGTTGTCCTCGGAAAGGGATGCAAATTGAGGGCTCGTGAGAAAAACACCTGGAAGAAGAGATCAATATTTTGGGACTTACCTTATTGGGAGTACCTAGATGTTCGACATTTGCATCGACGTCACGCACGTGAAAAAATGTATGTGACAACTTGATTGGTCTCTTCTTGAACATTCGTGATAAAACAAAGGGCGGCGTCAATGCGGCTTGACTTGGTGAAATGGACATCGGGCCGAGTTAGCACCGACATGCAATGACAATGGACGAACATACCTTCCCCTACGTGTTACGATCATCCAAGGTGGAGAAAAGCGAGCGTGCGGTGCTTGCATGGTGTCAAAGTTCCGTCGGTTACTCGCAGCGTCAAGAAACTTGTTTCGATGCAAGAATTGAAGTTAAATGGCATGAAGTCTCACGATTGTCATGTGCTGATGACACAGATGCTCCCTATTGCAATTAGAAATATTTTACCGATTAGAGTCAGAGACAATTATGAGGCTATGTTATTTTTAATACAATTGCTCGAAGGTCATCGATCCCGAAGGACTAGATGCTCGCAATACGATGTGGTGATGACTCTATGTCATCTTGAAATGTATTTCCTCCTTCGTTTTTCGATATCATGGTCCATCTCATTGTTCACCTTGTGTGGGAGATAAAAATATGTGGGCCTGTATTCCTACGTAGCATGTACCCATTTGAGAGGTTCATGGAATTCTCAAGTCCTACGTGCGGAATCGTTCTCGACCGAGGGCGACATCGTCGAAGGTTATGCAAGCGAAGAGGTCATTGAGTTTTGTGTCAATTATATGGCTCAGATTCAACCGATAGGTGTGCCTCAATCTCGTCATGAGGGGAGGCTGAAGGGTATCGGAACTATCGGAAGGAAATCAATCACTCCGGATATGGACGCGTATACTCAAGCCCATTTCACGCCTTGCAACACATGGTGAAGTGGCGCCTTATGTTGACCAGCACAAGGATGTGCTTCGGCAACAGAATCCGGAGCGGCCAGATGTTTGGATCATGAGGCAACACAACACTCGGTTCAACCAATGGTTGAAGGACCAAATCGCTAGGAGCTCATAAAGTGAGTTGTTGACATGGTTGGCAAAAGGACCAACATTTACTGATTGTGACATGGCAAGGGTATGATATAAATGGGTATACATTCTATACAGGATCGGGATGTAAAGAGCACTAACCAGAACAGCGGTGTCCGCATAGATGCGTTCGATGCCGATGGGTTGAGAAGCTCGTACTATGGATTCATAGAAGAGATTTGGGAGCTCGACTACGTGCTTTTCAAGATCCCTTATTTCGCTGCCGTTGGGTGCATCTGCCACAGGTGAAGGTTGACAAGTACGGTGTCACTACCGTGGACCTCCAACGTGTCGGGTACAAAGACGAACCATTCGTACTCGCCAATCAAGTTGTTCAAGTTTTCTATGTAACCGACCGGCAAATAAGAAACGACATGTAGTTCTTCATGGAAAAGGAGAATTGTCGGAGTAGAGAATGTAGTGGATGAGGAAGAATACAATCAATTTGACGAGTTACCTCCTTTTGGAAATGGCATAAGGGTCGATGATGAACAACGTGACGAAACTAGTTACGTACGCACTGATCATCATGAAGGGCTAATTTTTAAAGGAACTAAGCAAGTGGATTGAGTCATACACCCAATTGTTCAAAATGTGTGATATTTAGGTGAATGTTGAAAATGACAATTCATGTATGTGATGTATATGTGAATTTGCATTTATGTATATAACAATGCATGTATGTGATGTATATGTGAATTGATGTTTATCCGAGAAAATGTGTATGAATCTTTGGTAGGTGATGTATATGAATCTTTGGTAGGTGATGTATATGAATCTTTGTTGGTAACTCACTGATGGTTATCACAAACGGTTCTCAATTAATAACCGTCTGTGATAATATATCACAGACGGTTAACAATTGAGCAACTGCGTGATAAAGGTATACTTACCCTTATAGTGTAAGATACAACCGGCGGCGACTTGGCTAGCGGTCTCTCTCCCGGCTCCCTCGGCGCGCGTTCGAGCCCCCGCTCATGTAGCGCCTGAGGTTGAGCCTTTCTTTTATTTTTTCGAGACTGACCGGTGGGCCCCACCGCCGAGCGACATATCGCGAGCGGTTCTCAGTTAATAACCGTGCGTGATAATATATCACGACGGTTATCAATGAGAACCGTCATTATCAATGAGAACCGCGCACCCCTCAAGAGAAAAAATCACCCTATAGGGGTGAGATAAAACCGGCGGCGGGTTGGCTACCGTCGCTCACTCCTTCCCCCGGCTCCCTCGGCGCGTTCGAGCCCCGCTCATGCGGCGCCGAGGTTGAGCCTTTCTTTTATTTTTCGAGGCCGGCCGGTGGGCCCCACCGCCGAGCGACATATCACGAGCGGTTCTCAATTAATAACCGTGCGTGATAATATATCCTGACGGTTATCAATTGAGAACCGTCATTATCAATGAGAACCGCGCCCCTCAAGAGAAAAAATCACCCTATAGGGGTGAGATAAAACCGGCGGCGGGTTGGCTACCGTCGCTCACTCCTTCCCCCGGCTCCCTCGGCGCGTTCGAGCCCCGCTCACGCAGCGCCGAGGTTGAGCCTTTCTTTTATTTTTTCGAGACGGCCCGTGGCCCCACTGTCGAGCGACATATCCTGAGCGGTTCTCAATTAATAACCGTCGTGATATATATATCTGACGGTTATTAGTTTATAACCGTCGTGATACTCTCCTTATATAACCCCACGCGCACCCCACTAGGGTTAGTCGCTCTAGCGGATCCCGATCGAGCCCATCGCCCCGCCGCCGCCGCCGTGCCTCCGACCCGTCGCCGCCGCGGAACCCCGTCGCCGTCCTCCTCCCTCGGCCCGTCGGCGCCGCCGTCCTTTCGCTGCCGTCGCCGTCCTCCTGCCTCGGCCCGTCCCCGCCGCGGAACCCCGTCGCCGCCCTCCTCCCTCGGCCCCGCCGCCGCCGCGGAACCCCGTCGCCGTCCACCTCCTCACCGTCCTCTGCTACTTCTACTCCCTTGGTTGAATCCATTCCCCATCTCCGTTCTTGTTCACTTCACTGCTTATTTTTTTGATCTGTGAATGTGGTTGATGGCTCACTGTGTTGTACTGAAGGACATAGATTGCTTGTGGGATCGGTTGTTGCTCTATGATGATTAAAATCTTATCTTTGAGATTGGAGGATTTAATCTTTGAGCTCTAATTACTGTCACTTGTTGTCTTTTGATTCATGCTCATATCATGCAACTATTGTTAATCGTGAGCTTTGAAGAATATATTATCATCACTTGTTGTCTTTTAATTCTGTCACTTGTTGTCTTTTAATTATCATCACTTGTTGTCTTTTAATTCTCGTCACTTGTTGTCTTTTAATTTGAAAGTGACAAGGTTAAGAGCTCAAAGATTGAATTCAGTAATATAATAACCAATCGATGAAAAGTATATGATTGAGTAGCGGGATGGTCAAGATTAATCTTGTGTAACCCTACAATCTGAGAGCACAAATAATCAATTAATTCTTGAGCTTATTGCTAGTTTTAATTGATACATGCCTTTATACTTGACATGTCGAATATGTGCTATATCTTGAATGATTTGTTCAGTTCATATGATTACATTTTCATTATGATTTGTATATATGGATTGATGTCATTGGTGTGCTTATATAATTATAGAGGAATTATATTTATGCTTATATCGCAAATTTTTTATCCTAATAGACCCACAAATTGTCGAATAGCAACATGTCATCCGCGCATTCTTCAACATCATCGCCGGGGCGTCCGCTCCAAAATCAAGGCGCCAAGGAAGAGGGCTATCAAAGAAGCACGAGGGACGATTTACCATCACACAAGTCGATGTATCGGGGTCCTCTCTTTCCTCCCAAAGCGATGGCGCATGGAGAAGAACGATCGGAATAGTTGCACGACAACGAATTGAAATCACATTCGATTCGTGGAAGAGCGTGCCTGCGACTCGGAAACGTGAGCTGGTGACAGAAATTTTGGCACCGTTCGAGATCCCAGAAGAACACCAAGACGACGTGCAACGACAAGCCTTGCTAGGGGCATGCAAAGCATGGAAGAACTTCAAGAGCACGCTTGTCAAGGACTACGTGGAGAAGGACGAAACACCCTTTCAAAAATACCCATTCCTGGAACCACAATAGGAAGAGTTCAAGGCGATGAAGACAACCAAGAGTTCAAAAGTACAAGTGCGGCGCACAAGGCCCTCGGTGCAAAAACACACACCCCACGACTTGGCACGGTGGGTATGCGGGTAAAATCCGCAGATGGAGGAGGGAGGACGAGCAGGCGACCACGGCGGACATCGCCCGCCATTTGCCAATATCCCGGATGACCGCGCTCGAAATTGGATTAGAGCAAGGTCATCTACAACGACATCGGGGGACGTCTCCTTTCGAAACCCCGCACCGCCAAGTGTCTCGGTAGCTTGGTAAGATATCGATCGAACTACGTAGCTTGTAATTACTCCACAACTTCGTGCAGTGAAATGACATGTCGTGCTCTTGCGAGAAGCGTTGATTGTTGAATCTTCCGGGGGTCATTCCATGGAACAAGAGAAAGATATACTCTTGCGCCCGGGAAACAAGGAGCACCGGGTCGTCAGAGGCCTTGGGCTTTACGTTCCATGGAAACATGGTTTGCCAAGATGACTCAAAATGTATCGGCGTCGTAAGAGAAACAAAGCCGAGCGTGACGCACGGTGCGAGAAGAGCTCAAGGCTACTCTAAGAGAGGAGATAATGGGTGATCCGGCGATAAAATCGAGATGAGGTGC
This sequence comes from Bonia amplexicaulis, assembly GCA_036346245.1. NCBI lineage: Eukaryota > Viridiplantae > Streptophyta > Magnoliopsida > Poales > Poaceae > Bonia > Bonia amplexicaulis. Next base: position 15,360,526 of record CM070748.1, read on the forward strand.
GGAAGCAGACGGAAAATCAGCGAGCCGCCCCGCTCCTATGCTAGCTAGCCCGCACAACCATCCGAGTAGTTGCGCGTCCAATCCGACGCAAACCGAGGCCGATTTTCGTGGACGACACCACGGTAATAATTATTATCTCGAATGCTTGCTCCATTGATAGGCCTATTCGATGAGCTAATTACATATCGTTATGTAGGAGCCTACAGTGCGGGCTCAAGTGAGATATGCCTCCGTTCCCTTGTCTGTTGCTTGGGGCCGAGCATATCGATGCAGTATCGGGGCCGAGGTGCACGGTCAAGCTTTAGCTCGAGGCTTCGCAAAGTTCATGTGGATGGTGTGCATGTTAATTTTGAGGTCGTCCCGCTACAAGCCGCCCACCGACGAGATCGTGGCTCTAGGGCGGCCATTGGAACATTCATCCAAAGGCCTAAAAGCGACATCTCCACGGAGGCTTCTTCACCGTGGCGGACCCGGATCTCGTGCACCGGTGCCATCTCCACTGCAAGACTTGTCTCCACCACCGCTAGCTGCACCGGTGCTATCTCCACAGGTGCTCTTCTCGCCAGAGCAACTTGCCCCGCTGCTACCTTTAAAGTCGACTACCGTAAAGTCGACCCACAGCCGAGGCAGTAAGGGCAGCAAGGGCAGCAAGGGCAAAGCACAGAAGACCAATGATGATATTGGCCCGTACCTGCCATTGGCCCGTAAATTCGTGCTTGGCGAGCCGTTGCTCGAGAAAAGGGCCTCCAACACCTACCAATTAGTTGTCGACAATTGCACAAGTGGTACATGGAGCAGTCCAATAAGCCGAGGCGAACGGAGATCGGTATCCTTTGTCAAATTCGCGTTGGAGCATTTCCATCACGATTTTCAAGGCGGTGTCTTCGTGGTCGCCGAGGACTTATTCGATCTTTTCACGCTCAACGCCTCGACGTCTCACTCATTCGATGCTGGACGCTGTAAGTGTGCACAATCACAGTCTCCGTTCATGTCATACCGATAAATGCCATATATAATTTGTTGCTTTCGTGTGTGTATATGTAGACACGTGCGGACTAAAGCTAGAACATCCCAGTCATCATCGGTTGGTTTCTTGGACCCACACATGGTCGCCAGTATACCATCGACGAGGATATGTCCGTCGTCGAGAGGTACATTGCATCGTGGCTGCGGGCTCAACACAATAAGGATTATATACTTATGCCCTACAATCAAAACTTTCATTGGATTTTAATAGTCATTGTACCAAAATGGAACAAGGTATATTACCTTGATTCCTTAAGTAAGAATAAAATGGACTTCACGGTTGTCGCCCAAGTAATCGATAGGTAAGTTTATTTTCTCCATACATACCTATATTGTACTCTTTCTTTCATTCCGAATGACTAAGGTTAACTTTTTTGAATCACGTAGGGCGTTCGCGATGTACGTTGAAATGGGGTGTCTCGAAGCAAGGGCCAAATGCAGAAACATACTCGAGATTTTAAGGTATTCGCTATTACACATTAATTAATCCTATGCAGCAGTCGTATTAATGCCTCTTGAATTATTGCTCATTCTATTTTGCAAAGCCACCAGCAATACGGGCAACACATGTGGATTCTATGTTTGCCACCATATGGACCTACTCCTCGATTCCTCGAGGATCACCAATTCAAGGTTTATCAATCTTTCCATATTTACTTCATACTTATCACGTTACATATATACGTACATTGATATCCCTATCCACAGGTTGCGTACATCCCGTCAACTGCATTGGAACAACCCGATATTTCACGAATTCGAGGAGAGTTGGCGTACTTTTGGTGGCTCAAGTCATAAAGTCGGAAGGACGGTTCCACATGCACCATGAATTTTTATTGCATTGTAATGCAGTGTAATGGATATTTTATTTCAATTCAATTGATTCATTTGCGAAGTGGATACTTTATGTTTGTGAATGAAATGTGATGTGTATTGGATGTTTATGGATGCCTTATATACTTGTTCATCCGCTTGTTTGAGAGGGCATGGCTAGCATTTCTGAGGCTAGCCAATAAATAGGAATAGATTTAGGGTAGAAGGAATATCACGAGACGGTTTTAACTAAAACCGTCAGTGATATCGATAATCGAGCGGTTTTAATTAAAAACCGTCTGTGATTATCATGTACCACAGACGGTTTTTAACTAAAACCGCTCGTGATATCAACAATCTCATACGGTTTTTAGTTAAAAACCGTCTGGGATTATCAGATATCACAGACGGTTTTACTTAACAACCGTCTGTGATTATCACCATATCACAGACGGTTTTTAACTAAAAACCGTCTGTGATTTTGAGCTATCACAGACGGTTGAAATACCTTCTGTGATGACCTCGTATTATCACTGACCCATAAATTCAGACGGTTCGTAAAACCGTCTGTGATGATGTTTTCGAACCGTCTGTGATGACCTTTCCTGTAGTAGTGATAGTTCATCAAGAATATAGGGTTAGCACATTCCCTATCACACAACAATTGCTCGCCATTGTGGATGATGCATATGCACTAGATGAGGTGTGGAGTGACGATGGCATGTACAGCTGCTGCATGCAGTACATGAATATATATATATATATATATATATATATATATATATATATATATATATATATATATATATATATATATATGGAGTATCTTATAATTAGTATACAAATGTACCTAAAGTGATAAAGGAGTATTTCAAGTTTGTTTAGGTGGTATATTAGAGATGGGTGTAATTACACCGGTGTAAAGGTATTTTCCTATATATACATATATATATATGTATATGTATATATATGTATATATATATATATATGTATATGTATATATATATATATATATATGTATATGTATATGTATATGTATATGCATATATGTATGTATATATGTGTATGTATATGCATATATGTATGTATATATATATATATATATAGGAAAATTCCTTTCTACTCCCGGGTGTAGTTACACCCGGGTCATCCACCGTCGACGTTGTGTAGAGATTGGTGCTGAAGTAATACCGTGATGGTGTCGGGCGCATACGGGTTTGAGAAGTTATAGATCCACATCCAAGCGCATTTTTCGACATCATCGGTAGACGATCTAGGGGTATCCGATGATAGAGCATTCTCCAGAAACAACAACGCGATTTTTCCTCCCTTCCCAAACCAGATCGCCCACACCACGCAGATGGCCTGGATGCTGTTTATCCAGAAATATACCGTTGATAACGCAATCTGCGGAAGCAGCACGGCGATTTTCCCCCCTGCCGCCATCCAGATCACCCATACCTCCATCCGCCGGTGGCCTGGATTCTGTTTTTGATTGCCGACGCGTGAGGAGAAGAGCACACAGAAAGATTGCCAGCACGTCGTCTTGCCAACCGGGGAGGAGAAGAGATTCGCCACATTTGATTGGTATGTCATCTATGACTGAACTACGCAAGCTGCACATACTACTCAAATCTATGACTGAACTTCGCAAGCTGCACATACTACTCAAATACCTGACTGAAAGTTTTAGTTAGTGCAGACCCATCCGCAAGCTGGTCTAGATGTGGTATGAACATGTTTAATACTGCTGATGTAGATTATTTTACTCCTTTTAGATATGCCCTCAATCACCCTTTCCAGTTAATAAAGGGTGATATGTTCAAAAATGTTGCTGGCAGTATCTCAAATCCTCTATATATTCTCTTGTGAATACACAAAATTTGGTAATACATTCTAGGGTATTTTTATTATCGCATGAAATCATTGTAAAGTCTAAACAACAAATTACAATGTCATGAACAAATTTTTAGCCCAGACTGTGAATTGTACTCCCTGTTTTATATATTCAGTAATACGAAGATATTACTTCTCATGCACATACTGACTCTATACATACTAACCATTTGTGTATCTGTACAGCTTCGTGATTATAGCACAGTCTATTGCAATCGCTTCACAAATGCTCCAAACTATAAGGTATATCTTGTTTTTGCAATGCATTACGTTAAGTTTGCGTAACTATGTTAAACTGCCGGCAAAATGGTCTTTTATTTATGCAAATCTTCACTAATATCAGGTTATACACCGTCCACATGTGGACATTGATGTCCCAAGCTTTGATTTGGGAATCACGCAAACTCCGTCCGAATACATTGCACCCGTTTCTACACCAACAAAACAAATGGCGTCTAATCTGATACAAGAATTCAACAATGAATCCCGTCCTGAGGCAACATTAGACAATTCGGAGTCCAATCTTGCGGATAACTCTCCTTCAGGTAATAATTTGTCATAATTTACATAATTTCATAAGTGAACAGAAGCAAAAACTATCCCTTACATACTCCTTTGTGCAATTTGTCCTAACTCCCCATAAAACTGAAACAGAACCAACTGTTCCTCCTGGAGATGACTTTCGTAATTATGTTGTACCAAAATTTGAATTGCAGTCCCAGATGTATAATACCGATTTATACTTTCAATGACAACTCAGTGTCACAGATACTCCCTTTTTATGTACTGATTCCCTTTGTAATATTGTTTTAATATCTTTTCTGCCATCTTAAAGTATGCATATCTATAAATGGGTTAACCAATTTTTTGTACTCCATACACTACTACAGAAAGGCTAATACTAGACGGCAAATCACAGACGGTTTTATAAAACCGTCTGTGACAGATACAAATATAGACGGTTTTAATTTGAACACCGCCTGTGTTGGTGGCGTCGGCGAAAAAAAGTATCTCAGACGGTTCATACCTATGAACCGTCTGTAATACTTTAGTATCACAGACGGTCCGTATTAAGAACCATCTGTGATAATCTTGTTATCACAGGCGGTTTTTAGTAAAAAACCGTCTGTGATAATTCACAGATGGTTTTTAGTAAAAAACCGTCTGTGATAATCAACGCATTTATTGCTCCACTCAGACCGCATCTGTCTTCATTTCGATCCAGATCTAGCCACCGCTGCGCACTCTTTCGCTCAAGAGACAAGCTAGGCGATTTGAGGCCAGTTATTTTGGTGGAAAGAGGCAGAGATTGAGCTTTGAAGATTCATTCAATTCATACTTTCCTGCTGGTGGCTAGCTCTAGATATGGTTAGTAAGAAAATTTATTTTTTCTTTAATTGCATTACAATTTAGATTTAAGTAATTGGTGAGTGTTATTGAAGATGGTTAATTTGTAAAATTGTTGGTTATATAATAGCTGTTGTGTTTATAATATGAATTGAGCTAGCAAATTAAACCTCAATATAATACATGTGGCCGGTATATATGTAGTAGTAATTAGTTAAGCTAATTTTAATCTTGAGTTGTTATGTATGTACGTAACGTAGGATCGAAGCTGGATGTATGCCGCGAGCCGTGTGAGTGAAGAGTATATTAATGGCATGTCTGCTTTTACAAGAGCCGCCGAGGAGGATATGTTCAATAAGGGGGTGGAATATATGTATCGTCCATGCGTGATCGAGAATTTAAAGATGTTTAAAACCGAGGGCAAATTGAAGCGCACTTGATTCGGAGGGTTTCAAAAGGGTTATACGTGTTGGACCGGTCATGACGAAGTGAATGATCATATGTCCGCGGATGACATCGCCGTGAAGTGAATGATATGCCGCGGATGACATCGCCGGTGAAGTGAATGACATGGCGCGGATGATGTCGATTGTGGTTCGGATACGGATAGGTTGCACGATGACAATCTGGATCAGATGCTTCGCGATGTAGAAGAGAACTATGATGAGAGAGAGTATGTTAAATTCCGTGGCTTGATGGAGGACTCGGAGAAACCTTTGTTCACGTGTTGCGGTCAAAGTACACGAGGTTGTCGGCCGTGCTTGAACTGTTGAAATTAAAGGCAAGCAACAATGGACCGACAAAAGTTTCACTATTCTTTGGGTCTTTTAGCGGACATGCTTCCGGAGGAAATGAGTTGCCTAAAACCACGTATGTATATATATGTATATATATGTATTTATATGTATATATATATATATATGTATATATATGTATATATATGTATTTATATGTGTGTATGTATGTATGTATATGTATTTATATGTGTGTATGTATGTATGTATATGTATATATATGTATGTATATGTATGTATGTATGTATATGTATATATGTATATGTATATGTATATGTATGTATATGTACACATATGTATATATGTATATATATATATATATATATATATATATATATATGTATATGTATATGTGTATATGTATGTGTATGTGTATGTGTATGTGTATGTATTTACATATACATATACACATATATACATACATATAGATATACACATATACATACACATATATACATATATGTATACATATGATTGAATTAATCGACTTTGATCCCAGTGTAAAAATAAAAAAATTGTGCATGGCATGCATTATCATAACCCATGTTGGCCTGTTCCTTTTCCTCTTTGAAACCGATTAAGATAAATCCGCATGTGAATATGATTGATCCCATGGAGCCCCCACTTCACATCACTTACTAGGTACTAATAGGACAAGCTAGAGAGCAAAATTGTGTCACTTTTTCGATCGAGCTAGACTCTTTAAGATGGCCACAGGTAAAGTTAGTTAACCATCAATCGATCTATACTATATATCTCTAAGCACGCGGCCTCTCCGAGCTTTTGGGATCTTAACAACTAGCCGCTCACATACAATAATTCAGATCCATCTTGACATCAGTGATTAATTTGCAAACAAAGATGGCCGGATCGATCTCGATGGAACAGGATAGATAACGCCCTAACCATCACAAGAGCAATAGCTATATATAGGATAGCTAATAGCTAGATCTATCTCTCTCTAACTGTCACACGCATTTGTCTTTCAAAGAACAAGTTGATGCGCTTCTGTGCAAAAACTAATCACCTCGATCGCTTTCTTTCAGTTGCAAGGCAACATCCAAGTTGCACTACTTTACTTTATCAACATATGCTAACGTGGCTAATTGTGCCTATAAATGGGACCTAATCGTGCATCTTGTTGATTCACTAATCATCGTATCCTACGCACACACCAACCAAATCATATCAATATGCAAGAGATGACAAGCATACAGAAGGCGGGATCGTACTCGGAGTGCTGGAACGCCAGCGCGGCGAATCATCTCGTCGCCGGCGGAGCAGCAGCCGGCATTATCTCCAACGACGTGGAGACGGTGCGGTGCGCCACCCGGGCGGCGTACTGTGGCGACTGGGTCTTGGGCCTCTGCACGGAGGCGGTAGGCGAGCGGATGTGCCGGGATCAGCCCGGCGGCGTGGAGGAGGCGCTGCGGTCGCACATGGCGGTGTGCAGGGACTTCAACGCGACCACCAGGCTGAGCCACAAGCTCTCCCTCGCCGTCTCCATGAGGGACATCGCGCGGAGGAGCTTCAACCGCCGGACGTCGTCGGCAACGTGCCACCCACGACCAGCTCCGCCCGGCCAAGACGATTACGAGGACCCTCAGCTGCCAGCCACAGTTCTTCGCGTTATTGGATCGACATTGATGCATGGACGTGTGATGTATATGGATTTTGGATGGCTCATTTGAGCATGCTATTTGGCAACGGCTGCGGCTTATGACTTTTGGTTGAAAATTTTGAATTTTAGCTGTTTATAGTATAGATTACGAAGAGACAAATACTCACTTGCGATTTTGGCTAGTACAGATGTTAGTCTTTTAACGTATAGATCGTTTAACTTGTAGACCCCGTCTTGAGAAAATACTTCGTTTGAAAGTTAGATACTATATCAAAAATCAAAAATTGTTAGTTTCGGAGGAAAAGAACGTGCCTGCTATGCTAGCATGTTCTAACTTACATGCATGCATGCATGTATTTTGTTTTGGTGGCGTGTGTACATTTGTTTTCTAATATAATAAAGCTGGCTTTGCAAAATTAATTTCGACTGACTTATTTAGAACATGTACTATGCAGGTACATGGAGTGGTGTTTACCGAAAAACTGTCTTTTCTTGTCACGTAGGAAAGATAAGTTACAAATTTTGCAACATTGATAGTTGAGTAGCACCCTTGCTTAACAAGTACCGATGCGTGGAACTACATCTAAGTAATTAAATAATACAACCATCTAAACATATAAAAAAGGTACTTACATTAGAGAAGATGACTTCTCCGACGGCGCCGAGTGGAAGGGTCATTGCTTGACGGATAAAAGTAAGTTACTTTAAAAATAATAGTTTGATAATATAGCTATATACCCTCTTTAAGTACAAATGTAAAAGCATCTTGCATTATACTTAAAAAAACTTTTCCCTTAAAAAAACTCAACATTGGTCCATTTGCAAAAAAAAAAAAAAGATAGCACGTGTATTGTGCTAGATTTCAAGCCGAAATGAACAACTGGAGATGTCATACACCAGTTGATGGACCTCACGGATATGGCCATATGAGGAATGCATGGGTCCAATTGAACAATGGAAGTACTATACAACACTCATATGTTTTTTTACGAAAATTAGTCAGATTTCTCATCTTTGAATATGCACGAAGATTTATGCACCACCACCTCCACCTTCTTGTTTGACGACCTTTTCTTTCTTCTCTCTGACGACCCCTTCTTCCTCCTTACCGACGAATCTAAAGGGTGAATCCCGTCCCTGTACCTAGGGTTTACCGTTCTCCATGGTGATAGAGGGAGCCCGGGGGTGGTGGCCCGGCGATGGACGGCGGTGGGGCAGACGGGGCGGGATAGGAGTGTGCATGGGTGGTGCCGGAGAGCGGTGGCGACGAAGGTACTAACTATTAGGTTGGGTGGGGCCGACACGGCGAGGATGGTTAGGGGTGGCGCGGCGAGGCGGCGGGGGTGCCGCCGGCTGTTGGTGGTAGAGGAGGGGGCGGGGGTGGCTGGGGAGATGCACAGAGCTGCTCTGTGTGAGAAAGGAGGAATTCGTGGGAGGAGTTTGTCGCCAATGATGAGGAGGGCGCGACACGGAGGGTGACGAGAAGAGGGTGGCACGAAGGGAACGGCGCCGGGTGGGAGGAGATAGGTGACAGTGTCGGGATTAGGGTTAGGTTTAAATAGGATTTAGATGGGTGGATCAAGGACGTTGGATGTATATCCGATAATTCGAGAATCTAACTAATATTTTCTAAAACATTGTTAAATAATATATAAATAGACCCGTTAAACAATGTACCAGCTGTGTCTATCTTCCTCCCTCGTCGCTTCATTTTTGGGCCTCGCGTCCTCACGGAAGTAAAATGCCCACGAAAAATGCAAATTCTTCTTCTCGTTTTCTCTCTTAAAAAATGGGAAATGAAAATTCGCAAACTAGCTTAGTGGGAAATTCCTAAAAAGAAACGAAAGCTAGCTAGTTGGAAATCGACACGTACGACACTGAGAGTGTCACACGCAACCAATGGTGATAAGGTTTGGTCGGCTACCTGCTGCGACGTGTATGGTCACAATTTGAGAGAGATTGTGGCATGCTGCACGCAGCAGCTATTGACAAAATGGTGTATTTCAGCACGCACTGAACTTTTCCGTAAAGATGCAGATGCTTGCATAGCTATTCTCCGAAGTAAAGACAGAAAAAAAGAAAAAGATCATGTAGCTAGCTAGGTCTCAGAGAAGCAGCCAGAGGAGGTCAGCGAGAAGAAGCCCATCCTTTCGTTTCCACTTTGATTTGATAGATGCGCGCGAAACACATAGATCCCTGTGAGGATCTGGTTTCGGACAGTCGAACGGGCATCCATCTAGCTAACCTGCCGTCCGGATACATGCATAATTCGAATTCGTATTCTATCCAATTTGCCAGCATCCGATTTTGAATAAAAAAATATGAATTATGGTATGAAAAGAGTAATATCCGTACGTATCTGACCCATTTTCACTCCTACGTGCATGCATCGATCGTAAGTTACACAGAAGCGCGCACGGACGCCGGCGGTTCAGCATGTAAGCTAAGCTAGGGCCGTCGCTTGCACGCCTGCATCGCCGATCGATGGGCGGACGTGCGAATCGAACCTGCCGTGCGCGCGCTGCTCCTGCACTCAAGTACTCTAGTTTCCGCGTAGCGCCAAAACGAAAAGGCTTCATATATAGACGCAGATGGATCGCCAAAGATACGGGCGACACACTAATTGGGAGATTGTAGCTTTCTCCTAGTAGCATCTGTTATTTTAGGCTGCAACTTATAACTTTTGACTAAAATTTTTAAATTCTAACTATTAGTGAGAGAATTCAGAGAAAATACTCGTATACAATTTTGATTGATCTAGATGAAATTACGACATGTCTATCATAATCAACTTATAGACCTATTTTGAAAAAACACTTTGTTTAAAAACTAAGTAGGATAGAAAAATCACCAGATAGAAGCCGATTGAACAGACCGGCCGTTTTTTCTCCTCCTCACTTTGTGAGATGATATGGGGCAGTAACGGTGGAGAAAAAAAGGAGAGAAGATTCGTTTGGACTTCGGAGTGATGGAGAGCGGCGGAACGTTAGCAGACCGTCCGCGCGCGGGGGAGGCGTGTACGCGCCGTGCAGCTAGCTGTATGTGGTGGGCACGCGCGCGCGGGGCTCACGCCTCCCGCCGCTATATATACCGGCGGCCACCGGTCGATTACCACTCAGCAGCCAGAGCAAGCTAGCCCATCCATCTGCACAAAACTAACAAGTAGCTAGAGCAAGCAACTTCATCGTCAACCTCTCAGCATGTCAGACAAGTGCGGCAACTGCGACTGCGCTGACAAGAGCCAGTGCGTGTAAGTGCAAACTAATCCTCCCTCTTACACACAGGCACGCACAGACGATTGAAACCAGTAACTAGCCCATGAACGTGCGTACGTGCGTGTGACTAACGATGATCACTGACTGGTGATCAATTTCTGCATGCAGGAAGAAAGGAAACAGCTATGGCGTCGTCATAGTTGATGCCGAGAAGAGGTACGTACCTACTCCCAATCGGCTATCAATTCCTGGTCTTACCTTGGGGATGACTGTAACAACCAATTGCACCCCTTGTATAGGAAGAAAGACAGAATAGGCACACAGACATCTCAAAGTTAATCTAAGGGCCTAGGAAAATCAACTTTTCAAAGAATCATGCGAAACCAAAGAAAAACACACCTCATATACGGCCCTGTTCTTAAACGGCTTTCGATTTTTCTACAGTAACTAGCTTTTAAACAAAATATTTTTTTTAAAATAGGGCTTAATAGTTAATTATAGTATATATTGTATGACTTTATTTATATCGGTAAAAGTCGCACATGAATTTCAGTTACTCTGTAATCTCTCGATGAACAACCAAAAGTCATAAGTCGTAGTCAAAAGTACAAACCATAGCCACAAAAGAACAGATCCTACATCTCATATACATCAAAGAAGTTGACTAGATGTATGAGCTCAGTCTCTAAAAAAGATGTTAAGACCTCTTAAAGCCACTTCATTTCTAGAGGTTGCATCTTGTTTGGAGGTCCGTTAAATTTTAATATATTCCTCCTAGCATAGTAGCGCCTAGCCAGATTTATGAGCTGGAGACACCAAATAAGTGCTATAGATTTATTTTTTTTATTTACACATGTATTAATTAATTTATGTATCATACAGGAAAACACTTCCATTCGATTAGCCTTTTTTAAATTATGGAAAGTGCTAAACAACACTTAAGTGCTTTTTTTTTGGAGTCGGAGTACTCAGATTTTTCTCTCATATATATATCCCCTAAAAAAATAAGTGCCATGAACCACAAAATCACTCAAATCCTCCTTCACCCATATATACATCACCTCTAAAAAATATGAGTGCTTCGAACTACAAAAAAACACTTGAATCTCTCTTCTCCCATGTATGCACCACTCCTAAAAAAACGTGAGTGCTCCGAACCATAAAAAATAATCGAATCCCCTTCCTCCCGTGTATGCACCCTCTCTAAAAAATCTAAGTGCTTTGAACCACAAAAAACACTCGAGTGCTCGTTAGACATCTCCTTAAATTATATACTTGCTAGTACTAAACTACTAATAATATCTCATTGAGAGATCACTCAGGATTTTAGTGCTCTTTGCAAGCAGTTGATTAGTTACAAAAACTGAATTACTTACCATCACATATGCGATGCAGCCACTTCGAGATGGTCGAGGAGGTCGCCTACGAGAATGACGGCAAGTGCAAGTGCGGCACCAGCTGCTCCTGCGCTGACTGCAACTGCGGCAAGTGAAGCCGCTGTGCCCTGGCCTCCATGCCCCTCCGCATATAATAATCTAGTCAATTAAGCCCATGCATGCTAATTAGTCAATGATCACATTGATTAATCGATGCATGCATGCTAAATAATGTGTGTGATGTGGTTGTGACGTGTCAGTCATGTATGTCATGAGTCCAGAGTCCATGTATCTCTGTATCCCTATGATATATATGGATGAAGCTTACCTAGTGCTTTTAATTATTTTTCTTTTTTGCAATTACAAAGAAGGCACACATTCAGAGGAAAAGTCAGACGACAGGAGCACTAGGATCATCTCTATTGCATAATAGTGTTCTATCTACCGATGAACAATAATAAACAACAATTTTCTATACGATTAATTTCATTGGGCTCACTGGACCCAATGCACCTACACTAGTTTCGCCCCTGCACACATTACATGTATACACGCGAGTGCATTCATTTGACATACCCCTAAAAAGATCATTTGACATACCCCTAAAAAGACAGAGGCCGAGGATAAATTCGTGACTACACAAAGTTTTTACCGGAACAAAACACTAGGATTCAAATGCTGATGGGTGAAATACTACACCCACAACCCCCTAACCTAGAGTTGGTTTTCTTGAGTGCTTTTAATTAGTTACGTACTCACTCTGTCCTAAAATGTAGGTTGTCGTGGGTTCTGTACGGTCAAACTTTTCAAGCTTTGATCATTAATATATATATATATATATATATATATATATTAAAATATATAGATTGACTACATGAAATAATATTATTGGATTTGATTTGCAAAATTCTTTCATAATATATTATTATTATTATTATGTTAATAAATCATAATCAAAGTCTTGTATCGAAGACTATAAAAAAATTAAAAATAACCTATATTTTGGTACGGAGGAAGTATATTGTTGACTTCGCTAGTTCTGTTTCCCTTCTGACATCCCAACCAATAGACTGCTCCAGCTAATCGATACACATGCTACGATCTGATCAATCGAAACAAACTTAAAAAACGAAAGAAAAAGAAAAGCACACGAATCAGCCCGGCTCAAAAGAGCTTTTTTGGATGAGTTATGGCTGAAAAGTATTTAGTTAGTTGAAAAAACACTGTAGCTGACTGAGACTTATTTAGCATAATTAAATTTAAAAAAATTTAAAAATAGAAAAAACATGTTAGCCCATCACGTATAATGTAAACAAATAAGAGAAAAAAGAACCAGCAAAAAAACACAAAAAACCAAAAATATAGAAAAAACGAAATTTATAAATAGTGCAAAATAAGCTAGAAGCCAGAAACTCAAACCGAAACGAACAGGAAAGATATTAACCATTATTTCAGTACATAAATAACACAAACAATAACTTTCAATCAAAGATCAGAAATCAAACCAAGCACCGGATGAAAACAGTAAAAGACAAGCAAAGCCGAATTGAGCTACTTACACTTAGATCTTAAGATCAGTAGCAGTAGTAATTAATTAACACAAAACAAGCAATCAAGTCAATGCATCCATCAACACCTCCTCGATCCGTACACCGACGATCGATCTATGTACGTCGTATGCATTTCGTGCTCGACGAATCAGTTCATGTTGCGGGAGCAGCGCGTGATGGCGGAGCAGCCGCGGCGGTAGGGGTCGGCGGCTTGCTGCGACGCGCAGTTGGTGTAGTAGGACCGGCCGCGCTTGCTGCACGTACGGCACCTGGTAGGCCCGCAGCGCCGCGTAGCTGGGTGTACCAACTGGTGGTTTTGAAATATAAGTAAATTATTTAATTTTTTTATTAGTTTAAGTAATTAGGTAAATTGATTGGTGTATGTGGCTTAATATGATATCAGAGATAAGAGATCTTGAGCTCAAGACTCGATTGGTGCAATTAAAAAATAGTTACAGTCTATTTCTATTTCACGTCTTAGGTCTGAGGGAGCCATATATAAGAGAAATGTTGAAGTATAAATAAATTGTTTACTTTTTTATCAACTTAAACTTTTAAATAAACTGTTCTACATATACAACTTAGGTGGTGATCATTTTGGCTTATTTTTGGTGGCTTATGGCTGAAAAGCAACGTGGTGGTGAAAAAACATCAGAATGACGAGAGCTTATTTAACATAATTATATTTAAAAAATTAAAAAATATAAAAAATATGTTAGCCTATCACAAACAACGCAAACGAATACGGCAAAAAAAAGAACTGATAAAAAAGCTAAAAAAACCAAAAGTTCAGAAAAAAACGAAATTATGAATAGTAAAAAATAAACCAAAAGTCAGAAGGTTAAGCCGAAACGAGCGGGGCCTTAATAGGTCGGCCTCCTTGCCGCTGGCAGCTGCCGCAGCAGGGCCTCATTTGGCGTCCCCACCTCCTCGTCCTCCTCCACTGCGCACTGCCCCAGCGTCCCGTGGCATGTCCTCACCGACGATGACGACGCCGCCGAGTCCATCACGCCGTAAGCCGCCGCCGGTCCATTCTTTAAAATGTCATGGATTTATATGGGAACGGTTATAAGTATTGCCTATTTTCTAAAAAGCTGTGGAGTTCATTGACCACACAGCTTATGGACCTATGGTTTCGGGGTTAATGCAGCGACCGACCTTATATTTCGAAGGGATGGCACCGGTGGCACCATTGGGTCAGGGTGGCAGTGTTGGCAGGGGAAACTGTTGGATCAATTCATTTTCTAGTGTTAATCTCAGCTGTACAAATTACCATGTTTCTTGAAGCTTGACACTTTGACCCAAATAAAAAAAAAACAAGAAGTCCTGATTTCGCGTGTGCGCGATTTGGTTCGAGCGCACGCATACCACTGGAAGCTATTGGATCGGAGCAAGCTAATCGTGGGACGTCACCTGCGAAAGCAAATGCCTTGTCTCTTTTGTCACGTAGCCGTTGGCGTGGTGGTACATTGCTTACGGTTGGGACTGATAAAGGTGGTTCCATTTGACATACAATTACGGGAGATGAAGTGCACAATTGCGTAAATCGAGAGACAGAACAAGCCGTTTCATATCGATTTTAAATTTTTCTCTCAATATTGCAAAATATGTCATTACATACGGTTCAAAAACGTCAAACAGTTTCATGAGCCATTTGAGTTTATAGGTCAATAATAATATGGAATCATCACAGACGGCTTTCGAACCGTCTGTGATGCAGTATTTCACAGACGTTTTCAACTACAAACGTCTGTGATAGTAGACTATCACAGACAGTTTATAGTTAAAATCATCTGTGATATAAGACTTGTCATAGACAGTTTCAACTACAAACCGTCTGTGATATTTAAATATCATGGATCTGTGATAAATCTTATTGCACAGATGGTTTCAACTATAAACCATCTATGATAGTAGAAATCATAGACAATTTGTAGTAGAACTATCTGTGATATTCTTTTCTATTCACAAATCTATTTCTATTAGTTGGTCAGCCTTAGGAAATGCTAGCTATGCTCTCTGAAACAAACATATCAACACAGTATATATACATCCAATTCACATTCATTCATTTCAGAAAGAAGAAATATATTTCACAAATCAATTAACTGAAATGGAATAATTATTCATCCATAAACAAATACATGTACATATGAATAATTAAGCTCAATCTTATCCAAGTGAAATTTGTTATACATTGTGGAATTCCCTATCTTCTTTTATGACTATAGACCACAAGAAGTACACACAATGTCCTCAAATCTCTGAGAGGTCGGGCTATTCCAATGGAGTTGTAGCGATGGACAGAACCTATCGGTAGGAAGATCAATGTCATGCATACATATGTAAATTGATAAGTATGAAATAATTATCGCAATATTAAGAAATTAACCTGAGGATCAATATTGATCTTCGCGGAATTGACGAGTAGTTGCATATTATGGCAAACATAGAATCCACAGGTGTTGCTCAACAGCTGCTGGTGGTACTGCAAAAATAGATTTTGTTAGTTCGACATGCATTACTACGAAGTGTTATATAGGATTAATATGTACACGAGAATACCGAGAAATATAGATCATGTCGCAGAGTTCCATCCTTTCGGATTTCCGTACCTTTGCAACGTATATGACGAACGACCTACGTGATTTCAAGAAGATAGCCTTAGTCATTGGGAAGGAAATACTACAATAGAGTTATACATGGAGAAAATGTATTTACCCGTCGACTAATTGTTGGACAAATGTGAAATCGGTTTTGTTCCTCTTTAGGGAATCAAGGTATATTATCTTGTTCCGTTTTGGTATAATTACAATTAAAATTTAGTGGAACCTACACAAGTATGCATGGTCATTAAACCTAAGTTTGTATTGCTTATAAAGTACAATCAACAGGCCCAAAGATTGATTACAAGGATCTACTAGTGTCTTTTGCTCATTATGGATCATAGCAAGATGAAGACGAGGACAAAAAGAATCAAATCACCAAAGACAAGAACAAGAACTCATGCAAGAATAAAAATGAGTACAAATATTATAAGAACTTGATCAATTGCATGAAGATGAATATTTCTTACAACTTGCTGGTTTACGAAGGACCCTCTATAAGTCCCAGTCATACTCACACCATGAAGGAGATGATCTAGCCTAACCCTAGAAGTTTTGTTATTTCCTTCCTTGTTCTTCTAGCTAGCCTCCACCTCCTCTAAATAGGCTAACCAATGTCGGACTCAGAAACAACAACTCCAGATTCTCTGTGTTAATCGCATTAGTCCAAGATCAATTAGTGCACATAGTGAACAATAAAGTTAAATATCAATCATAATAATATTTATTGATTAACTAAATATGGACATGAAGACTAAAGTTTACATCCATGGCTCATATGCTAAATTTAAACATAAGTAGTAGGAGAAAAATCAAAGTGGAACAAATCCAGTAAGCCTACCCACAAGCAAACGACAGTAAGATACGGCCGATTCATCCTGATCCTCACCGTAGTCAAAGTCCTCCTCCTCCAAGCAACATAATTAAGCAAGGGTGAGCACATAAAATGTACTCTACAAGTTACACAGAAAAATACATTATTAATGTAAGGGCAACAAGTGAAGACATATATGGTTATTTTAGTGTAAAGCAAAGTTCAAAGAAATACAATAAGTAGATAGGAAATTGTTGAATTTAATATAGTAAGTAAAAATAGTAATTTAAACAAATTAATACCATTAGTACAGACACTGACCTGACACCAATCTAACCACGTGTATCTCACCCAGACCATCTTTCTCTAAAAAGATTTCAACAATTATACTTAAACTAGTTTTAAAAAAATAAAATGTCAAGCTACCCACAATAAGAAGAAAAATAAGCATATTGTCAAGCCCAAGGCTACTACTGAGTTTAAGAAGAAAGGCAAAGGAAAGGGCGGCTGCTTTGTGTGCGGTGATTCTGGCTATTAGGCTAAGGATTGTCCAGACCGCAAGGATAAGCAGAAGAAGTCTGCCAACATGATTATTAATGATGCAGGAGGAACATCGGGATACGGTAATTAT
Organism: Bonia amplexicaulis; assembly: GCA_036346245.1. Classification (NCBI taxonomy): domain Eukaryota; kingdom Viridiplantae; phylum Streptophyta; class Magnoliopsida; order Poales; family Poaceae; genus Bonia; species Bonia amplexicaulis. The sequence continues at coordinate 15,378,215 of CM070748.1, forward strand.
TTACCTACAGTTCTTTCATGTTTGTCAATCACCTGAGTGGTGGGTTGACACTGGTGCTAATATTCATGTGTATGCTGATATTTTCTTGTTTTTATCTTATCAGGTCTGTCGAGGTTGCTCCTTGTTGATGGGGAACGGATCGCATGCAGCTGTTCATGGTGTTGGTACGGTCGATCTGAAGTTTACTTCTAGAAAAACCGTGCAGTTGAAGAACGTGCAGCATGTCCCCTCCATAAAGAAGAATCTCGTCAGCGGATCTCTACTGTGTAGAGATGGTTTTAGGCTTATATTTGAGTCCAATAAATGTGTCGTGTCTAAATATGGAACATTTGTTGGTAAAGGTTATGAGAGCGGAGGCTTGTTTCGTTTCTCATTGATGGATTCCTATAATAAAGTTGTGAACCATGTGTGTAACGATGATGATGAATCTAATATTTGGCATTCACGACTTTGTCATGTTAACGTTGGGTGTATGACGCGCTTAGCTAATATGAGTTTAATCCTGAAATTCACTTTGGTCAAAGGTTCTAAGTGCCATGCGTGTGTTCAATCGAAACAACCTCGCAAGCCTCACAAGGCAGCAAAAGAGGCGAGGAATTTGGCACCGTTAGAACTCATTCATTCCGATTTGTGCGAGATAAATGGCGTGTTGACTAAAGATGGAAAGAAATATTTCATGACGCTTATAGATGATTGCACTAGATTTTGCTATGTGTATTTATTGAAAATAAAAAATGAAGCATTTGATTACTTTAAGATCTATAAAGCTGAGATAGAAAACCAACTTGAGAGGAAAATCAAGCGGGTAAGGTCTGATCGTGGGGGAGAGTATTTTTTAAATGAGTTTACTTCATTTTGCGAGGACCATGGAATTATTCATGAGAGGACGCCTCCCTATTCTCCCGAATCAAACGAGGTTGCCGAAAGAAAGAACCGCACTCTAACTGACTTAATTAACGCCATGTTAGACACTGCGGGACTTTCTAAGGAATGGTGGGGTGAGGCTATATTGACCGCGTGTCATGTCCTGAATAGAGTTCCTACAAAGAACAAAGAAGTAACACCATTGGAGAAATGAGAAAAGAAGAAGTTGACTCTCTCATACTTGTACACCTGGGGATGTTTGGCCAAAGTTAACGTGCCAATTGTCAAGAAGCGCAAACTTGGACCAAAAACCGTAGATTGTGTATTTCTTGGTTATGCTATGCATAGCATGGGTTATATGTTCTTAATTATAAAAACTGGAGTACCTGACGTGCGTGTTGGTACAATCATAGAGTCCAGAGATGCTACATTTTTTGAGAATGAATTTCCTATGAAATGTGATGTACCTAGCTCATCTAGTCAAGAACCTATAATCTCCCTTGATTCTTTTGTGCCGATAGAACATGTTGAGCAAACGCCTATGGAAAATCCTGAGGAGAATAACAATGAAGCTACTCGAAAGAGTAAGAGACAGAGGATTGCAAAATCTTTTGGTGATGATTTCATTGTATACCTCATGGATGACACTCCAAGAACCATTGAAGAGACATATTCTTCTCCTGACGCTGACTACTGGAAGGAAGCAGTACGGAGTGAGGTGGACTCTATTACGTCTAATGGAACTTGGGAGGTCGTTGACCGTCCTTATGGGAGTAAACACAGAGGATGTAAATGGGTTTTCAAGAAAAGCTTAGGCCTGATGGTACAATTGAAAAGTACAAGGCAAGGCTTGTGGCCAAGGGTTATACTCAGAAAGAAGGTGAGGACTTCTTTGATACTTATTCACCTGTTGCCCAATTGACCACAATTCGAGTACTACTTGCCCTGGCTGCCTCTCATGGTCTTCTCATTCATCAAATGGACGTTAAGACAGCTTTCCTAAATGGAGAGTTGAAGGAGGAGATTTATATGGATCAGCCAAACGGGTTTGTGGTAGAAGGTCAAGAAGGAAAGGTATGCAAGTTGTTAAAATCTTTGTATGGCCTAAAGCAAGCACCTAAGCAATGGTATGAGAAGTTCGACAGAACTTTGACATCTGCTGGCTTTGTTGTGAATGAAGCCGACAGATGTGTGTACTATCACTATGGTGGGGGAGAAGGAGTGATCTTGTGCTTGTATGTTGATGACATACTGATTTTTGGGACCACCCTCAATGTGATTGAGGAGGTCAAGGACTTTCTGTCCAATAGTTTTGAGATGAAAGATTTAGGAGTGGCTGATGTGATTCTTAACATTAAGCTACTGAGAGGAGGTGATAGTGGGGTTACACTTGTGCAATCCTACTATGTGGAGAAGGTCTTGAGTCGCTTTGGTTATAGTGACTGCAAGCCTGCTTCTACTCCTTATGATCCTAGTGTGTTATTGAGGAAAACCAAGAATAACAAGGGATCAATTGAGATACTCCAGTTATTGGCTCATTGATGTATTTAGCTAGTGCTACGAGGCCTGACATCTCGTTTGCTGTGAGCAAGCTAAGCCGATTTGTTTCGAATCTGGGAGATGATCATTGGCGTGCTCTTGAAAGAGTGATGCGCTATCTAAAGGCAACCATGAGCTATGGCATTCACTATGCTGGGTACCCAAAGGTACTAGAGGGCTACAGTGATTCAAACTGGATCTCTGATGCTGATGAGATAAAAGCCACGAGTGGATATGTGTTCACACTTGGAGGTGGTGCTGTTTCCTGGAAGTCTTGCAAGCAGACCATCTTAACGAGGTCAACAATGGAAGTAGAACTCACAGCGTTAGATACCGCCACTGTTGAAGCTGAGTGGCTTCGCGAACTCCTTATGGATTTGCCGGTGGTTGAAAAACCGATACCGGCTATCCTGATGAACTGTGATAATCAGACTGTAATTATCAAGGTGAACAGTTCTAAGGACAACATGAAGTCATTTAGGCATGTTAAGAGGCAGTTGAAGTCTATCAGAAAGCTGAAAAACTCCGGAGTGATAGCATCGACTATGTCCGAATGACTAAGAATCTGGTGACCAATTTACAAAGGGTTTATCACGTAATGTGATAGATAGTGCATCGAGTGAGATGGGCCTGAGACCCACATGAGTCATACCAAAGTGGTAACCTGTTCTACGTGATCGGAGATCCCGTTAAGTAGGATGGTGAAACAAGCTGTTGGTTGACTGGGAGGAGAGACATTTACAGGGTTCATTTCTTCAATGATGTGCTTCTCTCCTATTCTGTATGACAGGTTGGTTTTACCTCAATGTGATCCGAGTGGCTCATTTAGAGCAGAGATGTCGGCCTACAGGACATCTTAGAAGGACCACACCTATATGAGTTCGACTGCTAGTCACAGTCTATGGGATTTGGGTGATCTCTAGATACTTATGAATAGGCATGGAGTATGACTTATACGCTCCAACCAGAGAGGATGCTTTAGGCAGCCTAGTACTAGTAAAGGAATTGGGTAAAGTTTGTTCACACAAAACTGTCAATTCAAGGCATAGTCCATTGTTCAGTTGTGGATGAGTGTAACTCCTTTCCTAGGTGGATGTTCAACTTAACAGTCTCCATCAAAACACTGGTATATCAAACAACAGTAGAACTGAGACCATTCTCGTGTGCCTTGAAATTTGGTGGGGATTGTTGGATTAATTGGACTTGGTCCATTTAATTTAGCAATTAATCAAATGAAATTCCTAGGCCCACATGGAAAACTGTTTAGTCCCATATGGAGATTTGAATGGGAGTTACACCACTTTAAAAGGTGGAACGTGGTAACCCCCTTTGTGAAATTGAAGAGAGCCAATACGCGCGCGCTCGCTAGCTCGCTCGCTCGCCTCGCCTCGCCACGCCGAGCCGAGCCATGCCGTGCTGTGCCGTGCCGTGCGGTGTGGTGCGTGTGCATGTGCGTGCGTGCGTGCGCGTAGGCGTCGGGTGCGGGCGCGTTTTTCTTTATCTATTCGAAAATCGAAACGCACTAACTCGCAGTAAATAATATTAATGAATGGCTGGCAGTAACGGTGCAGTTACTAGTGTATTATGGCTGCAGTTACTATGGCCTCTTCGTTTTTGCTGCAGTTACTCTGGCCTCTTCGTTTTTGTTGTTACAAAAGGTGAGCATAAAAGGCTCTCTACTCCATACGAAAAAGGGAGAAGAAAGAACAGTATTCTGGTTTTGTTTTTGTCGCTGCTCTCTGCAATCTCCGGTCCAGAACCTTGCGCGCAGAGGGTTCTGGGCGAGTAGGCCTCCGAAACTCCGTCCGTCTGTGTACCTGCACAGGTAGATGGGCGATCATGTTTTTGGGGAGCGCATTGGCGCAACTGCTCATTCTGGTGGTGAACTGCTCGCGAGACTACACGGCGAACATCTTCCTGCATCACGTCTCGTCCTGCATCACGCCTCGATCGACTACATCAAATAGGCCATCATGTCGACTGATGGTAACGGCGTATCTGGTGTCTCCGACACTGGCCCCGCCAGAGGGTATAACCTGAAAACTTATCTGATGTATTTGTTTCTGTACGCTATGAATTTGTTAATAGGTGCTGCTGTTAGTTTATTCGTTAGCGAATATGAATACATCATTGTTGAATCACTCATGTTTTTATATGTCATATTTTATATGCTAAATTTTTGAATTAAAATATATCAAAAATTAACTAGATATTCAACAAGCGTGATTTGTTGGGGGCATGAGCGAAGAAATCAAACGTGACTGAGAAAAGAAGAGCAAAACTGTAGTAAGAAGAGCAACGCTGTAGTAAGGGAAGGTACTAGTGGACAGAGACATCGGTCATAACGCAAGAAAAACTAAAGTGACATGCAATGAAGGAAATAAAGAAGGAACGGGACTGATGGACAGAGGCATAAAGCAAGAAAAACAAAGTAATTAATATGCAGCGAAAGAAATAACGGTTGTGCTTTTATACAGACGACTAAATTTTTTTATCTCTTACTTAACTGAAGTTATACTATTAATTAACTGAAGTTATAGTTTCTCTTCTAAAAAATCACCTGTAACTTCAGGTGATTCAGGGTGTAACTTTTAATCACCTGAAATTACAGCCTCTCTTCAAAAAATCACCTGCAACTTTAGATAATTGAGAGTGCAACTTAAATGATTGAGAGATAAAAAAATTTTAGTCACCTATACAATAGTCACCTCCAAGAAATAAAGAAGTGGATGTGTAATAAATAAGTGGTGAAGAGAGACCTATTCGTATCGAAGGCTGTAGATTTTTATTGTTACCATGCTGACTCCAACATACAAGTGGCCTGGCAATCATACCTCTATTACTCCAGGGGAAACGCCGCGCGAGCGAGTGCCCACATCGCCCCGCGCCAGTCCTCCGCGCGCCGCGTGGCCGGGTCATACCCCTATTACTCCAGGGGAAATGCCGCGCGAGCGAGCGCCCACATCGCCCCGCGCCAGCCCTCCGCGTGCCGCGTGGCCGGGGAATTCCCGTACGGTCGGGGGAGTGGTTTTGAGAAAAAGTCCCTGAGTTTTCCCGAAATTACGTACAGGTCATTGGTTCTCGCAAAAAAGTCCCTGCCGGTTTTTTAGCCCCCTCCAATTTGCAGGATAGCCCCCACGGTTTTTGAAATTACGCACCGATCCCCGTTTGTTTACGTACAGGTCCTTGTTTTTTTACGAAAAAAACCTTTGTCTTTTTCGAAAATACGTATTTGCCCCTTTTTTTTTACAAGTCCTCGTTTTTTCCGAAAAACCTTTTGCCTTTTTCGAAAATACGTATTTGCCCCCGGTTTTTTTTAAAAACTCCTCACGAATTATCGCCTCTTTTATTTTGATACGTACGGTGGCTGGCGCGGCGTGGCGCCGCGCCTATAAGGCTAGTATGCCAATACAGCCTATACAGGCTCATGTTGGAGCCTAGTTATGTATGGATTGGGCACAAGGGTTAAATAGCTTATTGTTATTATAATTATTATTGTTATTGTTATTATTAACTGAAAAACGATTGAAAATGGGGGCCGATTTGCCGTTCCTTGGCGGGACGGGGATTTATTTCCCCAGCGGGGTAGAAAAGAAACTGCGAAAAACTACCCATAGGTGCAGCAGGGCCCGTGGCCCTCCTTAAAAACTCATACTCTAATTTTCGTACAATGTACACTAGCCGTATCTTAATCATATTATTCATTTGAGCGTGCAATCATTGAATGTTCAAATCATTTCATTGAAATATATATTGTTCCTTATTGCAAGTGGTTCATTTATCAAATAAGACTTTAGAGCATTAGAAGAAAACAATATCACAAAGATAATAGAAGTTTTACACAAATACTCGTGCTAGGGCTAAACACGCCATCAACTGTAACCAAACAGAATACACATGGATGAGTTTTTAATCCATACTGACAGATGGCCCAACGAATATCATGCGAATTGCGGAGCAGGCACATGTATGCACATGTTATACATGCAAATGCTCTGGAAGCATCCAGAAGCTTGCCTTCCTTTCGTGAAGAAGGCAAATCAATGGTTTTGCAACTTTGCATCACGGCCTATTCTTTTTTTGCTGCGGCTTATGTCTTTTGGCTGCGGCTTATGGTTTTTGGACTGTTTATACGAGAGATTACAGATTAACAAAAACTCACATACAATTTTTGCCAATATAAATAAAGTCAATAAAGTATGTACTATAATTAACTAGTATACCTTATCTTAAAAAAATACTCTATTTAAAAGCTAGTTACTATAGAAAAATCAAAAAACAGCTTTTAGAAGCTGAAAAGAACAGAGCAGAAACGTACTCCATGTACAATGCTAATTGCTTCTACTGTAGTTCTACAAGACTAACAAGACGTGCAGGAGGGGGGAAACCAGGATACGCTACAGAACATCGTTACAAGGCCACAGGGAACCGTCCGAAATCTTTCGATATTTTCTGCGTCATTTGAGAGCCGTTCCAATTGTATCAGTTTCATTAATGTTTCTCTGCTTATTTAGCCTCCAGCAGTACCACAAATCACATTTTTATCTCAAAACTACACCTCTCTCTTTCTCTCTCTCTCTCCAAAACTCAGATTCATGCTACCAAAAGAGTGATGACCACCTTCCCAGAAAACAAGGCCACTGTAACTTGGTCGTCACTCATCAGTATCCATAGCCTGGCCATCGTAAAAGTAGCAAAAATCAGCCACATGTTTAACATGTTAAGTGTAACGTTCGTCACTGGCACGCACTGAAATGAAGCGTAGAAACATTTTGCCAACGTCATTAACCAGAGTTGTCCATTGGGTTAGTGATGGCATGCACTGATACTCTTAGGCAGTATTATTTTGTACCTTTTCAATAGGGCTGTGCAATTTTATACCGTACCGAACAAATCGTACCAAAAAACCGAACTGAACCGGTCAACTCGGTTTGACTAGTTTCGGTATTCGGTTCGGTAACTAGAAAAGTGGTATTTGTATGATTCGGTTTTTTCGGTAAAAACCGAGGAAAAACCGGATTTCCCGAAAAAACCAAAAACCAAATTTGTCTCTCCGGTCTCGGCGGCCCACCAACACCACGCGACGGCCTAGCCCGACGCACGTGCGCGGCAGACGGCATCTGCTCTTCTAACCCTAGCCGCTGCGCAGACGCCACCAGACCGAGTGACCGACGCGGCGATGCCCCCTCGCCTCGCCTCGCCATCGCTCGCCAGATCCGCTTCCTCTCGATCCGAGCTCCTCGAACCCTAGCCAGATCCGAGCTCCTCGTCGGTCGGCTCGCCAGATCCGCTGCCCGTGCTCCGCGCCTCCGCCTCCTTCGCCCTTCGGTTCTCGGCTGACGGCTGCTCCGCACCTCCGCCTCCTTCGCCCTTCGGTTCTCGGCTGACGGCTGCTCCGCGCCTCCGCCTCCTTCACCCTTCGGTGCTCGTCCCCCCTCGCCTCGCCATCGCCAGATCTGTTTCCTCTTGATCCGAGCTCCTCAAACCCTAGCCAGATCCGAGCTCCTCGTCGGTCGGCTCGCCAGATCCGCTGCCGGTGCTCCGCGCCTCCGCCTCCTTCGATGCTCGGCTGCTCCGCGCCTCCGCCTCCTTCAGTGCTCCGGTGCTCCGTGCCTTTGGCCCTCCGCCTCCCTCCGGATCTTGCGAAGTAAGTCCTTTCTGGCTTTCTCTCTGTTTCATTAATTGGTAGATTGCTAGTCTGTTGTGACTTATGAAGTACTGAAGTAGGATCTTGCGAAGTTGTAAGAACTTGTAAGTTGAAATGTTGTTGCATTTGCATACTTGCCACTTTGCCAGATTGCTAGACTGCTAGTTGGTACACTGGTAGAGACGTAGAGTGGTAGTTGCCTACTGACTCAGGAGATGAACAATTGAACATTGAACAGATCCATGCTGGACACTGGTTAATTTGTAATGTTGTTGCATTTTTGGTTAATGGTTAATTGGTTATCTATCTTTGTATTTTTGGATTATTAGATGTCTGAGTCAGATGATATTGCAAATATTGATGTATCTCGCCGCAAATCCTGCACTGATCGGATCGATCGCGCAATTCTTGATCCTAGGTACAAGTAATTCTTAATCAGTTAATCTGAGTCAATGTATGGATGTTTTTATTAACCAATGATCACTCACTTTGTTTTCTCATGTTATGCTTCAACTAATTAGCCTATTTTTCATGTTATGAATGCATTGAAATGTCAGGCTTCATTTATGTTCTTCTGTTGAGTCTTTGTGCTACATCGCTACCATCGTGTCTTGTTGGATTCATTTATATGTGCTGCTAGTCTATGTAATATGTATTGTGTATTTATTTCCTGTCTGCTGATGTAATATGTATTGTGTATTTATTTACTGCTTGGTCGCCTAGTTTATGCTATCTTGTCTTTATTTGTTTGAATTGTCGCTATCACTGGTCTTCTTTGGATTGTTTAGTGATTTATGAATTATGACTTTAGTCTTTTACTCTTTTATGTGCTATTACTTAGGTGTTAAACTGCTAGTTCCTGCTGGTTTTGTGATTGCTTCGGTCATCTCGCTATTGCCTAGTGCCTCATCTTGCTACTCTTGTCTTTGTCACGTCCGGACAACAATCAGTTGTTAATGAGTCAATGTATTCTGAATTTTTGATTGTAGAATGGATAATTTGAGTCTAGAGATGAGATTAACTTTTAGCAATTCACGTAAACTTTGGTAAAATTGGTATTAACCGATACCGTACCGAAATAAGATGGTATTTACCGATGCCACACCGTATTCTGAAAAATACCGTATTTTCCGAAATACCAAAACCGTATTTATCGATCAAACCGTATTTACTGAACCGTATAAACTAAAAAAACCGAACGAACAATGCTACTTTTCAACACACTAATTGCCTCAAGAGCACTGAGAACACCAACAACCCCATCGTATTTGCCTGAAAATGGAATGGCATCGACATGAGAACCAGCTGAAACTGCTCCTAGTCCCGCCTCAGAACCCACCCCGCAGAGAATGAGATAAGTACGCAATATTACCGGCATGTTTAATATGGCTGCGGTTTATAGTTTTTAGCTAAAATTTTTGAATTTTAGCTGTTTGCGATAAAGATTATAGAGAGAGAAATACTCGCTTGTGATTTTAGTTGATACAGATGTTGGGTTTTTAACATGTACTATAATTAACTTGTAGATCCCGTCTTCTGAAAATACCCTGTTTGAAAGTTAGGTACTGTAGCAAAAATCAAAAGCTGCTTCTAGCAGCCGTAAAGTAAGAGAATTCCAGTACAACTTTGTTCGTTTGTGCATAGCAAGTCCAAAAGATGCCAATAGCTTTGGCAAATCAAGTAAATCTAGGCTGGGAGCAAGAACACTAACAAATCTAGTTTCATAATCGATGCTTCACCAAGGGCCTGTTCTTTTTGGCTGCGATTTGTGGCTTTTGGCTGTGGCTTGTGACTTTTGGGCTGTTTGTACAACAGATTATAGAGTAACAGAAACTCATGTGCGATTTTTACTAATATAAATGAAGTCAGTGAAGTATGTACTACAATTAACTAGTAGATCCTATCTTGAAAAAAATACTCCGTTTAAAAGCTAGTTACTATAAAAAAACCGAAAAATAGCTTTTAGAAGCTCAAAAGAACAGGGCCTAAGTGGGGTCCTTCCTATTGTGCAAAGAAATTATAATGTTGGCATCCCGAGAAAAGAAAATGAGCTACATGGCAAAGACACTATTGCAACAATACAAAGCAGGAAACTTCAAAGCCCATTTGCTATGGAAATACTTGCCATACTAACGACTTGTAAAGCCAGAAACACCAACAAACAACAGAATTCCAGAGCTACCAAAGACCAACTCACCAGCAGCCAAATATCTTACCAACGACATCTTCTTGAACAGCAAGGCCAAGCTGATTCTTTATCCCTTTTATATACCTATACATTAAGAGTAGAAGTCCACAGTCAGCATAGATAGCTAAATTTATAACTCATATTATAAATTTATAATGAAGTGGAAGCTACTTCAGAAAAATGAAGGTGCCCAGTTTTTTTTAATAGGGCACCTACAATCCAATTATCCAATGTGCAATCACGTGCAAAGTACCTCTCAGAAAATGGATAAGCATTACCATACAAAAGTAGCATCTAATGCTAACACTATCAATTATCATAATACCTTGCTCAGATTCTGAGAAAAGAATAACAACAAGCAGGTACACGACACCCTTAACTGATTCTTTCTGTTACACTGTGTGTTACTACAACAATCCTAGTTACTCATCTTAAAAAGTTCTGACACTTTATAGAAACTTATTAAGGAAATAAATTTAAAAAGAAAAAAAAGACTTTCATAACTCCACTTTCGTAACAACAGGTGCACTGCCACCACCCTCGTTTAGAAAAAGAAATCCATTTGACCGTAGCAACAGTGATCGAAGCAACAGAATATGAAACAAAAATAGAACTAACAAGCACTAAAATTACAAATTGAAGGTATGCATAGGATACATGAACATAAACAGAGGAACAATAGAGTAGTATTATTTTCAGTTTCACCACATGAGAAATGCATACAGCAAATTAATGGACTGATAATTGCCATGTAATTTGTTGAAATTGTACAGTAATTACAAGAAGCAAATTATAGGAAAGAAACTTTTTGTAAATATGTAGATTCTACCGTACATAAAAAGTTTTAAGAGATTTAGTATTTCTCAGTGAAAGCAATAGATATGAAACAAAACAAGATATGACAAGCACTGAAATGACAAATTTGAAGGTGTGCACCAGATACATGAAGTATGAACATAAACAGAAGAACAATAGACTTGAATTTGCCTAACCTTATAACCAGTTGGTGGGGAAAGAAATCCAATCGGTCCAAGGAGGAGACACACAGGGGTAGAGAATAGAAGCTCAATGGTAGGAGAAGGAGGAGCAGACGAAAAAATTAAGTATTGGTTGTACCTTTTGTAATTGTGAAGGAGGAACGTACCATTGGTAGAACACGTTCGGTCGCATGATGTTCTTGCAACCGCATGCTTTTCTAGGCACAGCCCGTAAGAGACAGCAGAACCCATGTGGAGCAGCTTGCGGATTACCACGGCCCGCATGTCCGGGAGAGGAGAAGAGGTGCCCCTCTACCGCCACTCCTCCGTTCTCACCTCGCCTCTAGTGCCAACTGCGTCGGGGACGAGGTTTTGTGCTCAACACCTTTGCCAGCTGGTTTGGTGGAGAAGAACATGAGGGAGTGCACATCGGTGAGATAGGGGCAAGGAGGCAGTCGTGGCGATAGGAATTGGGGGCTGAGAGGGTGGGGGCAGGTAGGGGAGCGGGAGGCGGTGGTGGAAGGTAGGTGCATGGACCGAGTCCGTGCATGATTTGGATGCCGTGATGGAAGAAGGAATGGCATAGTTGATGAAATTAGTCGGTGCAGGAGTTGGACGCCACCAACCCAACATGGTGCTGCTCCTCGATAGGCATGAGACAAAAGCGGAGAGGTCTAGGAGGGCTAGAGTCAGACGCGGCGGCGGAGGACGGCACAAACGCAAATCGAGGAGGGAGAGTGTCGGCGGCGGCTTGTGACCGGGCGGAGGAGGCGATACGAGGGGAGGAAGAGGGGAGTAGGGAGGATAGAGGAGGGAAAGTGTCGGCTACCAAATATAGTGGCACAGGCGTGGGTTCGATGGCCCACGATCGGCCCAACTCGAGACTCTGAGGGGCACGTGGAGAACGCACAAACTAGGACCGACTGTGCTTTTAAAGAGTACTAGTAAAGTGCCTGTGCGTTGCAACGGATCTTATCTCTACTACTTATAAATTAGAGTTAGTGACAGTCCGTCCGTCCTCTCCCACCCTTCCTTATAAAAGAAAACTGATGGCTGACGTGTGACCCTCCCACCCAAAACATACGCTGCCTCCCCACTAACCCGCGGTTACCCCGATCGAGCCCATGCGCCTCCTCCCTCCTCCTCCTCCGCCGCCTCCCCCCCCGAGCCCGTGCGCCTCCTCCCTCCTCCTCCGCCGCCCGCCCGCCTCCGCCGCCTCCTCCTCCCCCCCCGCCCGCCTCCTCCTCCCCACCCCGCCGCCTCCTCCTCCCTCGATTTCTCGCCTCCTCCCCTCCCTCCTCCGCCGCCTTTGCCTCCCCACCAACCTGTGGCGCCTCCTCCCTCGATTTCTCCGCCTCCTCCTCCTCCTCCTCCGCCCCCGCCCGCTCCTCTGCCGCCGCCTCCTCCTCCCCCCCCCCGCCGCCTCCTCCTCCCCTCGATTTCTCGCCGCCTCCTCCCTCCCTCCGCCGCCGCCTCCCCACCGAACCCGTCGCCTCCTCCCTCGATTTCTCCGCCTCCTCCTCCTCCTCCTCCGCCGCCCCCCCTCCTCCGCCGCCTCCTCCTCCCTCGTTGTGGTGTGAATCTGCAATGTTGTGTGACGATGTACAATTTTGTTTGATGGGCAACGCAGCGGCGCCGGGAGCGAGGTTGGTAAGGGGTGGCGATGGGAAGAAGGGCATGGTACAGGTGTAGTGTAGCGTTAAGAACAAGGATCTCATGTTCCTTTGCGCCCTGATCCTGGGGCAGTCGGAGACGTGCCACATGGAGCTCAAGTTCAAGGAGAAATTCATCTCATTCTCGGTGCTCGTGTCGAGGAGCGCCCATACCGGATACTATGTTGGGTATCCTTTGTTGCATTAGTGTTACTTGCTTTTCTTTGATTATAGTTGATGGCTGTGGGATATCTTTTCGTTGTTAATAATTGATGTTCTAGGATATATTTTTTCCTTAAGTATTTTGTCACTGGTGTGTGAGGAGGACATTGGTGACAGTGATACTGGTAGTGATTCTCTGTGAGGTTCAGATGATGATGGTTTCTTGGACACTGATGATGATGACACGGTGGTCATCCCTGTATCCCCTGAGGAGATGAATACATGTAATAATTATAATTTTATCCCCTGTGCAAGCCATGTTAGTATGTTACTGAATGTGAGGTCATTATAGTGGGGAGCCAGTAGCGCAAAGTAGGAGGGCTAGGCCTTTGGTATCCACAACCACAAGGAGAACAAGGAGGCAACATTAGGTAAAAGTAGTGCTGTTATTTTGTCCAATAAAACCTATAGACCATGTCCCGTTGGCCGTAGTTTCCATAATTAGCTCAACGAATATCTAAGGTAGAATATATATCCTATCGCCTGTTTCCTCCTCTTGGGATGTATACCATGTATGTACCTTCTTCATGGGCAAAGGAATCAAACTTTCGTTTTGGTATCGATGGTGAATGTTGTTATTGTTATCATGCATCTTGTGATATATTTTCACAGTATCGCGTCTGCTTTTACCGTGCAGTGTTATTTAGTGTTTTGGTTGAACTGTATGCCATTACGTTTCACATCGAAACTCGAAATTTGGGAGTTAGTCGCATGCATTCATTTGCTTAGCTACTGATATTCTCTTGTTAGGACCGATGAAGGTAGCAACCAATGCACTTTGTTCTTGTCTATTTCAAGCATCTCCTCTTGGCTTAATCAATTAATCTACAACAAGAAAGACTATGGTATCCAGATTCGGGGTGAGTCTCTTTACTTTGTCTTCCTTGAGTGATCTCGAAATGCCGACCCATTATGAATGGCGGCAAAATTTCCATGTGCTTGTAGTGTAACACAAGCAGCTTTGTTTTAAGTAGGGTCAAGTCTGTCATTCGACATATTAGATATGCCATTGCAAAAAGCTACTTGCTAATACGCCACTTTCTACGTAATTTTAAGATGTCTCTTTATGTCACTGGGAATTAGTACACGCCTCTGCAGAAAAAGGAAATTGTGCGATATGTCACGCAAAACATGAGGTGTCTTTCGGATTTGTCACGCAACCGACTATTTTGTAGTGGTATGTCTAATTTTGTATTGACATTCGTAAATGGAAAGCACTCAAAATAGGTTATCATGTTCGTAGTGGCATGGTAGCGGTAGTCTACTTTTGTCCTAAGCAAGAAAGCACTTGCCCACGTGTTATCATATTCATTTGCTTGACAAATACATAATTAGATGATTGATACATCATATGCCATTTGATCTGGTATACGGTAGTCCACCGATTTGTACTCTTGATATTCAAATCTAATTTTGCTCTAACTTGTAGAACTCCATAGTGTCTTAATGGCAGTGAGCACAGTTAAATATTGAAGAAAATCTTGATGCGTGAAATTTTTACCCGATCTCATGCGGAAGATGTTACAATTTGATGAGTCGACAATAAATTCCAGATATACCCATAGAGTTGCAGAGTGTAAGACAAGGAGCTTGTGAAGAGAAATGCAAAGCGTGAGAAAGCGGAAGAGAGTTATTTGAGGCTTTCCAGAAAGTAAGAGTAGCTTAATTTACATTTATCAGTCACTAGCTGAATACCCGTGCGTTGCTACGGATTTTAAAATTTTATCATACTACATGTTCTAAAATTAATAGGTGGTAAAATTGTTAGAATTCATACAAATATGTTCTAATTTTTTAAATTCGTAGCAACGCACGGGCATTCAGCTAGTACAAACAATATCATAAGTGCTAAACTGTGCCAATGTTGAGACAAATTATATTAACAATGGCTCGTATTTTTAAGTATTTGGAAACATGTAGTGTTGCTTCCAACCTTTGTTTCTCAACCTACCTAAGTTCCACGAAAACTATCGACATGAGCGTTAAAATCCTTCTTGATAGAATTTGGAACCGAGACATTCCAAAAGGAATCCAAAACGCATTCACCAAAAAGTAAAATATATATGTTTAGGAATTTTCATATGTGCATACATTGCAACCACATCTACTATAGCATTATATGAAAATTCAATTCTGCACATATGGATCTGTAAATAATAATATGATTTCTCAAAGATCGGAATAGTCGATCGCTTTTATCAAACAAAGGAGATATTCCTACTTTGTGCCTTCACAACTTAAATCCAAGGTAAAATTAGGTCCTAACAAAGCACTTTATAGGAAAAGAGAATAGAGCAAAAATTGGAAATGGCATGTGGGTTACTAAAATAAATAATCGAAAGATAAAATGCCCATCTGACAACATATACTATATCTTAAACCACATATCCTTGTATAAGAAAAAACCAACATTTTCCTCTGTTTAAGTAAAGGCTGCAGAAGCATAGAGAGAAGGCACAATACTTTGTTATAGTCTATCATTCTAATTTAAGGCCATATTCACTAAAGAAAGAAAGGAATGTAGGCTCGTGTCACTGGACTTATGCAGAAATATGGCTATCTGGTCTGAATGGTAACTTAATGAATAAGTAAAGTTTTTATACACGAATGATTTTATACACGTAACCTTTTCGCTTATGGGAAATAGGTCATCTTTGCAAGTGAAAGAGTCAATGTTATAACGACCAACAAAAGGCTATGATGTTTGTTATAGAACAGTAATGTAGCTATATGAAACATTATAGAGCAGTAATGTAGCTATATAGTTATCATCCCAAACAAACAAAGCAAGAAGTGTACCACGCAGACAGATGCAGAGTTAAATTTCCAAAGACACTTGTGCTCTTTAATCATTGCAACAACACACAGCTTTCCTATTCATTTCAATAAATGTTGATCTTTAGGATGATTTGGTTGACTTATGTGTGCTTGAGCAGGTCAAACCAGCGCTTTAAGCATTGCAACGCCTCATCCATTCCCAGGATGAGGAGGTGCTGACTGACGCCTGCTGGGTTCTATCGTACTTGATGTTTGTTATAGAACATTAATGTAGCTATATGGAACATTATAGAGCAGTAATGTAGCTATATAGTTATCATCCCAAACAAACAAAGCAAGAAGTGTACCACGCGGACAGATGCATAATTAAATTTCCAAAGACACTTGTGCTCTTTAATCATTGCAACAACATACATCTTTCATATTCATTTCAAGAGCAAGAAACATAAATAACAAAACAACAAACAAGAAAATGACATGTCAAAAAAGAAATTAAGCTCGCCAATTGAGATTACCTGAGTCCGCATGTCATCCCCAGTGACAATGTTACCCACCATGCGCAAAGCTGGAATGAGCACTGATGCCGAATGATGCCTAAATTAAATAAAAGAAGTTAAGAGCTTCAAGCATCTGTCATGGTCCTTAGGTAGCTCAAGGGCAAAATACCAAGACAAAGAAAAGGTACTCACATGAGAAGCTCCACAAGGCGTGGGAACACACCAGATTCAATCACAGCTTGGATCTTGTCATTAGTTCCATCAGACAAGTACGAGAGAGCCCAGCAGGTGTCAGTCAGCACCTCCTCATCCTGGAAATGGATGAGGCGTTGCAATGCTGGAAGCGCTGGTTTGACCTGCTCAAGCACACATAAGTCAACCAAATCATCCTAAAGATCAACATTTACAGTCAGTAGGACAAATGAGACACCAGACCAGAATTAAACCTGCTCAAAGTTCGGTTGTGGCTTCCCACGGCAAAAGTTGGAGTGTGTCCATGTGGCGTTCCTTTGCATCGAAAGCTTGGCATGCTCATTGAGCTGCTGCAACAATGGGAACAACCCACCGCTCCCAAGCACCAAGTCACGGCACTTTGGAGAGTCACCAGCAACATTACCCAGAGCCCATATTGCCTGCAAATCAAATAAGAAACACATCAACCTAAATACCATGCAGTACAAGTCTCTTAAGGAAAAGACAACTCTTCAATAAATTATTCTCATGCCTGCTCGCAGACATCCTCGCTGGGGGAGCTGAGGAGCTCAACAAAGATGGGCACAACATCATACTCAACCATAACTTTGTGTTCTCTGATGTGCCTGATGCAATGTTGGTGAGTGCCCATGTAGCCTCGAATCGGACCCAAAACACCTCGCGAAAAGGTAATTATTAAATGTCACTGATCAAATCAAATAAATGTGATTGGATCATTGCGATTGTTTTCACACCTGGAGTTAAGAAACACATCAACCTAAATACCATGCAGTACAAGTCTCTTAAGGAAAAGACAACTCTTCAATAAATTATTCTCATGCCTGCTCGTAGACATCCTCGCTGGGGGAGCTGAGGAGCTCAACAAAGATGGGCACAACATCATACTCAACCATAACTTTGTGTTCTCTGATGTGCCTGATGCAATGTTGGTGAGTGCCCATGTAGCCTCGAACTGGACCCAAAACACCTCGCGAAAAAGGTAAATTTTCACAAATGTCACTGATCAAATCAAATAAATGTGATTGGATCATTGCGATTGTTTTCACACCTGGAGTTGGGGGTAGTCCTCACGTGTGAGGAACTCAATGAAGCGAGGCACCATCCGTGTGTTGATTACCTCCTCAATAGGAGGACTCCGTTCTACAAACATTTAAGCAACTCATCAGCAAGTGAATCTTTTACAATTTTCACATAGTAGGAAGTAATCATGTTATCAACCAAATCTTGGTAGACTTTGTCCAAAAATCCCATGAAGTGAATTAAAGTTGTTCTCTTGAAGTAAAAAAAGTGTATAAACTAAAGAACATAAATTCTCTTCATAGTTATTGAAACAAGTATTTCACGGAACCATAATTAGTATTTCACGGATCGACAAACAGTTAACACAAAAACTCATCAGACCGTTGAAAAAACATGTGATTCGTAAAATCAAATACTTTGGAAAGCAATAACAATTTCTTCATCAAAATTTCCTGCAGTCCAACAAGATGAAATTAACATATTCAGTTAATTCCAAATCTCAAAAGAAAACAAGGGGAAGCAATTAATTTTGCCCTCACTCAATCCACAGGTATACTCTTAGCAAGCCTGTCATAATTCACCCCCAAATAACAAATTCAGAATTGGACGCCAAACCTT
Source organism: Bonia amplexicaulis (assembly GCA_036346245.1). Lineage (NCBI taxonomy): Eukaryota > Viridiplantae > Streptophyta > Magnoliopsida > Poales > Poaceae > Bonia > Bonia amplexicaulis. The sequence continues at coordinate 15,396,430 of CM070748.1, forward strand.
CACAGTTATTTGTCCATAATTAAACGAATTTGGACCCCCTAAACTCTTCCTAGCGCAACAATATTCTCCACAAGCGTTAAAAAACTAATAAAATTCAAATCTCACCGATGGACAGCAGCTTTCGGAACTGTGTGGTGGCCTCCACCGCACGGCGTCATCATCGAGAGCACTTTGCTTGCACCATAGCCGGCAAGCCCTCCAACTGCACACGTGTACAGAGACAAAACAGATCCGAAACTGTCAGATCGAGACTCCCCAGCCACAAACCCTAGCAGACCAATCAGATCGGGGACGAGCGAGCGAGAGAGCGAGTGGGGGATCAAACCTTCAGCTGCAGCACGGAGGAGTGGGTCATCTGCGGCGCGGCGGCGGGTGGGAGCCCATCGTGGCGCTTCTTCAGCAGGCTCTCCTCGTGTCGGCTCTTGCGGATCTCCACCATGTTGCCCTCGCGCCGGCGGCGGCCCTCCTCCGCATCCACCGCGACCTTGTAGCAGCTGCGTCGCACCTCCGTCCGCTCGCTCGGTCGCAGCGACATCGTCGCCCTCGCGGAGGCGGCCTCCTCAAAACCCTAGGGACGCCTGGCCAGCGCGTGGGGGCCTAGGGGTAACAGATCCGAAACCGTCAGATCGAGACTCCCCAGCCACAAACCCTAGCAGACCAATCAGATCGGGGACGAGCGAGCGAGAGAGCGAGTGGGGGATCAAACCTTCTGCTGCAGCACGGAGGAGTGGGTCATCTGCGGCGCGGCAGCGGGCGGGAGCCCGTCGTGGCACTTCTTTAGCAGGCTCTCCTCGTGGCGGCTCTTGCAAATCTCCACCATGTTGCCCTCGCGCCGGCGGCGGCCCTTCTCCGCGTCCGCCGCGACCTTGTAGCGGCTGTGTCGCACCTCCGTCCGCTCGCTCGGCCGCAGCGACATCATCACCCTCGCGGAGGCGGCCTCCTCGAAACCCTAGCAGCGCCTGGCCGACGCGTGGGGGCCTAGGGGTATGGGCGAGTCGCGCACGGCCGCACGCACGATTCGATTTCGAATTGGGGAACGTGAGGGCGGACGTGGATCGGTGGGCGAGTTGGCCCCACACGTTAGCCACCTTTTTTCTGAGAAGGAGGGGGAGAGGACGGACCGACGACCACCAACTCCTTCTTTTATAATAGTAAAGACTAGTTACATATCCGTACGTTGCAACAGAACTCATTGAATATATAGATAATTGTGCTATAGAAAAGAATTGCTCTGATCAGTTGGAAAGTGAAAAATGAAGAATGGTGAGAAGTTGAGCGAATAGAGCGGTTGGAAGAGAATGAATATACAATCACCAACTCGTTCTTTTATAATAGTAATGATATATATATATACACACACACATATATATATATATACATATATATATATACATATATATATATACACACATATACATACATATATATATACATATATGTATATATATACATATATGTATATAGCAAAGTAATTCCATACTTCTGGGAGTACGTACTCTCGTTTCTTATATATTGTTTAAATAGTTTTGTTATACGCCTTTATCTATTTGAGTATATTTTAATAATGATTATAATATACTCTAAAGCGAGTTCTATGAAAAATTTCATCAAATTCCACCTTTTCTAGCATAATTTGTGTATATACTTCTTTTATATACGGAAAAGGGTATATAGCAAAAAAAAAAAAGGTTCCGATGAAAATTTTTCAACCAAGCCGTATTGAAGTATTTTAGAATTAGTATTTACATACACCAAAAGTAATAAAGAGATATAACATATTCGTTTAAGTGATATATTGGAAGTAGAGTATGAAAAATTTTTCCTATACATGTGTGTGTATATACATACGTATATATGTAACACATGAAAATTGTATATACATACGTATATGTAACACATGAAAATTATATAAGGGATTGGTGTCTTGTATTGACAATTTAGAGATTTAAAGGAAACAATTTTGAAGTGGAAAGTTAAAATTAGACATCAGAAAATAGCTGAAGTACCAAAATTGGATCTTCCCCTTTCGGAGATACACAAAGGATGACATCCATAAATGGTGAAAATCACCAGGTAATCAATCGGTGAACTATCTTTATGTTTGTCTCCTCCCCAGGCACCCCACTTCATGTCTCCTTGCCTTGGTTAGAGGTGCAAACGGATTAGATATTTTTCGATCGACTCGATATCGAATTCGGTTGATACTAAATTCAGTAAAGGAGTTTAGTATTCGGCCAGATTTAATTTTAGTACTGGATATTTTGAATTAGATGGCCTGTTCTTTTTGGCTGCAGCTTGTGGCTTTTGGCTGCGGCTTGTGGTTTTTGGGCTGTTTGTATGAGAGATTATAGAGTAATAGAAACTCACGTGCGGTTTTTACCAATATAAATGAAGTCAATAAAGTATGTACTATAATTAATTAGTAGACTCTGTCTTGAAAAAATATTTCGTTTAAAAGTTAGTTACTGTAAAAAAATTAAAAAATAGTTTTTAGAAGCTGAAAAGAACATGGCTGAGTTTAGTATTCGCCCAGCCCGTTGATCCACCGACCACCACCACGGCACGGCACGCCCAGTCCACATTCCACAGTCCACGCCAATCTTATCCCCAATTCCCCACCACATCGCGTCCCCAAGTGTAGGGTTCCAGGCCACCAGCACATCGCGCATTCGCGTCTTGCCGTCCTCCATCGCTCCCTTGATCCGCCACCCCCCTCCTAGGTGCCGCCTCCGCTGGGAGCCGCCGCGTCTGGCCCCCACTGCCGGGATCCACCCAACCTCTACCGGGAGCCGCCTCTGCTGCCCCACCGCCGGGATCCGCCGCCGCAGCCGTGAGCCGCCGCGTCCTGCCCCCGCTGCCGACCTATCTTTCTGATGTTGGGCATGTAAACTGATCTCCCAACCTAGATGAATATGTGCCTTGTAGTCTCCCGTGAGACTATAATGAATTGTTTGCTTTTACCCGTATATGATTAAGCTGTATATCCTTATGGCAATTCAGTTCGTCCGAGTTTCATGTCACAACTCAATAGTTCAAATGCATTTATGCATTGCAAAAGTAATTACCACAGCTCCACTGTATAATAATACATAACATCAGTCGTGTAAAAACAAAATGCATGACAATATTCAAGTGAGAATTTAAGGCAAGCAATAACTGGGCATCATATTGAAATGAATAGAACCTTTTACATTATAGCAGGAATGCTGAGTGAGATATCCCAATGCTAGCAACAATCGACATTGCTTCGCTGAAAACAAATAGCCCAGGCCAGCAAAACAGAGCACTACCCATCATCACTAGTCTATCAAAGAAGAACATTCTACAGTTCTCTATAGCTAGACCAAACAGTAGGTCATATTTGAGCTTGCCAGTCTAAAGTGCATGCAAACAACTTCAACACCAATGTTGAAATTTTGTCAGATTTGAGTCCAAGGGTGAGGCCTTTCAATAGAAGATAGCAAGTAAGTATTCAGATGCATTTGTGCATGGTATTGTGATTGTTATCATCTTATATTTTTCGTATGTTCATCTTATGGTAGCATATTACTTTTAGTATAATCTATGTTCATCTTATGATAGCATAGACCTTTTTCTTATGTTCAGTTTATGACAGCTAAGTCCATAGTTACTGTAGTGAAACATGGTAGCAGCAAGTGATTTTCTTATGATATCACATTACTTTTTACTAATTGTTCATCTTGCGGGCTATCAGATATTAAATTATATTGGAGAATATGGAGGTGAAAATGGCACAACATATGCATCTATCGCCATGCATGTGCCATTGCCACCGTCCATACCAAGGAAGGAACAATATGACAGATCCAGGCGATTTGTGCCAGCTAGCTACGACCATGGCATGTGCAGCCATTTGCAATCTTATCTCTGGTGTTCTGTACTTCATGTCAGCGTTGATATGCTTAGGTGGTGATCGGTTCGGCTGAAAGCTGAAAGCTTATGGCTGAAAACACTGTAGCTGCTATGTTTTCAGTTGCCGTGTGCATGACTCATTATGCTATGTGTTGGTGTGTGAACCGCTATGTTTGCAGTTGCCATGTGCATGACTCATTATGCCAGATGTGTTCATGACTCAGATGTGTTGATGTGTGAACTGCTTTGTTTAAGATTCGTCCTGAATCCTGGATTCCTGATAGTATTTTCATTTTGTTCAACATGTGTTGATTTGTGAATCACCCACTGCTTTAGTTCAGATGCATGTAGCAGTTGGTGTCCTTTGGCCTTTGTGATTCATGGTGGCTTTGAATGGATCTGGATGTGTTGTGTGCGATTATCGCCGGCATTGTTGTGTATATTTGTTATATGTCCGTGTTATCCACCTGAATTATCCGTTTATGATCTAAAACCATATCCATCACGATGATACCGTATCCGAACTCTGAATCTGTATCTGATCTTCCTGTTAAATTCGAAAAAATATGAATTAAGATACGGTACAGAGAATATTCACCCGAATCTAACCCGTTTGCGCCCTAGTTATGGCCACCAACCGTCCCGTCGGTAACCATCACTTATCATAACGTACACCAATGCTGCACATTGCTACGCTGTGGTACCTCTGGCTGTCTCACCGCTGCCCGCCCGTCTACTTCCAGACAATTCTAATGCTAGTGCATAATCAGACTGTGCTTAAAAAAAGTTAATTTAGATGCATCGTAAATGTGAATTTTTTTGGAGGTTGCTACATTTTGAAGTTTAAATGAGATACCCATACATCATTTCAGATTTTCTGCTAAATTTGAAGCTGAATTTAGTCAAAAATCTGAACCGACGTACAAGTGTAACAACATCGTTCCAGCCCAATCGAACTGACCATTTCATGGGCGTAGCCAAACATGGGTCAGACCTGACAGAGCCGTTTGGGCAATTAGGCTGGGCCCCTTCCGGATTCCCCATCCCAAGCCCCCACACAAAACCAATCTCGGCCGCCAAATTAAGAATTCACGGTTCAAATCATGCAGTGTTGATAAACATCTCGATATTTTCTTTCTAACTATCATTCAAATTTATGATCATTGAATTAAATATTCAACGGTCATGAATTCTCTTTCACTCCTTTAAAAAAATCTTCTTCTTCTCAAAATAAAAAGATCTTTGAATGGTCTTAAATCTAAATAATTGTTAGAAAGAAAAATATTTAGGTGATAGACACACAAATTCCCCAGTAATTGGACGGCACATTCCGGTTTCAGGAGTCCCACCACTCCACGTCAAGTTCAGTTCACCCCCACCGCGTCTCGCGTCGCGTTGCGTCCCCTCCTCTCCGGCGCCGGCCAACGCTCGTCTCCACTCTCCGGCCAGCCATGTCCAAGTACGGCACCATCCCCACCTCCTCCGCTCCCCCGCCGCCCCCCGGCTCATCCCCTCTCGACTTCATCTCCCACGCCAAGGCCCGCGGTGCGTCGGCGCTGGCGACGCGCCGGCCCTGGCGCGAGCTCGTGGACCCGCGGGCGCTCTCCGTGCCGCGGGGGCTCGGCGACGCCTACCGCCGCGCGCGCGCAAGCCTCGCGCACTTCGCCATGAACTACGCCATCGTCGTCCTCGGCGTCGTCTTCCTCTCCCTCCTCTGGCACCCCGTCTCCCTCATCGTCTTCCTCGCCTGCATGGTCGCCTGGCTCTTCCTCTACTTCCTCCGCGACGAGCCGCTCGCCCTCTTCGGCCGCGTCGTCGGGGACGGCGTCGTGCTCGCCGTACTCTCGGCGGTCACGCTCGTCCTGCTCCTGCTCACCGGCGCCACCGCCAACATCCTCACCTCGCTGCTCGTCGGGCTCGTCCTCGTCCTGATTCACGCCCTGCTACACCGCTCGGCGGAGAGCATCGACGAGGAGGCCGGGCGGTGGTACACGCCCGTCCCGCCGCAGCCCGCGTACTAGTGTGAGCCGCTCCTCATCTTCCTTGCTTCTTGTTGGTTCTTGGTTTGTGATCCGTTGGAGCATCTGCTAATTCTTTGCTGAATTGTAGCTGTTTTTGATCCATTGTGCACTTGTTAATAAATAATAATGTGCATAATTAATGTTCTTGTTATGCTTTATCTTACAATTAGTTCGGTTGAATTCAAGCATTTCTTATCACTAGATAATTTGTTAGTGAAACTGTGAAATCAATAAGTTATCACCAATAATTCGGTGTGTAGCCGATGAATTAGGCAACAAGTGATCAATTTGGGCTCAATAATGTGTTATTTGTATAATGGTTGTTCAGAATGCGTCCTGAAGAAGGAATTGCATGGTCAGTCAAACCTTGCCTTGTTCTCCACGGAGTGGCCAGAAACCGACGTTCCCATGTGAGATGGAGATGTCGTGTGACCATATGAGCCACTTAATAAACCAACTACTTTGTTAATGGTCTCTGACCAATAACAAAAGGACTCTCATGCTTATCCAGTTATCCGGAGAAACCATCCAGAATAACCGGGTGACTATGAGGTTTATAATGGGAATTCGTTAGCTCGTACAGTCCAGTGCTGTTGTCTGTTGTTAGTAAAATCTTTTTTAGAGGATTACAGGAACCAACTCCTCTTCATATCCAGTAAGGCAGTAATTTCTCACTAGTCAGCTAACAAGGGGCATCGGACATCACAATGTAGTTGTCTTTAGCTATCATATCAACTTTTCGTAGTAATGATTTACTTCTAATTAGCTGGCAGTTTTCTTATTTCTTTTTTGTGAGTGCACAATGATTGATGTGCCAGCTGTTGAGGAGAGAATAGTAGCATTAGCATATCCTGATGGGATTTTTATGATTACATCATCTCTGTGGTTCATGTAGGACAGTAGCAAACTGTTGTTCTGGGTGTGTCCATCCAATTGAAAATCAACATTCAAGATTCTATTAAATGACATTCAGAAAAAATTTCTTGCTGGGGATTTTATACCTCAATTTGTGCTTACCATCATCTTGGCCACCCAATTTCAAAATGGGCATCTGCACTTAGATCAGGTTAATTCCATTTGGATTGTACGTTGGAGAACCCAAATCTATGATAATTCTCAAAAACCTATGTGGAAAAGCCCTGGCCGCAGGTCCTACTAATTTCCTGGGAGAATGGTTGGTTTTGTCACGAGTGGTGGGGAACAAGCTAACAACTATCTTGTGACATGCTCTTGAATATCCCCCGCCTGCATCTGTTCCCCATCTCTCTGCTTGCGCCTTGGCATTAGAAATACAGTAACTATTGATCGAAAGGTGTTAGTGTTTGAATTTATTTGTTTGCAGGATCATATGATGCTACATATGATTTGTTTAGTTTTATGTCTAAACATATTCTCAAAATTTTTACTGTATGTCAACTATGTTGGTTATAATTTCCATATGGTATGACTTCCCTTCGTACCTGGACAGGCCGGACTAGTTAATAAAATTTGTTCCTTTGTCATTAGAAATCTATAGTTTGTTTCATCTGTTCCACTCGGCCATCAAATTACTATAATTCCCTCTCGTCTAACTGCTGCAGCCTATTGAATGTGAACTCCATGACATGTAGTTTGAGGCTTTACATTGAAACTGAATTGATTAGTGACTACTTCATCCCAGGCATTCTGTTTTGAACTTCAATTTGTCCTGCGTCACACACTCAAACTGTCACTAAGAAACTACTAAGCCTATTATTCATAATTCATATGCCATCTCCAAAAGTTAACGGTAAGAGTAGTTCAATTCATGCAGTTTTCTGGCAACTGAAATGTTCTTGGAACATGTGAAGTGCATATTTTCTTTGTGATAGTGCACCAGTGAAAATGTGAACCACAGAAACAAGGTTATTAAGGCGGTAAGGCGAGGTAAGGCGACCCACCCCCCTCACACCTTTTAAGCGGTAAGGCGTGAGGCGAGGCGACGCCTTAGTAAGCATCATAAGGCGAAGAAACGGAGTTCTAGAGGACTAAATTAGAAGAAATTCTAAGAGGGAGAGGACCTAAAAGGACTTAATTGCAATTTTATAGAACTGCAGAGAGTAAATTGCAAAATTACCAAATATACATGACCATCCCTTAACCCTAGCATCGCACACAAGACGGCCGTCGCTCATCCTCGCTCGCTCCTCTCTCATGCAGCCTCTGCCTCCGCTCGCTCTCTCTCATGCGCCTCTGCCGCCTCTCCTCCTCTCCTCGGCGAATCCGCCTCCCTCCGTCCTCCTCCTCCCGCCTCCCTCGGTGGCTCGCGCCTCGCCTCCTCCCTCGGTGGCTCGCGCCTTGTCGCCCATGCCGGGGCGGCGCCACGGCGGAGACAAGCCGGCCAGCGCCGCGGGCGATGGATCTGGCGGCGACGGCGGATCCGGCCATGGCGACGGCGGATCCGGCCATGGCGACGGCGGATCCGGCTGCGGCGACGGCGGATCCGGCCAAGGCGACGGCGGATCCGGCCGGCGGCGGCGGCGGAGGATGGATCCGACGGCGGCGACGGCGGATCCGGCTGCGGCGATGGCGGAGGCGATGGATCCGACGGCGGCGACGGATCCGATCCGGCGGCGGCGGATCGGATACGGCAAGGCGGGCGACGCTTGCCTCCTGGGAGCGCCTTACCGCTTAGGCGACGCTTAAGCGTCGCCTAAGCGACGCCTTGATAAGCTCGCACGAAACTCATTCTTAAAGACCAATGCTGGGACAATAGTCGCATTCTTACAGGTGAATTCTGAATTGATTCAGTATTTTAGTCTCATTCTTATAGATGAACTCTAAGTTCAGAGTTGACCTTGCATTTGGACGATCGAGAGAGAAAGGGCCAACAACGAATTTGATCTACAGATCGAGATGAACAACAAAAAAATACACTCCACCTCGAACGCACGAATCCAACAAAAATCAAGTTGCAACAGAGTGGATTCGTGGCTTTCCTGTTGACCTAGAGTAGTCCGCCTCCTCAACCCCTACGAGGAGAAATCGATTTGGGATAATCGAGTATAGAGAGGTATATATATATATATATATATATATATATATATATATATATATATATATATATATATATAGAGAGAGAGAGAGAGAGAGAGAGAGAGAGAGAGAACTCAACGGAGAAGACGCTGGCGTCGAGATCTCTGCTCCAATTGGGCGACGACCTTGTGTGTTCCAAGTCTCTGACGCCTCTCCGTCTCTCCAGGGATTGGGATAAGGCTGCCTCAAGAGGTGCGCGAATCGAGGGAATAAAATTCGAAATAAACAAAGGCTAGACACGATACTTGGTCTGCAGAAAATGGTGGGAATTTTCAACCAATAGACGCTTGTAGACCCGAATCGTTACAACATAGAAATAACAATCTCAAAGCAAATAAAATGGCTAAAAAATGGACTGTTTTGACAAAGAAAAACAGTCAACTACAGTATAGCAATTCTCCGTAATAAAAACAGTCGACTACAGTATAGCACTTCCGTAATAAAATTTGTTTCTTTGTCATTAGAAATCTGTAGTTGCATCTGTTTCACTCAGCCTTCAAATTACTATAATTCCCTCACGTTTAACTGCTGCAGCCTATTGAATGTGAACTCCATGACATGTACGGCTTGTTCTTTTAGGCTGCAGTTTATGGTTTTTGGCTGCGGCTTATGTTTTTTGGCTGTTCACGAGAGAGAGAGTACAGAGAGATAAAGACTCGCATGCGATCTTGGCCGATATAAATGAAGTCGCTGCAGTGTGTACTACAATTGAGTTGTAGACCCCATCTTAAAAAAATATTCCAATTAAAATCTAGTTACTGTAGAAAAGCGGCTTTTAGAAGTTGAAAGAAAGAGGGTTGTAGTTTGAGGCTTTACATTGAAACCGAATTGATTAATAACCACTTCATTCTAGGCATTCTGTTTTGAACTTCAATTTGTCCTGCGTCACACACTGACTGTCACTAAGAAACTACTAAGCCTATTATATGCCATCTCCAAAAGTTGACGGTAAGAGTTAGTTCAATTCATGCAGTTTTCTAGCAACTGAAATGTTCTTCGAACATGTGAAGTGCATATTTTCTTTGTGATAGTGCTGATGTCTTACTATTAAAAGTGCACCAGTGAAAATGTGAAACCACAGAAACTCATTCTTAAAAGACCAATGCTCGGACAAGTCTCATTCTTACATGTTAATTCTGAGTTGATTCAGTTTTTCAGTCTCATAGATGAACTCTAAGCTCAGAGTTGACTTTGCAAATGGATGATCTTTTTTAAGATGAGAAAGTTAGGTAGGATTAGTATCATGTACAATTGTATATTATGATTTTGGAGAGAGTAATATAGAAAGAGTAGTATGGGGTCATTGAACACTCAAGATAAGGTAACATGGGAATGGATTCAGCCCAAAGAAAGAAAAACAATGATAGATACAACGAGTGGGAAATTCAAGCATGAAATTGCTCGCAGTTTGTTTTTCACGAATTGTTTTCTATTAGCAACACAAAGAATAGATAATTGACATTTTGATTTGGAGACTGAAACCTTTTAAGGCTTCAACACGTTTTTGCAGGACCTGATGATGGTGCAGCAGCGCATGTATTGTGGTAGTGGACATGTCATGTAAACCTGGCGTTGCCACAGACAGTATTGATTCTAGTCTGCAGAATGGACACCAGGAAGGATGGTTCGTGGTCAATTTGTGCAGAAAAAACTCATACATTGGCTCGTTGTGAAAAAATCTTGTGGATTCTTCGGTTTGTAGATTCCGTTGGAATGTCGTTCACTCCTCAGGGTTACTATGGACCCAGTGATGTGAAGTTGTGACCTCTGCAGGAGTGCAACCTTTCTGAACTGTATCAAGTTTTCCGCCTTTTTAGTTTTTACCTGTGTTCAGCTTGGGCGACGATCTGCGAAACTCCTGCATCTTTAGGGGTGAAGAAGCTGAAGCAGCAGTGTAATATTGTGGTTTGACAGTGAGACGTACTCATTTCCATTCCTGTAATGCCTGAAGTATATATCCTCATAGTCAAAGTTGCAATTGTTCAGGCGTAGAAGCTCCATATTGACCGCTAGGCTCCGTTTGACACAAAGTATTCCTATAGAAATTGCACTGTTTTCACTTAACATTCATATTGTAGGATGTTTTCTTGTTGATGGGACAATGTGTGGTGACGAGGGAGGCCAATGCTTGTTTAGCGTTGCATAGCAGAGTATGTTGGTTGAGGTTATTAGCAGTAAATCTTTAAACTTGGTGAATACGTAGGATGTTCTCTTTGAAGTCGTGTTCCCTTATAATGGAAATTGGTGAAAACTTACTTAAGAAAAAGCATTGAGACACTGTTTGTAGCACATAATATGCTTTCCCAATTCCTATAGAAATTGATCTGTTGCATGTGAAATCCTTGTGCTCCAAACCAGGCTTCAGTCTTTATTCACTAGAGGAAGAGAATCAGGTGTCTGATTGTATTTGTCAGAGCCCTATCATATTCATCGTTAAGAAAATAACAGCCAAAGTTTGAATATTTAGTTAGGTTAAATGAAAATTGTATGGTTAGATTTGTCATAAAAAATATTGTATATTTTTAAGCATCTACATATCCGTCGTTATGAAAATAATTATCAAAGTTTGAATAGTAAAATCAACTATATCAATTATTAAAAAAATGGAGGGAGACGTCTATGGTGAAAACATTTTGCCTGCTGGAAAAGCCAGCCACAGCCCATCCTCTGGGGTCTGGAGTGGAGCTGCTCTGCTGTGGAGCAGAGCCATGCCAAACACGCCCTAACCCGTCGTAGTCCTTGTAGTCCCTTTTTTTTTCCTCTTGTCATCTTTGGGTGCCCAAATCTTCCCAATCTAGAGCCATCCGATCGTCCACCCCATCTCCACCGCTACCTCCCTCCGACCCTTCCCGCAACCAAGGAAGGAGGCGGCGGCGGAGGCACGAGCGCCGCACACGTCCCCTGCGCGCGCCGCCTCGGATGCTCCCGGCACCGGCGCCAAATACATCGATGCCGGCGGCGGTCTAGCAGTGCTCGCCGGAGTTGTTGGCCCCGTTCCGGAACGGAGCAAACCACATGGCCGAGGCCCTCCTCCTTCTCCCACGCCGCTTCGTCGCCTCCACCGCGTCCTCCTCGTCCCCCTCGCCCCAGTGGGTCCTCTCGCCCGCCTCGCGCGCCGAGCTGCGGCGGACGCGCTTGGTGGCCGCCTCGCGGCCTCGCCGGCTCAAGGTGCGTGCTCGCTCGCTCGTGTCTCCTGTGCCTTTCGCGTCGAGCTCTTGGGGTTCGGAGAGCTGCCACATCCGTGGCTGATGCCTTTTGCGTTCTTGAGGTGCGGGGAGGATGGAAACTACTTTATTAGGGTTTTGGGGAGGTTGGGATGGCGGGCTTGCACAAGGCGTCTGCTAGCTTTATGGTTTTGTTTCTGGACGGATTAGAGAATTGAGTGTGCATAGGTTAATTTGTTGAATCTCGTGGAAATCATTTGATTCTACGCCGCCAATAAGATGCATGTCCAAGCCGTAGCCCGTAGCTTTGCAAATTGTGTTGCTTTTGCCTTCTGATATGGATTGTAACGATCGTTACAGGATAACTTTTCTTTTTCGGGTAAGAATTGATCCAGGCAAGTGCCAGGAGTTTTCAAAATGGGTCTATTCTTTCCTAGGTTTTTTTTTTGTTTGGATTATATAATGCCCACCGATTAGTTCTTGATGTTGGAACGTGTCTAACCTATTCCATTATTTATACACTATACACTGTTTTCATGATTTCGGTGACAGGATTCACATTAAGAATTAACATTCCCACCCCTCTCCACAATGATTTTACACACCCATATGGTAATTGTGGATGTTATTGAACTTCAAACTGTGGTAATTGTGGATGTTATTGAACTTCAAACTGTTTTACTTCATCCTTGGTTAAGGTTCTTGAGGATGTGCTAGAAACTAGAAAGGCTTCTTGAATATACATGATTGGGATGGCTAGATATGGAAAGAGTTGCTGCTCAATTTATGCTACTGAGTGTTTGATGGTTTTGGTTGTTCTTATGCCAGGCCCATGCGGCGACCTCAGAGACTGGTGAGCAACCGAAATGGTGGGAAAAGAATGCTAGTCCAAATATGATTGACATCCACTCCACGCAGGAGTTCTTGGATGCACTAAGGGATGCAGGCGACAGGCTTGTTGTTGTGGAGTTTTATGGAACTTGGTGTGGTTCTTGCCGGGCACTCTTCCCAAGGGTAACTGCCATTAGTCCTTGCTGATATGTATATAACTATATGCCATTTTGATTGTCTTTCCTTGAATACATTTTCTTGCTAATTTGTTTCTCACATGGGTACTTATGACCGTACACAGTTATGCTGATACATTTAGTGTTGTATGGATTTATATAGACATTCTTTACCATGCTAGCTCTAAGCTCTAAATAAGTGTGTGAAAGCATGGATGTAACATGGTCACCTGGTGAGGTGCTAGGATCAGGATGAAATTTTCCAAAGGATATTAGTGAATTTTTTTAGCTCATTGGCAAGAAAAAAAGTGATTTGTTAGTCTGTCACACACTTTAGCAATCTATAATTGAGATCTTAATAAGTTTCTGATGAGTTCTCAGATGTTACTGTGCTTTGAAATTTGAATAGAAGATAAATGAGCAATTAATCGCTGGAATACCATCATGCATGGAATATGCCCAGAGTCAACAAAGAGGACGTGGACATATATTGATACTGAGGAATCTAGAAATGTTTGCAATTATTGTAAGAACTATCATGGGTCTACCATTCCAACAACTTCGACGACAATTCATTAGCGGTTTACCATGATCTTCAATTGCTGAGATATTGCAATAGGGTGCAAAATTTATTTGAATCTTTGTAGAATGAGAGCTTGAATACTTCTATGGATGTCATGTAACCACCCACCCACCCATTCCTAACACCCAAACTCGAAGAAATTTAAGACCTTTTATTTTTCTGCAATGCCTACTTTCAACACACTAGATGAGGTCAATAACTGGTAATTAAACATTATATAACCAATCTTGAATGCACACATCATTACCTTAACATTATTTCACGCTTGAAATTTCGTTCTTGTATTATGGAGCATAGGTCACCTATTCGTCTACGATTTCCACCCATGTCCCATCAGTAGCTAATGTGCAAATGTTATTCGTGGAAATGCTTGGGTGTGGGAACCTTTGTAGCACTGGCACGTTGGTTTGGTGCTATATCGGTGTCCGACACGGATATGATACTGACACGCCCACCGACACGTATCGGTCGAGTGTCGGACAATTAGATGCCAAAATAGATAATTTTTAATGTTTGACATCTCATCAACACGTATCCGACACATATGGCCCACCTCAGCCACCTAAAGGGTAACCCTAGCCACCCGATAGGAGCAAAACAACAACATCAAGGCTCTATTGCGGAATCATGTTGATATTCTAGATTAGGGTGGTTCGTCTAGAGGAAATGTGAAATAAAGATGCAAGTATTGCAAATATGTTGGCACTAGTAGCCGCTGTAGAATCAAAGCGTATTTACTGAAAATTACTAATGATGGATGCAAGATATCCTAAGGTGACAGTACCTATTCTTGCTCAGTTTAGAAGTGAAGTTGCAAAGGCTGGGGTACATATTCCTAGTTTGTACTTTACATTATTTCAGTTTGATAAACACGTAGAAAAATGGAAAATAATACATATGTATATATTATTATTATTTAAATATATATAGCTGTGTTGGCATTTTTGGGAAAATGGTGAATCCCTATGTCGGTGTCCGTGCATCATAGGTGGGAATTCACCTGCAAATAGTGCTGCTATTCAATCATCTTCTATGCTTGTTAGTTGTTACTCATGTTAGCTAATGATAGAACACTAGCGTTAATCTGTTCTGTGACTTCTATAAGATAGCCCCATCTGGTTAGGATTGCTTAACCATTGTAGGAACAATGGCCATACACTTTTTGCTGGGATAAAGTGACATGTTTGGCAGAAAAAACTAGAGTAATGAATACCCTTTTTTCCTGATCATCAACGTTGTGGGTTTGGAGGATATGCTTGTAAACATAAAGTGTCACTAATGAACAGAGTGGAAACCATTTGAGAGTTGTATGGCTTCTACCAGCACACATGCATGGGTTGAGAATGTAATCAATGTGCATGTCAAGTGAGGTTGTATAATTGCATCCATGTACATGGTTTTATATCAATTGCACCAAATGAAATAGTGGCACATGTAATGGAAGGTGACGTACGAGAAGGGTTTTGAGTCAATATTGTGAGTTTGATTGGTATGGTGCTTTTTGGGAAGTTTTTTTATTGCGAGTCTATTGTGGGAAAATCCTTTGCCCTCCCAACTTGGATGCTTCTGAAGACACCCAATTCTTTCACGTATTTAGGCTTTTTTTTTTGTAGAAGCTTATTCTCCATGGATGCCCTAAGAAGGTCTGTGTTCCAGGTTGTACAGGATATACGAGGATAATCTATTGTCTTATTTTCTGTATCTCCTAAACCCACCATCACCATTAGGGCTCTCTCACCTGTCTCACTATTTGGTCTCTTCCTTCTCTGTGTCATGATCAGATATCCTATCTCCATGTGTGTATCCTCGTGAGTCCTGAAAGTTGTGCAGTTGGTGGGCTGTTCATCAACATCAGTGGCGGTAAGCACATGGCTGATGGGCTACTTTTGTGAATGATGTTAGTGCGGCAGGC
This sequence comes from Bonia amplexicaulis, assembly GCA_036346245.1. Lineage (NCBI taxonomy): Eukaryota > Viridiplantae > Streptophyta > Magnoliopsida > Poales > Poaceae > Bonia > Bonia amplexicaulis. Next base: position 15,412,044 of record CM070748.1, read on the forward strand.
CTTGCTTGCTGAATGGTGCTTCAGTGACTTGGCTGCATAGCTCTCGACAATGATTCGGGTTGCCCTTAGCTAGAGAAAAAAGGCAACTCATTTGCCATCAGGTGGCAATTCACAATGCTCTGGCCATGTAACCTGTGGTGACGTCATTTCCATTGAGCACAGCAGCAGTTTTGGGTTGGACTTTCTAGTTTATGATTGTACTATGAGCTGATTCATAATCTGCCTTTGGAGGGCTACTGGCCACAAAGGGTGTTTTATCACGGCATATTTATTGAGTGGAAGTTTTTTTTTCCAGGGAGCACATTAGAAGCCATAATGAGGCATGTGATAATTTCCTGATTGCCTGCTATCATAAATTCATTTCCCTCCTTATCCTGCTTGTTTTTTTCCTGAAAATGTAGTTTTAACATTGCCATCTGACCCTCCTGAGTCCTGACTAGCTTTTGTATGGTGAGGACTTCCTGAAAATCTATTGTTCTAATACTAATGCCTTCTCAATGATATTGCAGCTCTGCAGGACAGCTATGGAGAATCCTGAGATCTTGTTTCTAAAAGTAAATTTTGATGAAAACAAACCTATGTGTAAACGACTAAATGTTAAAGTCCTTCCTTACTTCCATTTTTACCGTGGAGCTGATGGGCAACTAGAGGCATTCTCATGTTCCTTAGCTAAGGTCAGCATACATCACCCCATTTATAGGTTAATTCTGGATTCACCTTTTATGGTCCTGTTTGGAATGCAGGAATTTTTCCCGATTCCTCTAGGAAATGAAATTTTTTTGGGTGAAATTCGAGCATTCCAAACAAAGCCTTAAGGTAATCTTCAGTCATAATGGCTGTCGAGCTGCATAAGCTTGTTTAGACAGGCTTCTTTTGCGAATTACACTTTATTTGTTTGGTCAATCATGGGTTCAGATGCTTTTACCATTCAATTCATTTGGGTAGATGGTCACTATTAATTTCAGAAATGTAAGTTTTCTTTAGTGACATTTTTTTTCCTATTTTTTCTATCTCTAATTTTGTGCAAGAGCATTAACACTGTAGCTTTCTGATGAAAAAACACTTCGCCCTTCCCAAAATGGTTTAGGAGACAAGCCTCATCTAGTGAAACACTCCGATTTTATTGCTTTTGTGCGTGTTTTTCTATCGAATTCGGTTTTCCCTCTGCAGTTTCAGAAGCTGAAGGATGCCATTGCCATTCACAACACTGCTCGCTGCAGCATCGGTCCACCTGTCAGAGTTGAGGATGTGCTGGATAGCTCAAACCCACAAGAGAGACCTGCAGAAGCTAGCCCCTGGTAGATTGGTTCCGTTATAATGTCTCTCTCACCCTGCATTGCTGTATCTGCTCTTTTTTTTTCTCCGATAGGTCTTTATTGCAATAAACTCAGGAGAATCATCTGCGTTTCTTGGATGGGGGTGTCAAGCATCAGATGTTGTAAGGATTACTGTTTCTTTTAAGAAAGGAAAAAGTGTATTATAGTGTGTCAACTTTTCCTTATGATTGATAGAGGAATCATGGAGTTGTAAATTTTAGGAGAAGAAGCCACCAACAATTAAACATCATTCAGGGATCAAAAATAAAGTAAATCTAGGTGAATCCTGGTAAATACAAAAACAAATAAAACTAATATTATAGTAAAATTTTTAGAATATTGAGCATTACCTATCACTGCTATTTTAGACTTAGTGCTGTGCAATTTTAAGTATTTTTAATAAACCATTTTTAATCTTTTTACAAAAAAACCTTTTTTTACATAAATAACTCATAGTCGCACACCTACTGGGCAAGTGGACCCAATCGTGCAACGGATGTTAGATTTGGTGATGTGGCATGACTAGTCGATTCATGGCCTTGTAACTAGCCTTTTGTCACCAACTCATTGCATGATTGGTGTGAGATCATGTGGAGGTTATCCCATATGATAAGTAATTGACTTTTAGATTGGAGTATGTGTGAAGGCTGAGTTTGGTTTTGAGGAGTTTTGCGAAAGATCGCTTCTTGGTTTGTCGACTTTGTGGTCCGTCGGTTCAATCGGCCGTGTTCGCTGTTTAAGACTGAGTGGTTGGACGGTCCGATCGGCAGAACAACCATACGGTGGTCGAAAGCTTCAGTGTTGAACGACTATGTGTGATCAATAGTCGTACCCTGATAATCGATGGTCGTACCATACTGCCTGATCGTGATTGGTAGTCGTAAGCCGTAGCGATCGGTTGTGAAAGTCGTAGCCTGTGTGGTCGATAGTCATAGCCGATGTGAGTGATAGTCGTAGCGATATGTGTGGTAGTCATAGCATGTGCGTTCGATGGTCGTAGCGTCTGTTATGTGGTCGTAGGCTTTTGGTAGGAACTCGTGGGCTACGAGTACCTCATCCCCTGAGCATCTGAGTACTGGTAAGTCGTATTAGACCAGTCGGTGGGCTGAGGTTGTTCTCTGAAAATATTGGTGTTTTGGTCAGGCGTTGACTGGGGTATTTGTTGCTAATGTGTACGTGTGGTTATTGCATGGTTCTAGAATTAGAATCAGTAATTTAGGTGCATACATTTTGATTGTGCAAATTGATAATCTTTATGTATCGTGTGGTGCTACGTGGTGGTTTGTTGTTGGTGTTGGTTGTAGGACTTCGGAGCTAGGTCATGGTGAGGTGTGGAAGGATCGGGACTAGGCACAGGGAGGTGTTGAGCTCCAGAATGATCAGGGAGACGTCGAAGATGGCTGAGACTTGCAGGGTGGTTGTAAGCCGGGACGACGAGGAATCGAAGAGGAAGCTACTGGTGGTGGACATGATGTGTAACGACGAGGTGGACCGGGACTAGGCTTAGGGAGGAGTCGAGGTCCAGACGGTCGAGAAAGCCAAGTGCCGTCATGCATGAGGAGAAGCACGTGGTGCACCAAGTGACTTAGGTCGTTTGCAAGCGAGGACGGTTCGATGGGATCCAGACGCGTGAGAGGCTTGACGACGAGTTATTAGGGCCACATGAAAGATGACGAAGCATAGGCAAAGCTTCGTGGCAAAGGAAGTGGGAATCTTCGACGAAGGCGGTAGTAGGGCATGTTGATAAATTGCCCAATACCGGAAAAAGTGGCGATGTGTGAAACCGCGGTGTTGGCCTAAGTTGTTTAGGTCTTGTATGTTCTGAAAATGTGAAGTGGATCAAGGTTGGTTCACTAATGGGTTAATGATGTAAGCTGCTTTGAGAAGCGTGCGTGAGTAAAACCCGATGTTAGGTGGGGTTAATGGGTTATCCCCGATTTGGTCTTATGGGAGGATCCATTAGGTCTTGGATTTATTAGTGAACCTATAAAAGAAGAGGAGAGGCAAGAGCTAGGGCTTGAGAAGGTTGGCTAGACCTTGTGGTGGCTAGCTCCTCCCTCCCATGGGAGTTAGGTTAGAGAGTGGGTATGGCCTCTACGCTTAGAGCTTTGTCCTCCCGAGGGAAGTGGCTGTAAAACTAATCATCTCAAGTGTGCAATACTTCAATCTTTGATCTACCTTTTGTGTATCTTTTCTCTGATTGAGTTTGCTTGGCTTTGATTCGTTTCTTCCTCTGTTTTCTTCTTCTACTTCTCAGCTCTATCCATTTCCCTTCTTGTTCTGAGGGGGTGTTCTTGTTTCGGTTGGGTTGATCCCTCTTTTGCTCCTCTCTTGATCTTGTTGTGCCAAGGACCTGGACGACATTGAGAGTATTTCGTAAGATTGATCTTCAATCAGTTAGGCATGTCAATAGGAAGTCTATCAAAAAATCTTGTGTTCACTTGATTCGGTTCTGTTCTTCGGTTTTGTTCCTTTCCCTTCTTAATCTGAGAGGTAGTTCTTGTTTGATCTCGTTGATGCTCGGACTCACAGTAACAGGTGGGAATATAACCAAAGCCATCTTGGCTATCTTTGATCCACGAGCGGTTCTGATCAACGACCTTGGTTTTAGAACTCAGTTCTTGTGCGCGCTTGGTTAAATCACAAAAAGGTCCTAATTTGGTTGATAAGTTTTCAATTCAAAATTCGAGCAGCCTCTTGAGGCTTTAAGCAATTTGCGTACAAAGTTTCACGGCCATTTGATCTTTTAATCAAAAGATATGTGGATTTTAGATCTAGCGGTCGTGCATTGCTCTGTTCTTCCGAATCATTTTCGACTGCTTCTTGTTTCTACCACGGTCAAGTTTCAGATCACATCGTCTCTGATTTCGACCGCTCAATGAGTTCAGATCTGGTGGTCGTGCGCCTTCTCTGCTACTTCTAGTCGTTTACGAACACACTTGTTTTTCGATCGCTTAATGATTTTAGATTTGGTGGTCGTGCACCTTCTGTTACTTCTAGTCGTTTACGACCGCAGCTGTCTTCGATCGCTCAATGGTCTTAGATCATGTGGTCGTGCGCCTTTTCTGTTTCTTCTAGTCGACCGAAAGCTTCGTCGATTTTGGTTCTCGCGACAACCCTATTCTTCTGGGAGAAACGGTAGTACTGCAAGCATTGTAGTGGTAGTACTAGAGTCCCTATTCTCCGGCCTCTCTGGTTTTCGACCATTCAATGGTCATCGACCTCACCGGTCGATGTTTGACTTGGTGTGACCACTTCAGTTTCGACTGCTTACAGATCGACCACTCACTGGTCAGAGATTTCACCAGTTGGATTTCATCTTACTTCAAATTCTTGGGTTTGTGACCACTCTCATATCCTCGACCACGTTGGTTGTTCGACCGCACACATTGATCTTCGACCACATAGTTTGCGATCACATTGGTCTTTGACTGCGCTGGTTTCCGACCACTCATTGCTCCTAGACTACGCTGGCCTTTCGACCACACACTGGACATCGACAACGTTGGGTTCGACCATGCTGGTTTCGATCATTGTGGTTTCGACCACGTTGGTTTCGACCACGCTGGTTACGACCACATTGGTTTCGACCACGTTGGTAACGACTATGTTGGTTACGATCACGTTGGTTTCGACCACAGTGGCTTCAACCACATTATCTGCCTTTTAACCACGTTGCTTTTCTCTGCTGACTGATTGCGTCCAGTTTAGTTGTCCGGTGTTTTCTGATCAGTAGTCGTAATTGCCAATGTTGTGTTTCCGATGAGTGGTCGTAACTCGACCACGTTGTGCTTTGATCTGGTCGTACTGAGCTCTGTGTTTCTCTGGTTTTTCAAGTGGACCTCACTTTCTATTCTTCATAACTCTGTAGTTATCGGAGTAAATAATTTATGAATATTTAGAAAAAATTTAAAGACATCATTTATTTTTCTGTTGCCTGTTGGTCATACAATTGGGCCTATGTCCACATGGCTGGCCTATCTGGCCACCATCGATGTGGCATCAGCCGCGCAGCGGGCCAGGGACTAGGCCTTACTCGCGCTGCCAGCGTGTGACTTACGCCACGGCCGGCTCAAGAGGTGCACGACAGAAGCCCAATATTATTTTTTTTTGGAAAAAAATACAGAACTTCAGAGATATAATTATTCGGATTAAATAGACAATTTGACGAGTAGACTGTATGCACAGTAGAAAATTGAATAATCATCGAGGTAGATTGATGAGAACTCCATGTGTGCATGCGGTAACTAGTTGCAAAGAATGAAAGATTTCAAGCCCATAGAAAATAATGTCATCGTCCTCTTTAGTCGGCCAATATTCAAATTTGTATCTTCGTTTTTCCTATCATGGATGAACAAGTTAGCGGTATTTCAAAGATGTCTGATAAATATTCTGATAGAAGACTAACCTTACCATACCCGTGGTCCAGAAGGCCATATGGCCAAGCATCCCTACCTTCTTGAGCTACCATACCTATCAAAGAGCAAACAAATTAGTAACAATTCGAAGCATCAATTTAAGAATACAAAACTAGTCCTAAATTAACAGGGAAACAACAAACTCACGAAATAAAAAATACGCAATCACATTTTCATGTCAAATTTTGTACGACAAGGCACAACGACAACTTGACAAATAGATGTGCATTACTTAGCAAATAGGTCAGGTGTACAACAGATTGAACTAACTACGAAGGTAACATAACAGAACATAGTTCACAACAAACATAATACAACCATCAAATGGATTAAACATACAAAACATGACGACACAAACATAGCACCCCATAGACAAACATATTCATGTGGGGATTGGTGGGTTTCTATTGGCTTGGATTGTATCAGAGATCGGGATACATAACTATCATAGATGGTTTAAACCATAACCCATCTATGATACGTAATTTTCACAGACGATTTGAATTACAAACCGTTTATGATACATAATTATCGAAGACAATATATGTATATACCAGTGTAATATAAACGCTAGTCTCAAAAGATAAAATAACAAAGTTTTATATGGCTTATATATACATGTCTGAAAGGTTTCAATGAGATCTACAACTTTGCAGTTGAGGTGAACTCCAAATTCTGAACGTAAGATCGAAAATTTTGGCAAAAACAGAAACTGAAAACTTGCGACACAATTTGAGGCTAAAGATGGCCGTTTTTTGGTGTCTTAGAGGACGACAACGCAAGCTGGTCTTTTTTTTTTGATCGGGCTCGTCGTTAGCTTTCCAACAAGTATAGAAACATCGAAAACGGATATCGTATGGAAAAGTTATGTCTATTTTACTAAAGGTGTCTCGGAACGGAATCGTACTCGGACTCAGGCAAAAGATTATGAAATTTTAGGGGATTGCGAGGCGGAAAACATATCACAAACGGTTTTTAATATAAACTATCTGTGACAACTTCATTATCACAGATGGTTTAAATAAAAAACCGTCTGTGATACTTCACAGACGGTTAGGGCTGTGCATAAAAACACTGAACCGAAAAAACCGGACCGAAAAAACCGAATCGAACCGGTCAACTCGGTTTGACCGGTTTTTGGTATTCGGTTCGGTTTTTTATATTTTAGGTTTTTTGTGTTCGGTTTTTTCGGTAAAAACCGATTAAAAACCGAAAAAACCGAAAAATCAAAACTTCCGGGCTCCGGTCGTACCGCTCTGGACAGTGGAACTATCGTTCCCTCAAAAACTCGAAATGCATCCGGAGGGTGCTCTCTAGAAAAAAGCTCCGCTCGAGTTCCGGAGTTTCCGGTCGCCGGTAGTTCCGATTTTACTAGCGGTACTACCGCGAGGCGGTAGTTCCGACATTGAAAACATCAGTACTACCGCTCTTCCAGACAGAGCACAATTTTGGTTCTTAAAACAGATTTTTAATGAATGCATGATCCTAGCTGATCCAGATGACACATAAAATTTGCTATCAAGCTACTTGCCATGATTCCTCTTTATGGTACGATTATTTAACCTATAATCCGGTCTTCCACCTTTATGGTAAATTTGCTAGTCACTATATTGTTTGCAATTTGCGTTAACTTTGGTAAATATAGTACTTACCGATACCGTACCAAAATAAATTGGGATTTACCGATACCGAACCGTATTTTCAAAAATACCGTATACTACCGAACTAACAATACCGTATTTACCGTATTTACCGAACCGATTTTACCGAACTAACCGAATGCATAGTCCTATAGACGGTTCTCACCATGAACAGTTTCTAAACCTAAACTGTTTTAGTGCTGGCAATAACACAGACGGTTTCTAAACGTAAATTGTCTATGATTGCATTTAGCACTGATGGTCTTAGTTAATCGTCTGTGATGGGACGTCTAATATAAGTCTTTTTATAGTAGTGCAACCTCAGTAATTTGATATTTTCACCGTCTTATGTATCTATCTTCTAGAATATGATGAATATTATCATGCAAATTAAATATGGTATGAATCAACAAAGCATTCAGCATCTGCCATATATCTGACAGTTGCATGAGAAAAAGATGGGGATGCTGCTCAGAGAAAAACATGGTATCTTCCAAGTGATCTCTCATCATTGTTGTTGTCGAAACTATTCAGATAGCTCATTGTAAGCTACTAGTACAAACACCGTCATAAATCTGCATAGATCAACTTTTTTCATTTCATGCATGATTGATTCTTTTGTAACCGCACATATGTTCATTACATGTCAATGTTGAGGCGTTTACTGCACTTTGCATACATAGTCCTCCCAAGATGCAATCCAAATTAGAAATCATCACAAAACAAACTTGTTCTTCAGACCACCTTGTTCAGCTTCAGGAATCAGGATTAAAAGCAATCAACTCCTTATCCATGAAATGTCTATATGTTTGACATTATTGTTTTTATTCGTTGCAGAGCTAGGTCATATAAATGCTTAACTGGATTCCTGAACAATCACGAAATTCAAGCCCATGAACATTTCCGACTGAAAGATCGGCGAAGCTTAGGGTGTCGCTTTCTCTGACTGCATCACATCCTTCACAGTCTTAATGACAGATTCCTTCAGGAAATCCTCGTCACAGCTGCTGGACTACGGCATCAACAAAATTTGGGAAGAATATTAGATTCAGTCTTTCAGAATGATATTAGTGCAAAAGGATTGCATGAGTCATAGATACTAGTTCTGAATCAGCACAATCATGCGGAGTCAACGAAGTGTATCCTTGCTAGCTGGTTATTTTCATTAAATTTAAAAACGCATTAGCAATGTGTTTAAATTGACATGAATTCAAATTTTGACTATTGGTCCTATATATTGATCCTTATAACATGCGTATTGGTGGCTTGGTGCCAGTTGCTCTTTCAGCCCTGCCGTTGATAGCAACCGGTTGACAGAGAACCCATGCATGACACAAATTCTCTTTGCTGAAAAGGACCATGGACATCTAAGGACACGATGAAAACCTGCGAATAGCAGGCTATCAGAATTCAGAACCAGTTTGTCCAAGACAGTTTTTGACGGAGAACATGAGGAAAAGTATGAAATCATGGGCTTACTTTGCTTAGAATCTTGCATGCTGACAAGGAAAATATATAACTTCTAAATCACCATTTATCCTCGTCTATCTTGCGGTGGACAAAACACTTTATCTCAAAGAGATGTCAACTTTGTCATATTTGAAACTCTAAAAGTTTGTTCAAAAATCGTAGTAAGTATATATACCTTCAGTTGTAATGTAACGGTGGCTAGCGGAAAAGTCTTCGCTCGAGGAAGACAACTGCTGCTGCTGTCTATGTTCATGGCCACCAAGCTGGCATTTCCTCTCTCTTTCAGGCACTGAAGTATGCCAACTACAGCATCCATGACACTGCACCTTGATCTTATCACTATCTTGAGGTTAAACTCTTGACACACTAGTGTGCTGATCTCTGCTGCTGACCTACTGATGTCAACCTTAATCCCATCGTCCGAACCATCGTCGTCTTGTCTACCGCCGCCGTCGTCGTCGTCATCGTGGTGGTGCTGCGATTCAACTAGCATCCTGTTCTTCTCCTCCAGTTCAGATACTCTAGACTTGAGAGTGTTCAGGTAGTCCTTTGCTCTCATCAGTATGGATGCTTTATCTTTCTTTACTCATCACAAAGCAAGCCACATTAATTTACATAACAAATTATAAATTAATTGAAAACTAGTATTGTGTTCTAACACCTTGGAGGCAGGAGGGAGCACTGTCCGGAGAGCCTTGAAGTTGTAGTTGAGTTTATCGCGGCGCTTGCGCTCCGACAAGACGTGCTGAAGCTGGTATCTGTTGCTGCCGCCGGCAGGCGCCGACGGCTGCGCCTGCGCCGCCATCTCCATCTGGTAATACTGGGCAAGCCTTGCCATGTGCATTCTCGATAGGATAGACATGACCGTCTTGATCGCTCTCTGGCCGCAGGCCCCTGGCTTGAGCTTCTTCTTCGGGACCAGGTACCGGGAGTACAGCCTAAACGCGCAGGTGGCGGTGCGGGCGGTGGATCTGTGGCCGATCCTGTCCCGTGCTTGTTCTTGTTGAGCTTCTTGGTACGTAAATTCCAGGTTAGGGATCATTTCATGGCTGCTATACTGATGGTGGGCGTCGCCGTAGGCGATCGGAGGAGACAAGGGTATCTGCGAGGAGACCTCTGGGGGGTGGTGGGAAGAAGTGGTGGTGCTGGCCGCGGTGAGCATGAGCGACGTGTTGTCGTCGCGGCTCCCAGAGAAGGAGCGGAACGAGGACGAAGACGAAGATGGCAGGCTTGCGCGGTGCGGCGGCGCGGCGGCGTACTCGTGCTCCTCCATGTCCATCAGCATGTAGATCTGCTTGTTCAACATGCACGCATGCACGAACACGATGAAAATTAAACAACAAAGTTGAAAATATATCTCAATTTCATGGAATTCTAACAGTTTTTGTAATCGAAGAGATTTGATAGTTAGTAATTGCCTGGCTTAGCTGCTGCTGTATGGCTTGCGAGCTGTTTACCTCTTGCTCTTCCTGCTTGTGGTGTAGCCCAGCAGAGTCACAGCTGCATGCGCGCGCCCAGTTACAAACTGTGAATTAAGATCGAGCGAGATCTATATACGAGGCAAGCATATATAGCGCTTGATGATCAAATCAAACGCATGACGTACCTAGCGGCGTACCGGCGCATGTCTCTGCCCTGGAATAACCAGCTGCAGCCGTCGTCCATGGCGATCGAGCTCGTTGGTTGCTAGTAGCTCGGTGGAAAGAAAGGTATATGCAAGTCGTGAAGCTTGGCACAAAAAGGCAGTCCTGGTTCGCGTTTATATAGCTGCACATGTAAGGACTAAGGAGATGCTACTAGCAACGTCGAGTTAGGCCTGTTCGTTTCGACTTCAGTTTCTGACTTATTTTTTACTATTTATAAATTTCGTCTTTTTTTGAACTTTTGACTTTTTTGAGCTTTTGCCGGTTCTTTTTTTCCCGTATTCGTTTGCGTTGTCCGTTATGAGCTAGCATATTTTTTCTATTTTTAATTTTTTTAAATTTAATTACACTAAATAAGTCACTTTCAGCTACAGTGAAATTTCAGCCGTTACAGTGCAATTTCAACCATAAGCCACAACTTTTCAGCCCAACCGAGCGGGGCCAAGCTAGGACTGTGATGGACCATGTGAGATGACCCATGTTATTATTGCGATGACTATTGCAATGTTTATGGAGTGGTCTGTTGACTTTCATTAGTAAAGATAGCTTCATGTCAAGATTAGTTTATGCAGATATTGAGAATTTGTGATTTGAGTCATGGATTTAATTAGATTGACCTGAGTCATTGGGTTAAGGTTGCATGATGCATAGCTTAGCTAATGAAGGTCAAGTTGTGAAGAACTTATGTCTGAAAACAAATTCTTTATCTTTGGATATGCAGGGTCGCTTGGAGTCAACTGTAGTCAATGACGGTGATCAGGGCTAGGCACATAGAGGAGTTAAGGTCCAGAACGATCAAGGATGCCGGGTTAGACGGTAAGCTCAAGTATGGCACGAGAAAGGCGAGGATGTTGAACGCGAGTTCGAACAGCAGGATGACGCCAGGTGGCTCGCATGGGCCAAGTGAACCGTGGGTTCGGTGGAACTGGGATGGGAGAGATTTGGCGGCTCATGGAAATCTAATGATGTACCTACACGTGGCAAGTGTCGGGACCCCGGATTTTCCGAATCTGGACCCTCTGTGTATTACAGCACTAGTCCCAGATCAAAACTAGTGCACACAACAAAGCATGATGATTACATAACCAACAACGCTTTATTACAATAATAGAGAGTATGCACTAAAAGGCCTCTTTATTACAAATGAGGTTTCAAGACCTCACACACACACAAAACACAGCGGAAGCAAAATAAACTCGGATGAAGACCCATCAATACGCCACAGGCAATTGACTGGGGAAGCGCAACCTAGAACTCCAGAAAGCCTTCGTCAAATCCATATGCACCGTAGTCGAAGTTTCCTTCTTGAGCTTCATATTCCTCTGGTTATTTTTTTTGAGTGTAGCATGTGAGTACATAAAGTATTCCGCAAGTCTTGGGAAAATGCAATAGATGCAAGGCTTAACAAAGGAAGGTTATATGGTTCTTTTGCACAAAGTAATATTTTATTACAATTACCATTAAATATTTTCGAAGGCATTAGTTTGAACAAGGTAACTGTTTTAACAGAAACTATCAAATTGAATAGTGAAGGTTACAGCCACCAACACTGGATCACTGGCTCTAACCGCCAAGGTTCAAGAAAACAGGTTACATCCACCCACACTGGCCACATCCGCCAGGACACAAATCCGAGAGTTCCAACCACTCCCGGTTTCCAAAACTTTTATTTTTAAAACCAAAACCAATGAGCTACCATGTGAATGCATTCCTTGCCTGCCCTTGACCGTGGGCACGGCTATTCGAATAGTTTTACACTCTGCAGAGGTTGTACACTTTACCCACAAGTTACAAGTTATCTTAATAGCCAACATGCTTCCTTAGGCATGAGATCCAGATAAAATATCACAAAGCCTTTACCTTACTCTAGACTAGCTAGGCACCACCCGCTGAGGTTTCACCACTGAAGGGTTAAATCCACCCAGTCAGAAGCCCCCTCTTGCGCCGTATGAGTACAAAGAAATCCACATCCCTCACTGTGAATAACCAGTAAATCCCTGGCACCCACTTTCCACTAGTGGTACCTAAACTAGACTATTGTAAGTTAGTTAGCTAGGTCGTACCCATATAGACTTGTGGTTGTACGGTAGTGCTCAGTCTAGACAAACACAAGCGTCGGTCCTTAATTGACTAGGGCGGAACATACACTTTACAAGTTCTCGTGCTAACCGCACCAAATCAATCTTACCATCCGCCCTAGTCTAAACCAACTCTCACATTTTATTTTATTTTAAAGAACAGTGGCAACACCAATCACCACTAATTTTTCTGAACATAAGTCTAGATCAATGAAATATAATTTCCCATTCCAAGGTTACAAAAGTTATTTAGCATGACTAAGCATTTTACTACCGGTACAACATTCACCAAAGTTTTATAGTAATCTCATTATTGAGACAAAGGAAATCCTAGGGTGTCAAAGGTACATGGTTGTCAATGTCAAATGAGGGCATAACAATTATCGGTTTAACTATTATCTCTACAACAGAAACTATCATTTTTTGAAACATAGCAATGCATTAAATTTTAAAATAATTAAAAATATTTCACAAACATAGGTTCAAGATGTTCAAAGGAGACTTGCCTTCGTGTGCGATATCTTGACTTTCTTGTCGTTGGTCGGAAAATTCTTCGGCGACGTCGGGTTCTACGTGCGGAAAGATAAATACAAACGAACAAATAAATACAAATAAAATCACAAAAATATATAATATATACTGGAAGAAAGGTTAAGATTTTAGATGAATTTAGGAAAAAGAATCAACGGATTCGGAGTTCGAATGAGGAGAGCAATTTACGGAAGTTTTAGATATCACATGAAATGATAACAAAATCCGAGAATTACTTTTTGAACAGTATAGTGTCGGTTGGTTGCGAGATGGCGGCGAATGGATAAAATGGAACCCCAGCGACAAGGCGAAGTTGGTGATGTGAGTACGGCATCGAGGGACGGCGGCAATCATTGGCGGTGAGGGAAAAACGACAGTGACGGCATAGCAACGACATCGATAGGTTGGAGAGATAGTATCGGGTATGGAACGTGGAGATGTAGGGTGAGCATGGGGTAGAACATGGTATGATGAAGCTAGGAAAATTATTAGCTAGGCTGAAAATTTAACGGAGACGATACAATCGATGTTTGAACGACGACGGTAGAGAATAAAGGAAAAACTTGATATCTTGGTGCTCGGTGAAGCGAATCCAAAACCATTTGAAAGGTAGCTACCTGGGATGGTTTGGCACGATATGACGCGAACGGATTGCGGAAAACACCCCCAGATAGATGGGGACACGAGATACCATTGGCGGCCACGGCGAGGTGTTGGAGGCAAAAATTTGCGGAGGCTTTTTGGGGAAAAGGAAGTGAGCACGGCGTAGAACGCGGTGAGGTAAGTCTAAGAAAAATTACGGCACATGTTAAAACTCAACAGAGGCGATGAATCGACCTCGGGAGTCAAAAACGGATATTTTCGCGAAAAGTTCAATTTCTGACAATTGGCTCCACGAAAAATTAAATAAAAATGATAGATAAATTGCTTGGAGGCTAGGACACGATATGACGCGAATAAAAATCAAAGCGCTTACCGAAAAAGTGTTGTACGCGTGAAGGCACGGTTTCAGCATCTGGCTCGACCTGGTCGACGAGGACTCGGGGAGTCTTCGAGTCATGGCGATAGATGCATGACGTAGAACGCGTCAAGGCAAACTCAATGGTATAGACGGCTTGGCCAACGGACATCGGATGGTGACGAAACATGACGGAGAAGACATCGGATGCGTTGACATCGGCGTTCCGGGCAAACGGAGAGGAGTTAGAGTGTGAGGTTGGTGGCGAAACGAAGAGGAGAACGTCAGAAACACAATGCTCACCTCGGTTTCGATCCAACACGCACGGTCGGCTCGCAGCGAGGAGAGGAATGACGGTGTAGTTTGGCCACGGTGTTCCGGCGATGCTCCGGTGAAGGCGAGGGGAGCACCGCGTAGAACGCGAGAAGGCAAAGCTAATGGTGTGGTCAAAAGTGACCGGACTCCACTGTTGGAGGCGCAAAAGGCCGATGAACACCGCTCGGTTCACAAAAGAAAAATAGAGATTGTGGAGAGGAGGAAGGGAGAGAGGACTTGAAATTTCGGGGGTTGGGTGAGTATGAGAAGGGGCACCCGGTGCTCCCTTTTATAGGGGTGGAGATGGACGGGAGAGAGAGATCAAATAATGGTGTCATTTAGAGCAAGGTTTTAAATTCGTGTAAATACACATGAATGAGAGGGGTAACGGTAGGGAATTGAAAGCTCTTGAAGAGAGGAAGTGAATGCACTTGATTTCACGAAAAACCGTTGAGAAAATCACGGGGAATCGAAGCTTGAAGACTAGCGGTCATGGCGGCGCTACGCACGCGACGCTCGGGAGAAAATTAAGATGAACAGTGCCACGGCACTGTTCACTCTCTCCCCTTTTTTTCTTTTTTTTTGAAGATTTTGAAACTGAGCTCAAACAAACTCCAAAAAATCTAAAAAAATTCCAAAAATTCCTTGAGACTCAAAGAACTCAAATAAAATATTTTTAACAAATATTAATACTTAATTTAATGTTATTAAATAAAAATGCTAATTAAGCTTTAGTTTAAACCAAATAAATTCAAAAATTTCAAAAATTTGAAAATAGGGTAGAAATGGATAGATTAGAATTTTATAAGAATTTAGAATTTGAATGGGTTCAAACGGAGTTAAAACGAAGGAGAACGGGCTCTCGGATGTTTGAAAAGAGAGAAAAAGAATAAACCGATTTTCTGGAATTATTTTTGAACTGAAAAATCAAATTATAACGTCATCAAGGGAAAGGATTTTTGGATGAATTATTTTTCTGTAGAAAAGAAATTTATGACGTCAGCAAGGGTTTGATTTTCTGGGCGAATTATTTTTGTAAAGTAAAATGATTTTACTCACTGACAGGTGGGACCGGGTTTATCAGCGAGAGGAAAGGGCGGACGGTCGGATGAGCGATGCGGCGCAAGGAGGAAATCGGGACCGTCGGATAGAGAGCGAAGTGGTTAAGTGAAGATGGACACACAAGATTAGATCGGGCGGCGGAGGATTAAATTTGATTTAGATTTTCAGAAAACACCAGAAATTTCCACAAAGCTTAGAAAAATATGAAATTATATCCAAAAATTCTATTAAAATTCAAACAACTTCCTGGAGACATTTTGGACTTAATAAAAATATTTCCAACTACTATTGGTATTTTAATTTTCATACTTAAAATTCTTTTTATTTTCAAAATAGATTTTAAATCTCTAGAAAAACTCAGAACACCAAATAAAGGCCAAATAAATCCAAATAATTAATTTGAATTAGGATTTTTATAGAAAATCAATATATCAAATAATTTTTAAGTTTTTACTTTAAATTATTTTTCAAATCCAACTTTCTAAAAGCAGAAAATCATGGCAAACAAAATTCAAATTTCACACAAACAAAACTCTTATTTTTATTTTAAACCAAATTAATTTAATTTTAATATTTAAATTTTTTAATCCAAAATTTTGAAATAAACAGCTGGGCTGTTACAGCAAGCATGGCGTTTGCTTGCAAACGAAGGTGTGATTGGGTCAACAAGGGTCATTTCGGTATTTTGATCAAAATATCGGAAACCATCTGAGATTAAAACCGCGGCGCATGGGTGATGCATTGGAGAGTGGTTTAGGTTAAGATGGAGCTAACGGATCAAGGCTAAGGATTTGGCGGATGCACACTTATGCGCTTGAAAAAGCGTGCATAAGTGGACTTGAGAGAGTAAAACTCGTGTGTGGGGGGTTAATGGATTTTCTCCGTTGTAATAGTGGATAGGATTCAATTTTGAGAGTAGGTGGATATTTGCTCACCAATAAAAGAGGGGGGATGGAGGTATGTAGGGTTAACCATCCCACCCCTCCTATGTGCTTTATTGTTTGGGGTTAGGGTTTTGAGAGTGGAGCACATTGTGTGCTCTTTGTCCTCCAAGGTGGAGTGTGTAACATCCCAAAATTTTTTATTTTTGAAAATTTAAATTTAAATTAACTACTTTAAAGAAATTGGATCATATTTGAATTTTTCTGAGGTTTTCCAGATTTTAAAATCAATTTCTAGAATTAAAAAGAAATCTTAGTTTGAAAACTTAATACCAAAATAACTTGGAAATATTTTATCTAAGTTCAAAATACCCCCAGAAACTTATATGAATTTTTCTAAAAATTGTTGGAGTTTATTTTGTATTTTTCTGAGCTATATTTAATTTTCTGGGATTTTCGAAACCAAAACTAAAAAGAAAATTTATTTTCTCTCCTTTCCTCCGTATACGTGGACGGCCGGATGTACCCACGTCCGCCCGGGATCCCGCCTTCCCCTTCCCCGCGAGCGACACATGGACGGCCAGATGCTCGCCACGTCGCCCCGCTCGGCCGATCTCCGCCGCCCGCTCCTTCCTCTCACCGCCTGCCTGCCCCACTGTTGGATCCGTCTTCCCCGCCTCCTCCTCCTCGCCGCCCGCAACCGCCTCCTCTCTCCCCTTCCTCCCTCTCTCCCCGCCCCATTTCCTCAACCGCCCCTAACCACCCCGCACTCCCGCGCCCACTTCCCCTCTCCCGCCCCCACTACCCCCAATCGCCCACAACCGCCGCCTCCTCCCCACGCCGTGAGCAATTAGCGTCGCCTCCGCCCCTCCGCCCTATAAATACCACCGGCCTCCTCTCACTCGCACCACCTCCCTCCACTCCCTCTCCTTCCCGCCATCATCGCCGCCGCCAAGGCACCCGAGGCGCCGCCGCTTCTCGCCGCCACCGCCTCAGCTTTATCGCCGAGCTCCGTGCCAAGGTGAATTGGGTTCCCTCCTTCCCTCTCTCGTTTCCCACCCTCATGCCGGCAGCCAGCCGCATGGATCAGGCAAGCTCAACGCCCGTCTTGCCCGGTGACCTCTTCCCGTGCCTACGTGGCGGGCGCGTGGCGCGTCGCCGCCATCGTCGGCGCCACCTCGGCTTCCCTCGCCCGGTCGGGCCGACCAGACTCCCGCCACCTCAGCCTCCCCTTCGGTCCATGGACCCGGTCAATAGACCCGGGGCCCACTGTCAGTCGGCTCGCCCTAGGGCTGACGTCCGCTGGCGCAATAAATCCGATTTTCCCGTAGAAAAATAATTCGGCCAAAAAAGAAATTCCCTGCTGACGTCATAATTCTGAATTTCCTTTAGAAAAATAATTCCAAAATCCAGTTTATTCTTTTTCTTTCATTTTAAACTTCCCATGGCCCGTACTTTTTCATCCTAACTCCGATTGAGTCCATTCAAATTTCTAAATTCATCAAAAATTCCAAACTATTCATTTCTGCCATCCTTTTAAATTTTTGAAATTTATGTAGTATTTTAAAATTCAAATTTCAAACACCCAGTTCACTTTCAAAATCTCAGTTTCATTTCAACTTTTCTATGCACTTCCAAAATTCAAATTCAAAACTTTGTAAAATCCTCAGAAATTTTATTTTATTTTTCTGAACTCAAATATTTTATTTCCAGTAAACCCCTTTTTCAATTAATCTTCTAGCTACCCTTTCTCCCTCGTTTGAACTCTGAATTCGTTGCAACTTTCTCCTAAATTCTACTATTAAGAGGGGTCTTGTCTAGTTGCTTGAGTCTTATCATGTGTTGATAGCTTAATCCCACTTACTCTAGCTCTTTGTGGCATGATTGTAAGTTTTGTGAATGTGTTTTACACATAGTTGAGGCTCATGTGATACGGGGTGCCCGATATTCATGACGTAGGACCAAGGATAACTTTGGATCCATACAACTTGACAAACCGATGTCGCCAACCACTATCTCAATACAGCAAATTGCGAGAAAAAAAATCATCTAACCACACGTTTCGATCCTCGTCTACTTGACCACGCAAAAGTAGACATGATGTTCTTCCTGCAAAATATGAGGAATCACAAGAACAACGGAGATATTCTCATGAAAATCACCTAATTCCCAAGGGAGAGCGAAGGAGTCAGCCAAGCCAGGAAAAGAAGAGAGGAAGAGTCGGGCTAGTGGGACAACTAGGTAGGACAAAAGAGATGGGCCGGCCCAAATTTTTTTTTTGTATTTGAATTTTGGTTTTGGATTTGGATTTGGAATTTGAGTTCTGAATTTGAATTTAAATTTTATTACTTCCAATTTTTCATCCTTTTATTATTATCTATATTTATTGTGTATTTCTCCTGGTATTATTTTGCATAACACAAATTTCAGAAAAAGTCCAAGTAAAATCCAGAAAATATAAGTATCAACAAGATACATATTAATTTTTTTAAAAAAATTATATTTTTGAACATCTGAATTTTGGAATGTTACATCTTAGCATGCTGGCAATGGTGAAAAGAGCGCAATAGTAGAGTCTTCCATAATAGATGGTCAACCAATGGAGCAATCCATGAATCAATCAAACATGAGGCGACAAACTGGAGTTTTGTAGGAGCGACAGGACTGAGGGTGCATTTGATTGGCAAAAACCTCGGAGGACTCCCAGGAATCCTTCAGTAATATTATGAGATTACCTTGTTTAGTAAAACAACCGGTAATCCGAACCAAGAATCAAAGATTACCTTGACAACTAGATTACCATCAGTTATAGGAATCTATTTCACATAAAAAGGGTGTCTATCTCAGATTACAAGGGAAAGGAATCTTTGCTATTGCACCTTTATCATTTGCTTTAAGTTCTCATAGTCAAAATTTGAACTTTAAGAATTCAAAATGAAAATTTAAAAACAAAATTTTTAAAAAATATGAATTTTGAAACCAAAATATCAAATTTTGAACCATGAATTTTGGAAATTTAAATTTCATATTTTCATTTGGATTTCAAAATTCCATTTTTGAAATTTTGAATCTTATAATTTAAAATTTTGAATTTAAAATTGTAGGATTCAAGTTTCAAGAATTTAAATTTAATAAATTTGAATTTGTCAGTTTCAATGTTTGAATTTTAGACTTTTTAATTTTGAGAATTTAAATTCCAAAACTCAAATTTTTAGAATTTCAAAATTCCAAATTGTGAACTTCTGAATCATAAGAATTGAAAATTTGAATGTTGCAATTTTAAATTGTGATAATTTAAATTGTATTAAATTTTAAAATTTATAAATGTTTACCTTGAAGGTTTGAAATTTAAATTCTGTAATTTAAGTTTATTGGACTTGTTGGTTCAAGTTATGAAATATTTGACCTATTATGGAGACCATTTTGTAGTTTTTTTTTCAAACCAACCAAATGTTGGAATCTTATATTACTGGTAATGTGTTTATGAGAGACCATGTGGAGGTCATCCCGTTGTGTATGATGAGTAATTGACATCGGTTTAGAAAAGTCGAGTTTGAGTCGGTTGGTTCGGACCTAGACGTTGCGTGGCGTAACGGGCTCGGTCGGACTTGGTCAAATCTAGTCGTATGGGTTTAGGATGCATATTCTGATGACTCGACAGGTTTGGTCTCTATTTTACGCTTTCATATATCGAGCGGTGCTATTTGACGTGTTTCTTGTCTGTGTGGCTGCAGGACGTCGAGGCGGTGTCGTGGCGACACACGGTGGACCGGGCTAGGCGCAGGTGGCGCTGAGGTCAGAACGGTCGGGATGTGTCGAAGACGGCGTGGACTCGAGGTGGTTGCGAGGCGTGCGAGACAAGGAGCGCGGAAGCTTCCCGGAAGGTGCAGGAGGGGCGAATCGGTAATTTCGCAAGGCTGCACAAGCGGGAGATGGCTCCGTTAGGGTTTAGCCGGCGTAACGGGTTGGAGACCCGTTAGCCAAGGGCTATAAATAGAGGTGAGGGGCTGCATACCTCTTAGGACACAATAGAGTGAGTTAATGGTTTTAGAGTTCATTCATCCCTTTGTGTGGGTTGTGTTCCTCCTAAGAAGCATGTGAGGCTCTTGGTGTTCTTGAGGATTGAGAGGGAGAGGATGGGTTGAGATAGTGTGAGTTATTGGTTCTTTTCCCTTTTGTGTATATGCGTATGGGAAGTAGTATGATGGCTGTAAGAACTCTTTGACAATACAATCTTACATATCTCTGCATCAATATCAAGTTCTGTGTTGTCTTGATTAGTTTGCTTGGTCTCTCTGCTCTTTGTTGTTCTTTGTTCCTCACTGAGACCTCTTCTTCCTTATTGAGTTTTTGCTCAAAGTGGCTACGAATCTTTCTTGCACTTTCTTGTGAAACTTTATCAAAGGCGTTTGGCTAAGTGAGTTTTTTTTCTTCTCAGGAATTTTTCAGTCCAGTACTGGTTCCTGTTTTGTTCTTCCCTTGCCGATCTGTTCCTGAGTTCTGTTCTCTTTTCCCTGAGGTCCATTTGGTATATTAGTTGGAGTCCAGTCAATTAAATTGAGAAGAACCGAAATTAATTGATCATCTCTTCTGTCTTTTCGGTTCTTTCCAGTAATTACTGTGCTCCTATTTTCGTTGGACATATCTGAAGCTCTAGTTTGTCCGATTGTCTTCTATCTGACTACTTTTGTCTTTCTATTTTGCTTTGATTGCAGCCCTTTTGTTTTTCAGTTCCTTTGTTGTCCTTCTCTTCGGTAATCTCTTCGTTGGGCATATCTGAAGTCTGTTCAGTCTTCAGTTTCCCTCTATTGTTTCTTTCCTCAGCCGAACTGCTCTCTGTTTTGTGTCTTTTTGTTTTTGGGTCCAGCAGCTACCTGTTCTTTTCGGCTGCGGCTTATGGCTTTTGGCTGAAATTTTTGAATTTTAGCTGTTTACGGTACAGATTACGGAGAGACAAATACTCACTTGCGATTTTGGATGGTACAGATGTTGGACTTTTAATGTATAGATCGTTTTACCTGTAGACCCCGTCTTGAGAAAATACTCCGTTTGAAAGTTAGGTACTATAGCAAAAGTCACGCTTCAGAGGAAAAAAACAGGCCCGTCTCTCTTTTCCGAGAAAAGCAGTTCTCAGTCTCCACGGTCCCTATTTTATCTCTGCTCAGTACTTGCTATGCCACTTGCTTTTCAACAGCTTCTGATGTCTCTCTCTCGGCAAGCATGCAGTAGCTGCCCTTCTTCTCCTTAGTGCCTCTTCTTTTTTTTCTTTTTCTGATTTTCCTCCTTTTTGCATGCAGATCAAACGGCAATATTTTCAGCTGAAATTTTTACTGACTACTCTCTGATTTATGCTGAATTTTTTAGTGTCGCATGCGTTCCAAATTTCAGCAATATTAATTTTAATTTTCTGTGAGGTGTTTTGTTTCGCTTCTTTTGAAAAACAGTGTACGAATTCTCGGGGGCGATTTTAAAAGAGAGCGACATTCACCCCCTCTGTCGCCATTTCGGTCCTATAATTTACCGGTAATCAGATTGAAGAAAATATTAGATTACAGGGGAATGTGAAATTATGCAAACCAAACGCACCCTAAAGAAATTGTTAGCATGACCAGACACTCTGACTTGAGATAACCCTTTGGTTTTTCGATTTTGTTTCTATCTTGCCTAGTAGCTAAATCTGCCGTAGCCTTCTGCGCCTTGTAAATATTTCCTCTCTTGCTAATATAATCACAACTTCTGCTGTCTTCCAAAAAAAACAAAGAGATATTGGGATGCTTGCTTGCTGACTTGCAAGCTATGTGCGCACGTGGTGTAAGTAGTAACCATCAAAGTGCATATTGACGTGAGTTGAGTAATTCAATGCCAAGCACAGAGTTCAGTCAAAAAATAAGTATAGAGAGAGATAGAACCGTAGTTCACCGAAAAATTCAAGTTAGCTGAAAGAAAAGAGAGTATTGTATTTTAAAACCTCCTCATGTCTAATCCAGCTTGGTCTCAAACTCGATATTTTTTGGCTTTGCTACAATGGTAGGTTCGGTGCACCAAACAGTTCACACAAAACCTGAGCTATCTACGAAATGTGGGTAATCTGATCGTAGTTTAGTATTCCCCCTCGATGCCTAGGCTCATTCAGGCCTATGGTGTAGACGACGATGTTACTTTTCTTAAATTTGCTATGGACGGGTCTCAGACTCAAAAGACATTTGGCCATGCCACAATATATGGAGTTTTCTAGACTAATATATTGAGTTTGGTGTACCAACTATTTTGCCGAAAAGCTTAAACTATCAAGGAAAGGTGGGTAATATGCTCATATTTCAACACTTTCCTCATGTCTAGGCTCCATCATGACAAATTTTCTTCCCTTGACATTGCACTAGGCAATGTCTCGAACTCGATCGAGGCCTCTCAGCTCTAGTACTATATCGACTTTCGTGAGTTACCCGGAAGCTAAAGCTATTAAAATCTAAAAAGGAAAGCTTAAGCTGTGAAGAAAGAGGTCTACGTTTCATCGAGCCTGCAACGTGGACTCCACATAAGCCAAGAGTGGGACGCAATGATTTTTTTTTTCTCTTCAAATTGTGCCACCAAGTTTCAAACTTAGTACCTATCATCACTGACACCATGTTAGTTTCACGCACCGATCAATTCACTTAAACTTATTTTGTCGAGGGTGAACAATATACTACGTAAAACTTGAGGTTTGCCGCAAGGAACCACAGAGGGTTTGGTGTATATTTACACTCGTTTAGAGATTGCATTCAGAGATTACAAACAGCGCAACCAATTCAGAGATCAGGCGCAAGAGATAAGAAAACTAAAGAATGGCTGTTGTCATACCAGCTACAGCTAACTGAAAATACAACTTATCTCTGACTGAAAAGGACTAGGGACAGAATCCTGAACCGGCACTACTAGTTTCAACATGCTCATCTCGTGCATAAACGATCACAACCAGGCATGCATGGCGATCGATGTTCAAAGCAGAAGCTACCTAGATGTGAATATACGAATTCAGAGGCGACCGAAGAAATGAAATTCAAGAAGTGTAGATGCTTATATACGAAGCTGTAATTGGAGGCTGGGTTGGCCATTGTTGAAGTATAAGTAATTGCCCATCTTTACTCATAAGCTTAAGCTTTTGGGTGAACTGGTTGGTGTATGCAACTCAATATGGTATCAGAGTCAAGAGGTCTCGAGTTCAAGATCTGGCTGACGCAATTAAAAAAAATTAATTGCAGTCTACTTCTATTCCACGTATTAAGTCTAAGAGAGCCTACACGTGAGGGGGAGTGTTGAAGTATAAGTGAATTGTCCATCTTTACTCATCAGCTTAAACTTTTGGGTGAACTGGTTGGTGCATATAACTCAATAGCCATAAGGCCTTGTTCGGATGGAAGGAGGTAAAAATTAGTTCAACTTCCGCAAGAATGCCGCTTTATCCAAACAAGACCTAAATGCTGAAGACTGCTCACCGCCGCTACCCCGCGCGCATGCTTACACCACCTAAGCTCTAGCTAGTAGCGATGTTTCATAGTCGTACAAAGACGGACGGTTCTTGTGTTGAAGGATATATACAGATACAGTGAAGTAGATCGCAGGCGAAAGAATTGCCGCCCGCGGCCTTCGTCGATAATCAGCTAGCTAGCTCATCGATCAAAGGCAAGGCGTCCACAGCTCGTTGCCAAAACCAGAGGCACGTAAGAGGACTCCGGGAATTTTTAGACTGACCAGCAGGATACAGAGGTATTAAGTGCTACTTGAATGGTTTTTACAGGCTAATGATCCGGGCTCATAACAATACGTACTTGCCGATGAAAATATGAAAAATTAAGGATGTACAAATAAAAATAGAAATTTAGAGAGAGAAAAGTCAAAAGCTTGATCGAAATTCATAAAAAGAAACGGCCAATAACGGTTTAACTCTAGACAAGACATGGTGCACATATAATCAATGCTATTTGTTCATGTGTGTATCACCAGCCAATTTAGCGAACTACTGATCTTGCACCACGCATGTACATATGTCGTACTAAATCTTCGTTCGTATGCAGCCTCACCACTACTAAGCGCTCGACCGATCTAACATCTCATTTAATGAAATTTTAATTAGTTTCAACTACATATACGTTATTTCCTAAAGAGACAGAATTGAAAGCCATTCCAATTAATTTGTAACAGCTGATAGCCTCACTTTGGTGGTTTTTGGATGAGTAATGATAAATTGACTAAAGTCCAGATTAAAAAGATGTATTTTTTGTTAGTGCGTGCATGCATATGTACATGGATATACAATTTGATTCAGAACTTACGTATGATGCACCAGGCAGCCACTAACTCGTTGATGATGTGTACGTAACCTATGCATGCATCCGTACCATGCAAGTTTAGTTGATGCCCAGCTGTATTCAACCTTGAAGTACAGTAGCCCTGTTCATATAACAGACATTTCTAGTCACACGGTATGTCACTCTCAAGCGGCCGATCAGGATCAACATTTAGGAGAGCTAACAGTACTTACTCACCGATTTATCAAATGCCAAGTTGTTGACCTGTGTGGTAGCCTGCTGCACTGCCGATGAGAGATAAAAAATACTATTGTGGCTATAACGCACTATCTTGAAAGCTATGATATACGTCATATTTTGCCCAAGGAGAGCAGCAGCGCACTCCCCGGTGCGGGAGGAGAAGACAGCGGCCGTCACGCAGTCCGAATAGAACTAGGCGGTGACCACCAGGAAAGAGGTATCCGCCTTGTCGGCCAGGAGGGCGTACTAAATGAAGCGGAAGCCAAAGTTTAACTAGATGGTTGAGCACTGAGATTGTTTGATGGTTAGGAATTTAGGATTTACATAATATTACTAGATAGACCTCAGAGAAGAACTGCAAGAATACAAATGTACAATTTTTGTATATGGTACTATATAATTGGGTGGTGAAGACTGAAGACAGGCATTGCATTCACATTATTATTAGCATCCTGCAAGTTTGTCAGTAGAACATGCAAATCTTGTTTTAGGTCAGAAATCTTAATTAATAACTAGGCAAAAATCATCTTTCACTGCGCTGGTACAGCAAATCTCATGTATCATATCTTTAAGCCATTAATTGTAACAAGACAGTTCTCAGCAAATGAGAAGCGGTACTATTGCAAAATCTGCAATGTGTCACCAAAAGAACCTAACCATACAAACAAAATGGAACAAAAATGGAAATTTGGACGTTTTTAGCACCTTGATCACCAACAATTCCCGAAACAGCCCCCTCCTAAAAAAATTTCCCGTTCTAGCCCCCTGCCGACCGCACGACTCGCCAGGGGGCGACACATGGCAGTCGTGCGGCCGGCGAGCGCATGACATCGCGAAAACACTGTAGCACGCCGAGTCGTGCGGTCACCGACCGCACGACTCGCGCCTGCAGTAGCACGCGGAGTGGTGCGGTCGGCGACCGCACGACTCGCGCCGCATCAGAAGACGCGGAGTGGTGCGGTCGGCGACCGCACCACTCCATCCCATCACCGCCGAAAGCCACCCCATGCGCGCGCGGTGTCAATCGTTCGAGTCCGGCCCCTACCGCTGCACTGCATGCATGTGATTCATTTGCGTGATAAAAGAGGAAGAGAGGCATGTGTATTGCAGCACTGGCCTCATTTGCGTTTGAGAAAGAGGAAGAGAGGAGCAGCCAGAGAGGAGCAGCGAGAGAGAGCAGGGAGAAAAAGAGAAGAACGGCGACGGCAAACACCAGATTTGAAGCGATTTTTGAAGGGATCTGAAGTTTCCACAATTGTGAAAGTTGTAGATCGCGTCGCGAGCTTCAAGTAAAGGTAAATATTATCTCCATGCGTGTATGATGTTATTATGTTGATTAGTCCGTAATTAGCGTAAACGTTATTTACGGAGTTCATGCATGTCATTTTTTGATGCAATGTTTGTAGTTGTAGTGTATTGTGTTATGTATTTTATGGGAATAAATTTTGTAGTGTTGTTGGAGTACGATTTAGTTAAACTGAGTATTATGTAGCTTTAATGTTGATAGGTCTTGTTAGGAATAAATTGTATGATTAATTTATGAAAGAAGAATATATACGACATATGAAATACTGTCATGCACATGGTTTAAAGAAGCATCCTAGTGACAATGTGTAAAATAATTTATACTCTTGGTTCGTAAATAGCATGAAGCTTGGGCGTTAGTAAACCAACGTGCAATCATTAATCATCATATGAAGCAAAACACAAGCATAAAATAATAAGTGAGCAAGTATGGTCTCATCATTATGCAAAACCATATGATACATATGATTTATGTAGAAATTTATACATAGTACATTACATTGGTAATTTCTTTTGCATAGAAATTTATTAGCGCCTCCATGAAAGAAATAAAATTAGATTTACAAATGAAGATGAAAATATTACTCTTGTATGTGGTGGACGGTAGATATTGAATGATGGTACATTTGTTGCACGTTATATATACTAAGAGGGTTCAAGATGGACTTATGTTAGGTAGGCCATGGGTGACATCCAAGACTTGTTCGTGTTCTACTGGCGGTGGTCTCGTCGCGACAGTCGTGCGGGCGGACTCTGCATAATTGTGACCGGACCGTGATCCGGTCACCCAATCTGAACACCATGAGCCCGGCCGAGCTACGGAGATGCGTGCGTTCGGCTTCGATCGGGAGACCGCAAGGAACAAATTACGGATCGAGGCGGTGTATGCCGCGATGGGTGATGCAGGGAGACAAGGTGTCGGCTTATAAAGGTGACGAGTGACGCCTTATGGACCAACTACATGGAGGTTGTGTGCAACCACGACGCAGCGATTTATGCCGTGCCAATGGTGTATGTTCAATTTGTGGAGAGGATGAATCATCCGCCATGGGTGGCTCGTGTTGTTGGCGGAGATGTAGAGCCTGCATTACTCTCAAGCGGTCATGAAAATGATGGTGAAGTAGGAGTGAATGCATCAATGGGAGATGGAGACTGCGGGGCGTGGACAATTTTCGAGCGAATGAAGGTGCGACCGATGGTGGGCCTCCCGAGTTGACCGCCACGAGTACCTTGCCGACGAGGTGGAGGAAGTGGAAAGCGAGGAGGAAGAGTATGTTGAAACAGGCAGTTCGTAAGAGGAGGGTGAAGGGCAACCTACGGCGGAGGTGTGTTAGGTGGTGTTGTAACCACGGACGGTGCGTGCGTGCCGTCAAGATTGGACGACATCGCAAAGACAATCCCTAGTTACGCCACAGGCGGAGGAGGCGAGTGGGGATTCAATGAGGGCACACCGCTTATAGGCGGTGCTTCCGTAACAAGGGTGCTGCGACAAGCTATTGCCACGTATGCCGTCGGCATCGGTAGGACATATCGGGTGCATAGGTCGAACCCTGACACCTACATTGTGAAGTGCGTCGACGGCTCATGCCCTGGCAAGGTCCGTGGGCAGCGGTTCAGGGGCGCTGCCACGGAATTCCGGATAACTGTGGTGAAGGATCACACATGTGAGCTTGCGGGTCCACTACACAGGCACCGCAACATGACGTCGTCATATGTTGCGGAGCTGATAAGCCATCTTGTTCTGGCAAATGTGTGTATTTCTCCGAAGGTTCTCATGGCGGATGTGGCAAACACGGTGGGGTTTGATGTCACCTACAAGAGGGTTCCACAGCAAGGAACTAATGAAGATGTTCAAGAAGCTTTGTATGCAGAACCAGAGGAGGAAGTTCGAGGCCTTGTGGAGGCACCTTGACCAGGAGACCAGCAAGCATGTTCGGCGTGTACAGCAGGATGAAGCTGGGGCCGTGGCGGGAGGATCGACGAGAGTAGGGGAGTTCACACAATGGGTTAACTCCAATGCACCTGACTTGGAGATGTGGTCTCTACTGCATGACACCGGCGGGCAAGGTATGGAATCATGACAACAAATATGTCCGAGGTGTACAATGGAGTTCTAAAGGCGTCGATCCCCGCCTATCACAAAGAATCGTTGAAGAGACTTGGAACCGTTCAGTTGGATACTTTGTCAATAGAGCTATGATGGCGAAGAAACATCCGGACGGGCGAGATTTCTGGAGGTAGCGCATGCCTACATGCACAAGAAGATGGAGAAGTCTCGTTCGCATATTGCTCAACCCATGGATGGCTTACGGAGAAAGTTCGAGGTCCGCCTTAGACAGAAGTATATGATGGGGCAGACTAGAGGGGACCGTAAGCAAGTATGCACGATTGATGAGAGAGCATCATGCACCTGCAACAAGCCACAACTGCTGCACAAACCATGCTCACACGTGTACGCGGCATGCGCGGTATGGCACCAGACGCCCACGCATTACATGTCGAAGTACTATGACATCAAGCACCTGTTTGAAACATGGAGTACAGAGTTCCATTCCTATGGGGTGGACATGCATTACGAGGAACGTGGCGGGCGGTGAAGTGGGTGCCGAGCAGCAGATCAAGCATGTCGGCCGTGGCGACGACAAAGCCTTCGGATTCGAATGACATGGATGATAGCCGGTGTGGAGATCGTGTTCGGCCCAAAGTGCGAGAATATGCAAGGCTGTGGCCATTCATTTAGGCATTGCCCAAACAGGCCGACGTCAAGTAACGCTCCATAGCTGATTCCGTGTTTTGTAACTATTGTGGGACTTTGTTGTACTCATCTTGTGTCTGCGAGCACATGATCATGCATCCTTCAAACTGTGCTGAATGTATGTTATGATATTATTTGCGTGTACAATTTGGTTGAGTTATTTCCTGGAAGTTATGTTGTCATTTTTTGATATTTATTGTCATTTGTTGTCATCTGTTGCACATTTTGTTGTCATTCACGCAAAATCGTTTTTGTATATTATGTCTTCATTTGTTCCGCACTTTATAGTCATTACGTACATATTTCTTGTCATAACGTACTAATTTGTTTTCATTCATCGGCAGGAGATGGCGTACGAGTTGCTTGAGCCCCTTTGGGATGAGCATCACCGATGCGCAGCGTGGTCATCTGGAGCCGGCTTCAGAACGATGTTGGGAGTCTGGACGGATCGAGTCCAACAAGCCAAATCTGGTAGTAGGTTCTTCAAGTGTCCGACACGGATGACGACTTCGTGGTAACGACGACAACTAAATCATTTGTTTCTCGTTATCGTTTTCAACTTGATCCATGACATCTACCACGGCACACATAGGCTTGCACGTTCGTCGAATGGGTTGATCGGGTGTCGCCGGCATGGCCAAATAACCGGGCGGTGGAGGTGGAAAACAAAGGACAATACTTTGTCAAGATGACTCAGGCTCGCGAGGTGGCACGCCAGATGCGTCTTGAGCAAGAGCGCCGCGTGATGCTTGCACAAAACCGTCTGAAGGCCAAGGAGGATGCGCTGCAAGCTCGAGAGGCAGCTCTCAAGAACAAGAGTGACAGGATGAATGAGGCAGCGGAGCCATCCTCAGGGCCCAATAGAAAGGGGAAACAACTACGCTACACCCAGTAGACAAAATGTAATAGACCCACGCTATGTACGGTCTATGCAATCCTATTATTATCTCGTGATTTCGCATTCAATGATTCCTACGTGTTAGATATCACTTTCCTTCGTTTAGTCAATTGTTCATATCACGGTTGTCCTCAAAAACGAGACAACTTCCTACGTGTTAATCAAATTTCTTCGCATAAAACAACATAACATCATCGAAAAGTGTTATTGCTAGTTTAACATATTTTCACGATCGACATTGTACAAAATCACAAATACACTAAACAGACTGGCCCGTCGAGTTCCGAAATGAAATTTTCAGCACGAAAGAAATGGAGCTTGTGTGTTCAATTTATAGGGTTCTCTGCGTACAATGTCATTGGACCCCAACCGTGCTATAAATACCAAACGAGAGAACTTCCTCCGGATGGCTCACGACCAAAAGAGCCCACCGTGCTCGATCACGTGGAAACAAATAGGGTAGCTATTCGTGGTGACACGACAAAAGAGTGCGCTTTTAGCGATGACATGATAACACAGGCGCTTTGCTCGGTGAGATGACAAAAGTCTGCAGCCTTGCGCAGCTTGCATGACAACACGGGCGCTTTCATCGGTGACGAGGATAACACAGGCGGCTTTGCTCGGTGAGATAACAAAAGACCGCACCTTGCGCACTAACATTACAAAGACGGGCAGCTTTAATCAGTGACACGACAACAGATGCCACCTTTGCGCAGTGACATGACAAAAGAGTGCAGCTTTGGTCAGTGACATGACAAAAGAGGCTAGCTTTGCTCAGTGAGATGACAAAAGACCGCAGCCTTGCGCGATGACATGACAACACGGTCGGCTTTCATCGGTGACATGATAACACGGGCGACTTTTGCTTTGCTCGGTGAAATGACAAAAGCAGCGACTTTACTCAGCGATATGTCAAAAGATGCTAGCACAAAGAGGCCACCCTCGGTGCTAATGGACCCTATAAATTGGTGTGCATTCCATTTCGCACCCCACACCGCACTTCCAAACACCACACTACACCGCTTCCTTCACCTCACCGGATGGACAAAAAAACCGGAAGAAGCAATGGGACAAGATGGTGAAGGAATGGGAGGACACCGTAACCTAGCACGATCACCGCCGCTCGCGATGAGAAAATAAGGGCTATTGCGTCCGGGTAGAACAAGCCCAACGTGCTAAAGGGTCGACTCCCGCAATGAGCGGCACGTAGCAACAACCCAATCCGGGCGTCCCCAGCGGCGTTCGCGCAACTCCCACCGAGGGGAGACACCCCTTTGTTGGTGCGGGGACACGTGCAAGTTCGTCAAATCGAAGGAACGATCACCACAGGTATGCGTTTACGGGTTTCGCAAACTACTCCGATGAATACCCCAACCGCCGTTATGACACCTCATCCTATCGGCAACCGTGCGAACACATGCACCATTTTTCCCAACATCTCCTCCTTCACATCACGTACTAACATTCTCTCCCTCGTTTTGCGGTCTCGAGCCCCTATGTACCTACCGCAAATGGATCGATCTTGAGATCCACCTGGCGACCAATGGACCCTCGACTTGAGGTGGAATGTCAACCAGGACAAAGAGTCTGCTGCGGGAGGAGCGCCGCACCACGAGCACACCCTGCGTATACAACGCGAATCGCAAGCCCATCTCGTGCGTGCACGCGGAGGGAGCGGGAGGCTCGCGAGAGGGCCTTGACGAAGAGGGAAATAGCGGCTCGTGCAAAAGAGGCGCGGAGGAGTTCGACGTCGGCGGGCAAGGAAGGAAAGTGGCCCGGTCCACACAAGAGGTCCTGACGATTGGGTACATTAGTCGCATATCATGCTATATGTTATGCATGTAATAAAATGTACGCGTCATGTAACTCCCAATTGTATTGTGAAGCTCATTTCTATTCATTAAGCTTATTATCTCGTGTTTTCGCATTCAACGATTTCTACGTGTTAAATATCACTTTCCTTCCTTTCATCTAATTGTTCATATCACGCTTGTCCTCAAAAAAATTTCTTTAAATTTCTTCCAATAAAACAACATAACATCTTGAAAAGTGTTATTGCTAGTTTAACATATTTTCACGATCGAGATTGTACGAAAATAACAAATACACTAATCGTTACTTTTCACAAAATTCGTTCGTACTCTACCAACCTAAATTCTTTTTTTCGTAATTGCAAAAAAATTTACACTACCAAAGAACCGCACTCCACATCAAATGGATTACATGTACATGCATAATATTTATCATTACAAAAGATTTATTGAACTATCTAATAATACACAAAAAATCGCTTAAATTATGAAAAACAACGATCGGTGCAAACCCTAACCCTAGTCTTTGTAGCAGCGAGTGGTGCGGTCGGGCGGCGCACGATTAATGGAGTGGTGCGGTCGCCGACCGCACCACTCGATGCTCAAGATTTGTCGGCGAAGTCGTGCGGTCGGTGACCGCACGACTCGGTTGTCAGTCGCGCCGCCGCCGCACGACTTCCACGTGTCGACCTCCGTGAATCGTGCGGTCGGCGGGGGCCGATCGAATTTCTTTCGGTCGGAGCTACTTGGAATTTATGAGACCAACAGTGCCAAAAGCGTCCAAATTTCACAAAAATGCACCTCATGGTGGCATCACAGGATATGCAGTACCTAGACTTCAGATGGTCTCTTTGCATCGATGGACAGCGCATGCTAGAGGTGGCCATCGGGTAGGGCTTAACCGTTGCCGCCCGTGGCTGCCTCTCATTGGCCGGTCCGAGCATGGCATAGCTCGTTTAGCTAATGGGCTGTGCCTAGGCCGAGCCTGTAGCACGTCGGGTCGGCACAGTACAGCCTGTTTACGGTCATGGGCCACGCTGGCCCGTCGAATATAGCCGTTTTTTGATCGTTGGGGTGTAAAAAATTCAAAAAAATAGCAAAAAAACTCGCAAAATATGAAAAATTTTCTATAAATACGGGGGCATTCGACCTCTATTTTTCACACCTCAAACCTGACTTTCATCTCTCTATGAAAAGCAACACGCTTGCTTGTTGTTGATGGCTTGCAAGACCACCCAAATAACAGTCCTAATGTTTTCCTCATGGTCCATATGTAGGCTAACCAGGAAGTATATTGAGCACAAGGAAAGCGAGGCTAATCCAAATGAGGAAGACGAAAACATGACAACATTGGACAAGGCTAACCCAGATAGTACATTGAACACCACAGAAAAGACACCTGAACATGTGGAAGAAACATTACAACAGGTAACAAAATTTACAAATAGTTTGCTGCCATAAGGGATTTGGACTTTGTACATTCTATTGATGACCTGCTGATGTGTACCTTCCCTGAACTTCAATTGATGCATGCATGCTGAACATATTTTAATAGTAGTACACATCAGGATGCTAATATTTTTATTCTACATTTTACATTTGCGAATGACCCAAAGAAGCATCGTGACCACACAAAAGATGCTAGGCCACCTATTCGCATCACTCGAGCTTCTAATCTTAACCAAGCCTCTTCCAAAATGTTGTTGTTAATAATGGTTCATTGAACTTCATTCCTCCACAACAATTGAAGAATCTTGCTACAACCCGCTTCAAGAAAAGGAGGGACCATCGGTATGAAATGAAAATGTGACTAATCTTCATCTGTCATTGTTCTTATGTCAAATATAGCATCTTGTTCTAAACTCATCGAAAAATTATGCCGTGAAGTAGGGCTACTACATATCGGTAAATGAAATGAAATTAAATAATTCTGGGAATCACTTGCTAAACTTGCACTATGATGTACTTAAGTATGTCTTCTTTGAATCACTTGCTAAGCATATCGAACTAGAGAACTCGGGATTGCTATTTTCAGTGTAAATCGTATCTCTAAACTTGCATTATGATGTACTTAAGTATGTCTTCTTGGACAATACTCACATTAAGGTCCCTCTTTATTGTTCATGTTCTATCGGGATGAAACAATTTGATCGAGCATACTGAGTCGTGGCGTCGTCAAGTCGTGAAATTCAACATGGCAAAGAAGCACGGACAAATGGAATGGAAGTGATAGTACTTTTGTTATTAGTTACAAACTTTGTAGTTTAAGTATGGAGATTGATATGTAATTCTGCATGAGTGGTGACACTTTTAAATTATTATGTGTTGAATTAATATATGTGTTTTTGATCCAGCCGTGTTCCTAATTTGATTATTAATTTGCAACAACAAATTATAATAAACTATCATATGCTCAATATGCTACCGCAAATTTTACCGCTGCGATAAACCCGTATGCAAAATTGGTATTTCGTTGTGATAGGTCATTGTAACGCCGCTACTATGTTGCGATTCCACTATATGCCATGAACAATGTTCGTTGCTATAGGATCTATTTGCCACAAAATATATTTCGCTGCAATAACTTTATGGCAATGAAACGCCTTAGTGGCAATAAAACATATTGCAACGAAACACCTCCGTGGCAATTAAACCTGCTGCAACGAAACGCCTCCCGTAGCAATATCTTGTTGCAACGAAATGCTCTCCGTGGCAATAGGGTCTATTGCCACGAACCATTGGCGTGGCAATAGAACCTATTACCACGCAATATTTTCGTGGCAAATGATACTATTGCCACGACCAAACTTCGTGGCAAAAGAAGCTATTGCCACGGAATCAGCCGTGGCAATAACCTATATCGCCACGACATCATTCGTTGCAACAACAAACAATTGCCACAACATATTGCATGGCAATAACCATAGGTATTGCAACGAAACCACAATCCGTTGCACAATCTTTTAAACACGCAAGTACTTGCCACGCTTGCCAACGGAAGTGATGTGTTGCAATAGGTACATATTGCATCTATTTTTGCCCTATTGCAACGATTTCGCTCCGTTGTCCTAGACCTGAAAACTAGTAGTGTTAACTATGAAAAATCCGGTAGTGCTTACACAAATTTAGTAAAATTAGTGAGAAATTCGTGCGAAATTCAGAAAATTCAAAAAACTTCAAAGAATTTTTTGAGATCTGCAAAAGAGGTAATAGTGTTGTCTTATTTTAATTTTTTCTATTATTTGTTGATTCAATAGTAAGTTAATTATTCTTTACTATTTCAATTTGCAGTTGATTCAATGGAGAACTACGATTTTCAATTCTCTGAACTCGGCCTCTCGGCGGAGGATATGCAATCCTTTCAAGAAGGATATCCATCCATAGAAGGTTCACATCCACAACAAACTGGAGAGCTAGAAGAAGCAAGGCCCCGGTTGCGCGGGGTCCAATCGTTCCATCTTCTGCTGGCTCAATAAGTGCATCCACAACCCATAGTACGGGTGCAAAAAGAACAAGAGCTCTTACATCAGGAGTCTGAAACGATTTCGACAAGAAGTTCAAGACCGATGATAATGGGAATTTGGTGAGGTATGTTGTTTGTAAAATTTGTGGTAATGAATTATCTGCAAAATTTTTAGGTGGGACGGGTCACCTGCAACGGCATGCAGCAAGCTACAAAAGAAGGCAAGGAATACAAATGCGCCAAACGCGGCTGTAATATAACCCCGACGACTTGGTACGTACTTGGAAGTATAACTCAGAGGTAGCCCGGGAATCTCTTTGTAGATTAATTGCTTCTCAAGATTTACCTTTAAATTTTGGTGAGTCTGATGCTTTTCAAAAATATATTAAGACTGCTTATAACCTCGATTTAGTGTTACATCTAGGCAAACCACAACTAGAGATTTAATTAAATATTATAACATTTGTCATGAAAAAATAAAAGAAAGGTTTCGTACCTGTACATTCTCTATTGCTTTGACATTAGACATATAGAGTGGTAGGGCTAGGGAGGATTATATTAGTATTGTTGCTTATTATGTTAATGATGACTGGGTAATGGAAAAATGAATTATAGGATTTAAATTGATAATGTTTCGCATACTGCTGAAAATATTACAGAATGTATTATTAAAGTTGTAGAAAATTTTGTCCTCACGGATAAGATTTTTTCTATACCTTTAGACAATGCAGCTGCAAAAACTAAGGCTATGGAAATTCTTACTCCTTTGTTTAATACTTATGCACAATCTTTCTTACTGCATCAATGTTGTGCTTGTCATATTATTAATCTTATTGTTAAATCTAGTTTGAAAAGATTAAATGCTTGTATCGATTCTTTTAGAGATGCAATTTCATATATTAATTGTTCTAACCAACGAATAGCTGCATATAAGAGATTTTACGTAGCAATGAATGTTTGTCCTAAAAAGTTTGGCTTAGACATGCCTGTTAGATGGAACTCTATTTACCTTATACTTAAACATATATTGCCATATAAGAGCATCTTATATGTTTTCCTTCACACCCAAGGTCATTAATCTCGTAGCTCCTCTAGTAGAACCCAAGTTAGAGACCCAGAACTTACTAAGGACGATTGGGTTGCTGGTGAAAAAATATTTTCTTTTTTAGAACTTTTTATAAAGCTACAATTTGTCTTTCTGGAGTATACTATCCAACTTCTCTTCTAATTGTTCATAACATTCTTGAAATTGCCACTCACCTAAAGGCTTTTGAAAATGATCCTGTACTACGGGATGCTGTAGTTGCCATGAAAACTAAGTTTTTAAAATATTAGAGGGAAATTCCTATTTTATATGCATTCGCCTTTATTTTGGAATCTAGGGCCAAACTCCAAGGATTTATAAATGTATTATAATTTTTAAGTGATGCTACTGGTTTAAATTATTGTACATACTATAGAGTAGTTAATGATAAATTATATGAGGTATATGAGAAATACAAAAATAAATTTGGGTTAATGCGTTTGGAAAGACCCCTGGTAGCTCCTAGCAACTCTGGGAAGACTACACAATAGGGCAAGATTTTTTATTCTTTCTCTAGAGATTCTCGTGTAAGTACACATAAATCAGGAGGAGGAAGGCAATAAAGCACAGGAGACCTATCAAGTTATATCAACAGTGATAGCATCAGCTTCGGGCAAGAGTTGAAAAACCTCTCATGGTGGCAAACCCAGAAAGTAACATATCCAGTGCTATCCATATTAGCGCAGGATGTGTTGACTGTTCATGTCTCTAGAGTTTATCTGGAAGAATAATTGAGGAGCGATGCACAAGTCTCTCGAACGAGATGGTCGAAATCCTTCCGACCATCAAAGACTGGGAACAAGCTGAATCAAGACTCCAGCATACTGAAGAGAATAGAGACTTAGAAGAATTTTTGAAAATTTATATCTAGATTGCAATAAATACGATTTTTAATAGTTTTCTTCAGATTAATCACTAGTGAGCTTTATAGGTTTTACTCTTTTTTCTTTACCAAGGTTTTCTCAAATTGAGTTTTTACTTGGTAAAGTTTTTAATGAGGTAGCCATCCCATGTAATTTAACAAGTTAATAAATCTTATTATGTCATTGAAAATAATTATCTTGATAATTAGCAATGTCTATAATTTTCTATAAGTTTTAGGTAATTTTCTACAATTTTCTTCAATTGTTTCTTAATTTTCTACAATGTTCTAAGTTTTTTCTTTTTTCCCAGCTTAACGGGCCAACCGTGCTAGCACGGCCCGTTAAGTTTAATCGTCTTGCGTCTTGCATGCAGCACGACCCGTTTATTTTGCGAGTTGTAACGGTCCGTGCCGAAATGGGCCATGCCTCCATCGGGACTGTGCCTGCCCGACACGGCCCACTGCCAAGTCTAGTGCATGCAATCCACTCTTAAGCTCATCTGTAGGAGATCATACACAGCCCTATGTCTCTTGAGCATGCTCTTCCCCTCAAACTCCTTAGACACCACCTTAGACACCACCCGTCATTGAAATGTGTCTCCCCATTGATCCCCGCCACCCCGGCGTGCCCCTTGTGGAGGTGTGAAATGTCCTCAAACTAGAGCTCAACCAGCAAAAGAGCCCTCTCAAGACTCTCCCTTATCGTCTCTTTTCTCCTCCAATTGTTCCTCAACATGACTCTCTACCTCTGAATTATCCTCTACTTGCGCACCAAAAGCTACAAACTCAGGCTCTTCCTTCTCCACAGCACGCGGCTCAGCAACCTCTTGAGCCAATTCTTGGCTGCCAGGCTCTACCTCATCAGCTACGTCAGAGAATTTTGATTTTTTTTGTTGGATCCATTCCTACACCTCTTTAGGCATTGTAGGCCCATGAAGCTGTTTTCATCATATCATGGTTAAAATTTAAATCTTATCGATAAATGTATTTGTCTTTTCCTAAGCAAGTGCAACTATTTTGTGTCTCGATATTGTTCTTTTTGTTTGTTATGGTACCTTTTAAATCTTTTAGTAAAGAATAAGTCTATTTTACAAGCCTGAACTTTCCAAAAAGTTCATTTAACACCCTCAACTATAATACCGGGTATTTACCACCCCAAACATACAAAACCAGGTCAATTTACACCCTAGGCAGTTTTGGAGAGCAATTTTCTTGATAGGGATCCAAATCGGGGTGGTTTTTGCAATATTGGCAGCCATGTCGTCAATTTTTGCTGATATGGATCCAAATGAGAGAAGGGATGATGACTAGAAGAAGAAGAAGAAAGAGAATGTAGAAAGAGAGAAAAGGAATGAGAAAGAGGTCGACAATGTCGATGTCAAAACCTTTGAATTGGATCCTCGTTACCAAAACTCGATGATGTGCCTGCCATATGGTGAAAACCACCTTGAGTGAAATCCACGTCATCAAAACCACCTTCAAAACCGTCTTAGGGTGTAAATTGACTAGTTTTATAAATTTAGGATGTTAAATATATGGTTTTATAGTTGAGGGTGTTAAATAGACTTTTTGGAAAGTTTTGGTGTGTAAAATGGATTTATTCCTTTAGTTAAAGTAAGTTTGAGTAGGTAAATAAAATTACATCGTTATATTTGAATCTTGACTTTGTTCTTGTATTTCAGATTTGGAGATCCGAAAACAATTTGACCTTCAAATGAGTTAATGATCTTGCATTATCATTACTGCCAAGCGCCAATGCTAGTGTCATTTAACACCATGTATTAGTTTGGATAGGTATAGCTATGGATAGTATTCAAGAATTACCTACGCTTGTTCAGAAATATCACTAGAGAATATAGGAATTCTCCATTTGTAGGTGCGCCGAATGTATTTGGTTTACTTATTAATTAGCCAAATTCTCAATCTACTTCTTATTCTGCAAACATTCAAATATACTTCTAGAACTAGGAGCCCTTGAATCTACATTCGAAGTGCACTGTTTTTGTTGAAAGAATAATTTTACCCTTCCACTAGGAGGGCCCGCTCTATAGGAGACACCAGTTCCGATCGAAGAATTGTAGTCGTACTTAGGAAGGACAACTATACCCCTTGCTTGTACTCATAGACTAGCTATCTCAATAAGGGGTATTCTCGTCATTTGTATAGGCCCAAGGGCCTATAAATACCCTATGTATCCCTCATTTCAGAGAGCTCTCTTGAGCAATAAAGAAGCATATTCAAACTGATGAGACGTCGGGGCTCCCTCCCTGGATGTAATCCCCCATGGGCTCACCAATAGGATCAGAGTGGTCCTCTTGGACCTCCAAACTTGTATAAATTCCCGTGTTATTTTTACCCTCATTGACAGTGGCCTGTCAAACGGCCGGCACTCACCCCCTCACTTGTGTTTGGGTTTCATCCCTACAATATTGGCACCATCTGTGGGAGACAATAGCTAATTGGCGAAAGGCTATGGCTCCCACCAAGAAATGCTCTAAGTCTACGAAGCCTCCTTTGGCTCCAGAGTGCAAAGCGCTCATGGATGACCTACTGTAATATTCTGACTTTCAGTGCCTTTTAAAATTTTAAAATAAAAATAATCATTTGGATTTATTTTGAATTAATTAAAGCTTAATTTGAATTTCTAAAATATTTGATGTGAATAAAATAAACATCAATTAAATTAAAACTAGCTTTTGTTGGATTCCTTTTGCTATAAGGAATTTTTTCGTATTTTCTTGGTTTTTTTCAGATTTATTTGTTATTTTCTAGAGCACAATTGAAATTATCTTAATTTCTAAAAATCAAAAATTCTGAAAATCTAGATTAAGTCTCATGGGACAAATCCTTCTCTCGACCAGCCTTTCCTCGGCCCATTTCCTTTTTCCACTCTCGGCCCACCCTTTTCCCTTCCCCGCACTTCGACCTAGTCCTTTCCTCCGCTCGGCCCACCTCTTTCCGGCTTGACCCAGCTCTGCAGCCCACCACCTGGCGCCTGCCACATGTCAGCCATCCATTCGCCCATACGCACATTCATGCTATCCACCCTTCTCCCCTATCCGTGTAGCTGCCTTGTGCCGCCTTGTCAGGTTCGTCTTCCCCGTCCTAGACTCCTCCCATCTCTATCTCCAACCAAACTCTTTTGTTGGGATCACCTTGGACTCCTCCCTCCCCAACTATAAAAGGGCACCAAAGGCCTTCCAAATCTCTACACCAAGCTACCCGATCCTTTTCCTCGCTTCGCGCCATCAAAATTACCATCAAGCACCGCAATTGGCTTCGCCGCCACCTGCCTCTAATGAGAAATCGCCACTGTCCCGAAGCTCCTTAACCTGCACTGTCTACTCCGCAAGGTTCCCTATGCTCCTTAACCTCAATGCGGTTTACCTCTCCTTTGAGCACCCTACTCATTTATTTGACCCTTCATGCAGAGGATCACTCAAGCCAGGCCTTCATCTTCACCTCCGACCAAACGCCGACCGTAAGACTTTCTCTTTCCGGTGAGTCATGCCTCTATTCCTATCACTTGTACTCCGTTGTTCCGCATGCATGCATGCAAGCTCATGCGCACCTCTTTTTGTATCTTCACTGCTGCCGGATAAATCATCGTCACCGTGGACCCCTTCACCGCCGACGAGATCTTCGACACTAGCTTCTTCCACTTCTCGTGAACCATTCTTCGTCTCGTGAACCGTCATTGCCTTCGGTGAGCTCCTCCTCCATCATAGTTTGTTTAAGTTGAAAAGGGGTATTCGTAGTCAAGAAGATAACTATGGTAATCATGGTTGACAGGAGAACTAAAGTGACCGTAGTCAAAAAGAAACTAGAATAATTAAGAAGAGAACTAATGTTCAAGGTTTCGAACATGGACGCCTCAACCATACGACCGCCGAAGAGGCCGCTGGGGCACATGATGTGGTGTTGGGTATATTCCTTGTGCACTCAACGCCTACTTTAGTTTTTTTTATTTTGGAGCTTCCCATTCTTTCATATCTGAAAAGTTTGTCATACAAAAAAATATAAAAACCAAACTCCTAGATAACATCATGCTAATCTGTTTGCTGGGGTCAATCATGAAAGCCAAACATGGTTGTTTAGGGGTTAAAATAATAATTAATGGAGTAGAGTTCAAAGCCAACCTTATCATGATAAACACTTTTGGGTTAGATGTGATTCTTGGGATGGATTGGCTATCCAAACACAAGGGGTTCATAGATTACGCCAACCGAACCATCTTTCTTGTTACTATCGGTGAAGAGCAAGTTGCCTTCTCTTCTGCTCCTGCTATGTCTTCGCAGCAGCCTACCCTCAACTCCCTTTCAGTTCCAGAGTTTAATCAAGTGCTCATGGTGTGTGAGTATCCCAACGTATTTTCAGATGAATTACCAGGGATGCCACCAGACCGCGACATGGATTTTGTCATAGATTTTATCGTGGTGGTCTTCATCGATGATATTCTCATCTACTCCAAAAATGCAGAAGAACATGAACAACATCTACGAATGATGTTCGAGAAACTTTGAGAACATCAAGTGTATGCCAAGTACAGTAAGTGCGAATTTTGGTTGAAGAAAATCATTTTTGTAGGCCATATTCTTTCTAAAGGAGGCATTGCTGTAGATCCTAACAAAGTACATGATGTACTAGCTTGGAATTAGCATCGCTCTGTCCCTGAAGTTCGAAGTTTTCTCGGTTTGACGGGATATTATCGTCGGTTCATCAAGAACTTCTCCAAGATTTCAAGACCAATTACCCAACTTCTGAAAAAGGAGAAGAAGTTTAAATGGTCAGAAGCCTGTGAGGAGAGCTTTCAAGAGCTAAAAAAGAAACTTTTCACAGCCCTAGTGCTCATTTTGCCTAACATACACAAAGGCTTCGTTGTGTATTGTGATGCATCCCGGCACAACCTTGGTTGTGTATTTGATGCAAAAAGGAAAAGTTGTAGCCTATGCTGCACATCAATTATGACCTCATGAAGAAAATTACCCAACTCATGATTTGGAATTGGCTGCCATGGTTCATGCCCTTAGGATCTGGAGGCAATATCTCATCGGCAATAAGTGTAAGTTGTACACCGATCATAAAAACTTGAGGTATTTATTCATGCAACCAAACCTGAACCTAAGGCAAAGGAGGTGGCTTGAATTAATCAAAGACTACGATCTTGACATTCATTACCACCTCGGTAAGGCCAATGTTGTAGCCAATACTCTCAACCAAGAGCTTCACCACATCAATGCGTCGGTTGAAGTCTGTCAACTAGCATCATGTGGAGAGTCGTGGAGACTCAACCTTAAGGAAGCTGAGGAGAGATTTCTTGCTGCATTAGTGCTACAACCTACCCTTGAATCTCATATCCAACCACCCAACTGGAGGACCCTGCAATGGCAAAAATCAAGTGCGATCTGCAGAATGGTGAAGAATCAGAGTTTTCTTAAAATGTGAGTTGAATGGTTATGCGTGCACAGTAGCTTTATGTCCCAAATGGCCAAGTAATCAAGGAGCTAATCCTCTAAGAAGCTCATGATTCGCCACTCTCTATTCATCTGGGAAGTACAAAAATGTATCGGGATCTCCGAGAATGATTCTAGTGTCCCGGTATGAAGAAAGACATCACCACACAGGTCGCAAATTACGACGTGTGTCAAAAGATCAAAGTAGAGCACCAGCAACTAGCAGGATTGCTCCAACCTTTGAAGGTTTCTGAGTGGAAATGGGACGATGTCGGCATGGATTTCATTATCAAATTGCCGAAAACCCAAAATGGACATGATTCAATTTGGGTCGTTGTGGATCGCGTGACCAAGGTGGCTCATTTCATCCCAGTAAACACATCCTATCATGGAGCTAAACTTGCTGAGCTCTACATGAACCATATCATCCGATTGCATGGAGTACCAAAGATGATAACTTCTGATCGAGGTCCTTAGTTTACCTCACAATTTTGGGAAAGCTTGCATCGACTTATGGGAACTGAGTTATTCTTTAGCATGGCGTACCACCCACAAACGGGAGGCCAAACTGAGAGAACAAATCAAATTTTGGAAGATACGTTAAGAGCCTGTGTGCTGTCCTACAGCGTGAATTGGGAGAAATGCTTAGCGTTCGCTGAGTTCTCTTACAACAATGGTTTCCAATCAAGCCTCCAAATGTCTCCGTTCGAGGCACTTTATTGGAGAAAGTGTAGAACCCCTCTTTTTTTGTTCGAGGTCAGTCAAAAGCAATTCTTTGGGCCTACTATTATCCAAGGAGCCCAAACAAGTTGATGTGATACGCAACCGACTAAAGGAAGCTACCTCTTGTCAAAAGAGCTATGCCGACCACCATCGTCGAGAGCTGGGTTTCGAGATAGGTGATTACATCTATCTTAAGGTCTCACTGCTCCGTGGCACTCACCGTTTTCAAGTCCATGGGAAATTGGCACCTTAATACATCAGGCCAATATCGGATAGCTGCAAGGAAAGGTGAGGTGGCATACCAATTGGAGCTACCACCTCAACTTTCGGATATGCACGATGTCTTCCATGTCTCCCAGCTCAAGAAGTGCCTCCGCACACCGAATGAACATACCCAATTGGACAGCGTTGATTTGCAACCCAATCTTTCTTACCGGGAGCATCCAATCCACATTCTAGATCAAGCCGAACGACAAACTCACAACCGCTCCATCAAAATGTTGAAGGTCCAATGGAGTAATCACACTGAGGATGAAGCAACATAGAAATAAGAAGATCAACTTAGAACCGACTTCCCAAATCACTTTACCAAACCCGTAGAATCTCGGGGACAAGATTCATTGTAAGAGGGTAGACCTGTAACATCCTGAAAATCTGAAGGAATATAAAAATGAGGGTAACTTAAAAGTTCTTGCATGCATTTGTTCTCCCTTAGTTTTCATTGGAGATTGTTTGGAAAAAAAATGATTTTTGAAAATTAAAAGTGCATAAAATATAAATCAGATTGAATCCGAATCAAATAAGTATACTTAAACTCAGCGAGAAATCTTCTTAGATTTTTTTAGAAAAATCAAGAGAAATAAAACTCTGAAAATGTACCTAATCATCCACACCATCCGAAAAGATTTTCCCCAAATCTTTCGAGTGCATTTGGCGAGTGACTAAAGTATCCAAACCTCTCAGCTTACCTCACCTCGTTCCCTCTCCCTTGGTTATGACCACTTGTAGTCGTTTACGACCACATTGGGTTCGATTTTGACTATGACCACGTTGAGTAGTTGTCTACGATCATGTTGAGTAATCGTTTACGACCACGTGGGATTCTTTGGATGTCGGCTTCGACCAGTAGCTCGTAGACGACTTCGATTAATCGACCCGATCTCTGTA
This sequence comes from Bonia amplexicaulis, assembly GCA_036346245.1. Classification (NCBI taxonomy): domain Eukaryota; kingdom Viridiplantae; phylum Streptophyta; class Magnoliopsida; order Poales; family Poaceae; genus Bonia; species Bonia amplexicaulis. The sequence continues at coordinate 15,456,405 of CM070748.1, forward strand.
GCTACTCGAACACTTTTCAATTCTCAGTTGCTGGTCATACACCGTCCGATCTCCGTAGCAACTCGAGCATAGTTCCTAAACACTTTGCATGTCGAGTATATATCCAAACAATCCCGTCAGGCCATCTCTCTTTGCTTGCTAACGCGACAGGCCCACCAGCAGCAATCGTCTTCCACCTCGCGCACATGCGCCAGCTCCACCGTGGTCATGGCCCGAGCTGCCCTCGGTTTTAGACATCATGCCCGCAGTTTCTCCTCTACTGCTGCCTACTCCTACCTAACATATTGCTCTGATGTGACAGATATCTTCCCAGTTGTCATCGACTTCACATCGCACTCCATGGCGAGAGCCTGAGACCGTGCCTACAAAACCCCTCCGACTGTACCATTTTCCCCGGCCCTCAGCTCGCCCCTTAGTCTCTTGTGCACATTCCTTGAGCATTTCTCTCTCTAGAACGTCGAGAAACCAAAGTAGTACGTGACTCCGGCGAGCACGCCATCGTGCTCTAGCATCTCCGGTGAGCTTCTCTCCTCGACCCGCCTTAATGCGGCTTACGTCTCCTTTGAGCACCCTACTCATTTATTTGACCCTTCATGCAGAGGATCACTCAAGCTAGACCTTCGTATTCATCTTCGACCAGATGTCGACCGTAAGACTTTCTCTCTCTGGTGAGTCGTACCTCTATTCCTATCACCCGTACTTCCGCTATTCTGCATGCATGCAAGCTCATGCACACCTCTTTTTATAGCTTCACCACCGCCAGATAAATCGCCGTCGCCGCGGACCCCTTCGCCGTCGACGAGATCTTTGACGCTAGCTTCTTCCACTTCCCATGAACCATTCTTCCTCTCGTGAACTGTCATCTCCTTCGGTGAGCTCCTCCTCCCTTGTAGTTTGTTTAAGTTGAAAAGGAGTAGTCGTAGTCGAGAAGATAACTATGGTAATCATTCTCTGAGCAACAGGAACAAGGCAAGCACTCCTTTGACCATGTTGATCCCAGTATTTCAATTATTGTATATTGTTTGTAAAATCTACTATGCATGTGTGTATGTTCTATTAAACTGCTATACTGCATGTAATGGTAGTTACGACTACTGTATGCATTGAACCTTCTTAAAAACTTGATACCCGCACTGTTGTAACCTCTAAGATATGGTATAGACAATGTATATTGTCAATTGGAAATACTACTTGGATATATGGTCTAGATGCTTAGACAAGCACTAATTTCTGCTAAGTTTGAATTTCAAACAAAATCTTCATGTGGGAATGATGGTTTCAAAAATGTTGCACCAGAGGGGGAACCACTGTTACTTGGTATCAAATAAAATGAAAAACCTAGTTTTTGGATGCGGGTGAGCTATATAATAATCTGTCAAATGTGAGAGGGAATCTTGCACGAGAGGGAATCTCGCATGTATATAGGGAGAGATTCTCGCCCGGGTCAATTAAGGACCGAACGCTATTGCTGCATATCTAAGTCACACCGTACGACCAGGCTCTGGCATTTAGCTCATTAAGTTGTCTAGGTCTAGCCTTGCATTGTGGTAGGCATAGAAATAATAAGGGCACTCTGGTTAAGTTTGCTCGTAGAGGCCCCTGACACCAAGGTGCTCGGGCCAAGAGTTTTAAGCAACGATGAATGCCCACTTAGGGACGGACCTAAGTGAGGGTCTTCGCTTAGGGGTGTACCTAAGGAGGATTCGAATGCTTTCTTAGGGGTGTATCTAAGAGAGATTCGATATTCATTCGGGTTGGTGAAGGTTAGAACTAGATAACCTAAAGGATTTAAGATAATCAACTTTTGTCACACGTCAAAGGAAGTGTGAAGTTGCCGACAGTAAAAATTGATTATCACGTGTGGGTAAAGTTGTACAACCTCTGCATAGAGTTAAAAACTATTTAAATAGTCGTGCTCGCAGTCATGAGCAAGCTTGAATATAGCAACAAAGGGTATAGTTTTCCTTTTCAAACCTGATTCAGTGAGCATATGGGATAGCATGAATGACTAATCATGTGCCATACCCATGGGAGGGAATTTATGCAAATATTATTTCATTACATGTCAAATGCTCTTTACAACTCCGCTTGCAAATTATTACTTAGTGTTATTGCAAAATGAACCCTGCCTCATGCTGATAGTAACTTAGCATAGAGCCTCATCCATTAACAACCTTTTATATATGTAAATTTTGCGATACACTACAAGTCTTGCTGAGTACACAATGTATTCAATCTTGCTTAAATTGTTGTTGATCAAAGAATGAAGATCTCTTGCCCGACGATGCATACTTCGCCCCTGGCACCGGGGAATTTGACGAGGGATCCTTCTAGGGTTTGACTCCAGTCGGTTGCCTACGGGTTATAATGGCACATCACTGGATACTTTTATCTATTAGACTTCCACGGCTTTTGTTCGAGATCTGTTGGTCTTTTGGCCGGTCGACCTTTTGTGTATGTACTCTTTTATGCCTCGTATAAATAATATTATCCCTTTTATATAAGCTATTTTTGTGCGATGTGTATGGATGTGATCACAACGATGTGAATATGTGTACTAGTTACTGATCACGGGACTAGTACAAAACACATGCAGTGACAACGGGCACTCCGGCGCCTCGGGTCCCCACATAATTTCTATTTTTTTCACCAAAGATTAACATAAATCCACCTGGAGGGGCCTGCGATTAGTAAAGAAAAAGATTTTCTAGAATTTTTCTTTTCTTCAATTAATATGACAATTTCTAGTTTTTTTTCTCCTAAGATTAACATAAGACTTCCCGAAGGAGTTTTCAATTAGTAAAGATAAAGATGTCCGTCTATAAAACAACTGCAATGAAGTACTGAATTTAAAGCTACATAAACACATATATAGAGAGCCAAATATCAAAGCTAAATTGTGTTGAAAAAAACAAGTTGAATTATCTTTTACCATTGTATGTTAATCAAAAGCACTGGGATTACTTTTCAACTCATGATGAACAGTTAATGTTTCTTTGAGTATTGGAAGCTATGCTGGTTGTATTGCGGACAAATTTATCATTATAATAGAGGACATATACCATACACATACGTACTTATTGTTGGAATTGTATATATTCGTAATTGGTAGTTAATACAATTGGTGGATCCGCGCATGGGTTCTTCCACGTACCTTGCATCTGGCTGTTACACTATATAAATAAACTCTTAAATAGACGATTCAAATAAAATTAACATGGCCTATTCAAAATCCAGCTTTATCCGTGTGTCCATGTTAGCTGCAGCTGATAACTTTTGGTTAAAAATAATATAAATAGTAATGACTGAAAGAAGTCGCTTTAGAAGGAGAGGGCGAGTTGTGGGGAAGTGAGGGAAATATACGTGCACAAGACGAAGCAAGAGGAGTAGGGTGCGGGATGCGGTCGTGACCCTCTCTGTCTTATCTCTAGAGCGAGACGAGAGCGAGAGAAATAGAAAAACCGCTTCGAAAAGTCAAATGTTCATATAGACATTTGACTTCTCTAAACAGAAGCCAATATAAACACGCCCTTCCTAGTACATTGTGGCCTTCCATGTACATTGAATCTGGGTGTTCAGTAGGGGTGGCAATAGGGCGAGAGGTAGGGCTGTGTGTTCGGTTAGATCGGTAAAATCGGTTCGGTATATACGGTATATACGATAAATACGGTATTGTTAGTTCGGTAGTATACGGTATTTTTGAAAATACGGTTCGGTATCAGTAAATCCCAATTTATTTCGGTGCGGTATCGGTAAATACCATTTTACCAAAGTTAACGTAAATTGCAAACTTGGGCAACCAACCATGTTACAGGTATTTCATAGCTCAACCAAACAAAGAGCAAGATACATAAAAAATCCAAAGTCCAAATATTGTACATAGCCATAATCACACCCTGCATTTGCACATTTTTTTTCAATCCTAACATCCCACGAAAAAAATCCAAAGTCAAATATTTTAGCTGGCATTTTTCTTTTTCCCGGTGAACTGCCGGAACGAAGCTAGCTAAACTGGTGTTACATCGATGTTTGATGTATATTGACATCTCAAGACTAGTCCATCAAGGCTAGTTGGAACTTGGAAGGATGCACTTGGCCCACTGGTAGCCAGAAGCCTAGAAACAATCATCAACAACTTGGGCCATTCGGTTTTTTTGGTTTTTAGTCGGGTTTTCCCGAAAAAACCGAACACCAAAAAAACCTAAAATATAAAAACCGAACCGAATACTAAAAATCGGTCAAACCGAGTTGACCGGTTCGATTCGGTTTTTTCGGTCCGGTTTTTCCGGTTCGGTTGAGATGTGCACAGCCCTAGCGAGAGGCCCCAAGGGAGGCCCTCACGGCCCCACCCTGGCCCCTGCCAGCATGGCCCCCGCCCCACTAAGGCTGCCGGGGGAGATGGCCCCCGTCCCTGGTCCCCGTGGAGACCCAACCTCCATGGGGATCTATGTGAGAGATAAAAAAGTATGTTAAATATTTTTTAAAAATAATAATACTATTTTGTTTATTGATTTATAATTATTTGGGCATACTTTTATTAAAATATAGCTTCCAAATATACATTTTAGTATATAGATTCAAGTTTTAATGAAATAAAAAACACAATCTTCTATATTTAAAAACTATAAATTATTATTTAAAAGTATTTTTATATTTATCGGATCCCTTAGAGCTCCACGATGAAAGACGATTTCATCCCCGTTCATAGTGGGATTTCGCCCCCACAGCCCCGTGGGAGCATATCATCTTAGCCTCCTATAGGGATATTCCATGTGGACCCGCCCCTAGGGGAATTGCACGCTAGTGTTGAGTTTGATGTAACTGCTACAAATTCCTATGTTCCAAATAGTTAATAGCATGTACAATACAATATACTTATACATGAATGCTTAAAGAGAGAAAATATAACCACATCAAATATCTATATAAAAGTTACTTTCTCCAATACAAACATCTCTTCTATGAGTGCGTAGATGCTATATTATCTACTAATTAGATATAGTTATACACATAAGCACCTGCTAAGCACCGATGCTTTAAAATAAGAGCCTTACCTATTCTATGTGACAAGAAAAAACAGTTTTGAATTGCTAAGCTTCTCTCCAAGCACTTATATTGTACATGCTTTAATCTCATGAAGGAAAAAAGAAGTTAAGAACTACTTGTACCATCTCTCGGATTAATTTGAACCAGAATTGGCACAGCTAGGTATTCAAAAACCAGTAGCGGCCTCACGCAGAAAAACTGTCAAATCAATCTAAATCTAATATGTTATTTTCAATTTTTAATCAGTTTTTAACTTTATTATTTATTAGATTAATAATTGGTACCAAAACTATTAGCCGTGACCGAAAGATCCGCTGTATACTGGTAGTAGTACAACTGTACAAGCCTAGCGCTAGGAGCGAAGTGTGTATTAAAGTAAATCTTAAACCCAAAGCAAACACAAACACTTGACTGCACTGCTCAGACACATAATAAATACTAGCCAGATCGGGATCAAGCCAACTCATCCTCCCGCACAACTCCAGTCTTTTGCTTACTCGTCCCCCCACCTCTCTGCCTCTCGCCCATTCTAGAACATTCTAGAACCGCCCAATGCCGCTCCACCACCCCAAGCACCACCACCGCCACAACCACCACGACGACGACGTCCTCCCTACCACCGCTCCGACGACGAGGCCAAGCCGCGCCGCCCCTACGCGCCCTCCGCCCCGCCTCCGCCTCCGCCCACCGCCGCCTCCTCCTCTTCTTCGCCGTCGCTTGCCTCCTCCTCGCCGCGGCCTCCCTCGCCTTCGCCTTTGCCGTCTCCACTCGCCGCCCCCCCGCGCCACTCCAGCCTCCCCCCGCCACCGTCGCCTTCCGCTGCGGCCGCGCCGAGGACTCCCTCCGATCCTTCCTCGCCTCCTCCCGCAACTACTCCGCCGGCGACAGGGAGAAGGTGCTCGCTGTCGTCGGCGTCCACACGGAGCTCGGATCCGCCGCCCGCCGCGCTGCGCTCCGCGCCACCTGGTTCCCGCCCAACCCTGAAGGCATCGTAAGGTTCCACATGCTTCCCCATTCCTACTACTTGGATCTGGCCAGATGCTTGCTTTAGGTTGCTGCTACTCGTGCAAAGCTTACAGCAGAAGCTTGTAGCTTTGTGCGTAGCTTATAACGGCCATGGGGATCTGTTAAGACGATGCTTCTAGGTTGCTGTTACCTGCGTTGTTCTTCTAGAAGTCTCTATGTTGCTTAGACCAATGCGGGATCTGTTTCAATCGCTGAAGATGCCCGCACCTCTTAGAAACCTTGGGAATGTGCGACTTCATTATTTCTATTACTAGTAATTTGATCTAATTTTTGTGCTTGTGGTTCTTGCAAACTTCAATGTGTCTAGGTTTTCGACAGGGCGGGTCAGGAGTGGGTCTCACACAGAGGCTGCCACAGTTTACAGCAATTTGGCTTAAGCAGTTAGGCGTGAGTATGGGCTGTTTAGATTGCAGCCTTTTTCCTGATCTAATATGTTTCATGAACTAGTACTATTTGTAAGATTACATACATTAAGAATAGTTTTAGGGAAACTATTCCTTTGTCAGTGATCACTAGCATGACCTACATCACAAGAGGTTATGGCGTTCAACCAAATAAAGTAGAAATGTGGAGATAAGAAGATTTGACAACTCGAAATTCCAATACTGATTTGCAATTATATCATTTGATTCACATTAACAAATTATGATCGTACATTAGAACTGGAATTTCAAATTTGCGCCTCACATCTAATGAATCATATCTTGAGCAATAGTTCCAATGTGCTCACACACAGACTGCAGTATATTAAAATTGCCTTGAAATTTAATACATGCTCAACGACTGAAGTAAAATATGCATCCGTGGAGCAAAATTCATTTTCTATTCAAACTTGATCACATAAGAAACAATTTTGTTCTTTCTACATGGGTGAAATTGTATACTGGAGGCTTGTTATAAGGAAGGTTCCATGGATAATTCACTGTTTTAAAAATTGGTAACCGATCAAACCTTGTTGTGAGTATACAGAAATTGGCCTTGTGTTCGGCCCTGTAACAAATTTTACTATTTAAAATTTAGATTTGTATATGTATAATTGTGTAGCAGCAAAAGAAACGTCCAATGCATCTTTTTTTATGTGTATAAGCTTGCAAACAAAGAGGTGTTCAACAATGGCTGTTGAAAGGATCAAAAGAAAATTAACATACATGGAGAATATTCAATCAACATATGTATATAGTTAGACAATGGTTATATATTTGACTACTTGTATGGACAAACTTGAGCTAAAATTGATGTAATCAATTAAATATAGTGCAACACATTGGTTTGGCGCAGAAGGAGAGGTAATCGGGTGACCATGTGTCATTTATGGGCTGAGTGTAAATGGGCCAACTAAGCCCACCTATTCTTAACACCAAGTTAGCAACCCAGAATGCACCGATTATTCGGCCTAGTAATATGTAACCACGTACCATCCCACTTATCCACATAACCAGTCCATTTACTCAGGACAACTTGTTAATTTTGTTCGTTTTGGCATATCTGGAACACAGAGGGGGCCTAGTCCTGCAATTTTTTCAATCTTTTTGGATCTTGAAATGTTAGTGTACATGATCTGGTGAAATATGCCATTTTACATGATCCTGTATTCAGTGATAATATGCCTTGAGCAAAGTGAAAAATGATCACACTTCATACATTGTAGTTTGCACCATATTATAAAACCAATATGTGGTGCAATTTATGAGATTTTACATTTAATGACAGTTTGACAAATTGTGACGTCTTTTTCCTCTTATGAAGTGAACAGAAACACAATTCACCATGTTGTGACTTAGCAATGTAGACATAAAAAAGGAAGGTAACTTAGTACAAAGCTTGTAAAGTACAGGAGTTACTGAATTTTTTTTTCTGGCTGCTTCAGATGTAGGACTATGTTTGGAGAGTGGGGATTGGGGTCCAAATAGATCTGTTCCAGAGTTTCTCATGTCCTCAGCTTTTTCCCTTTTTTTTGTGTTGCCTTACGAATATATTTGAACTTTTAGTGCTTTTCCCAAGTTGCATTCTGGTGCATCCAACGTTTATTGGGCAACTAGTTAGAGACCCGTGTGTTGCAACGGAGTCATAAAAATAATGAGACGGAACTTATTGCCTGGCCAACTTCACACATTAAACATTGAAGAGCAAGCGACAGAGAGAGAAGGGTGGCCAAAATGCGCAAGGAGATAGAAAAAGTGGAGAGAATAGGCGATTGTATCCTGAGAGAGAGAGAGGAGAAGAGAGACGAATGGTCTAAATCAAATCGGATGGCTGAGAAGAGAGAAGGGGGAATGGACCAACCACCAACTCACACTTTTATAATAGTAAAGATAGTATACATGGCAAAGTGTCCTGCTACAGTAGTTATTCTTTCAATACACAAGCAGACAGAGTTCTTAGATGAGAAATTACTTCAGATTTCATAATGAGCTTCCATTAAGTGAGGCTATTCACTTCTTTCTCGTGGACAAACTATACTGGTATTCATATGGAAGGGAATTGGCATGCTTTGCTAGAAATGGATGTACAATGTTGGTGTACAAATTGTTACTTGTAAAAATAACCTATTGTTATTAAGTTTCATGCACCAATCAGTTCACCCAAAAGCTTAAACTAATAATGAAATGTGGACAATATACTTCAACACTCTCTCTCATGTCTAGGGTCCATCAAGCATAAGATGTGGACTCGATGTGGACTGCAAATTTTTTTAAATGTTGCACTAGCTAGGACTTTTTGGTTGTGATACCATATTGAGGCTCATGCACCAATTAGTTCACCCAAAAGTTTAAGCTAATAAGGCAATATAGACAATATATTTCAATACTCTCCCTCACGTCTAGCCCCCACTAGGCCTAAGATGTGGACTCATAGTGAGCCGTAATTATTTCTTAATATTGCATTAGCCAGATTTTGAACTTGGGATTTCTTGGCTCTAATACCATATTAAGTTTCATACACTAACTAGTTCACCCAAAATCTTAATCTAATGAGAAAATGTGGGCAATATACTTCAGCAATTGTGATATTTTTCGATTAAAGGGTTTCCTGAATTTCATTAACGAAATTAAAGCTAGATGACTTTACTGAGCAGACCACAAGGGTTCTAAAAAAACCAAAATAACCGGATACACCTCCCACTCCAAACAGTAAGAAAGGTGTTTTTCCTCCTCTACTGGACTCCCAACTATTCACAAAATTAGTCCCAGCACTTGCACTTTTGACTACCAGCAGCAACTAAACGCCATAGTAACTTCAGCAATTCCACAGTATTGAGCTTTTCCTCCTTATCTAGCTTCAATTTTGTTGCACAGCGTCAACGCCATCGGACCGCTAAACCAGCCCGACCCCGGACCCACTAAACCAGTGGCCCGGTCCTAGGTAGTTGGGCCGTAATACCCGCAAGCCTAACCGGTAGAGCAACAATCTTATAAGCGGCCTTGGGCCATCTCCCCCAAACGACTAGTTTGATAGGTGGATACACCCTCACCTTTATAAATCGTGCTCTGCCTCCTCACACAACTGATGTGTGACTATCCCAACAAATCTCTCTCTCACACATCGGGTGAGGCTTAAGATGTATCCAGGATACCTGGATTCTAATACCAATTATTGCGCAGCGTCAACGCCATCGGACCGCTAAACTAGCGTTCGACCTCGGGCCCGGCCTAAAGTAGTTGAGCCGCTATACCTACAAACCCAACTGGCAAAAAAAACAACTAAGGGATCTTGGGCTATCTCCTCCTAAAAGACTAGCCTAATATGGGACAAAATTCAGAAGAAAGTTTAAACTGCTGTGCTAATGGAGTACTTATTCAGAAGAAAGTTTAAACTATTGTGATAATGGAGTACTTACAGGTTTGGCCTTGCTCATATCAAACCGTTCTAAAACCTTCTCAATATACTCCCGCTGAGATAACCACAGTTTTCTTGAGCTTTTGTCTGTGTATTTCATGCCCAATATTTTTTTTGCTGCCCCTAAGTCTTTCATATCAAATTTCTAACTTAGCAAAACCTTCAAGCTAATCGCATCACTCATGTGCTTTGCAGCAATTAGCATATCATCAACATACAGTAGCAGAAAAATAAACGAACCATCATTAAGGCGTTGAACATAAACACAACAGTCATCCTTACATTGCCTGTAGCCAATCTTCAACATGTAGGAGTTAAAACGCTTGTACCACTGTCTTGGTGACTGTTTCAATCCATACAATGACTTCTTTAACTTGCAAGCCATTGCTTATTTTCATGTTCAGTGAACCATTCTGGCTGCTCCATGTAGATTTGCTCATCAAGATCACCATGCAAGAACATCGTTTTCATATCCATTTGTTCCAGTGCAAATCCTAGCTAGCTACCAATGCAAGAATTGTCCTAATAGAAGTATGCATCAAAACCAAGGAGTATCTCATCATACTCAAATGCCCTTCTTTTGTGAATATCCTTTTGTAGCTGAGCCTTGAATTTTTCTTGTTCTTTTTTTGATACTGCTGGCTTTCTCTTGTAGACTCGCTTGCACCCAATTGCTTTCATTCCCATAGGAAGACGTGATACCTCCCAAGTCTGATTTTTCCGTTAAGACTCCATCTCTTCTGTTATTGCAGTCATCTATCTTTCTCCTAGATTGTAATTGCATCCTGAAAACTAGTTGGATCATCAGTACTAACAAGAAGAGCAAAGGAAACCTAGTCTTCATACCCAAATCTCTTTGGAGCTTTGACATTGGTGTGTCTCCGTTTATCTCTTGCTAATTGAAAATTTTGCAAATCATCTGAAGTGGAACTCGCATCCTGAGTCTTTGAACAATGTTCTAACTCCACCTGCACCGTATCTGAACCTGCAATATTTTGTGCCACCTCCTCTTCATTGTGTCGTAACTTTGATTTCTCATCAAAGGCAACATCGTTGCTCATTACCACCTTCTTTGTTGTCGGATCCCAAAGCTTGTATCATTTAACACCTTTCTTGTAGTCCAGAAAAATGCACTTCTTTGACTTTGCATCAAGTTTTGATCGTTCATCACCTGATATATGCATATAGGCTGGACAACAAAAAAATTCTTAGATTAGTATAATCAACTAAATCACTAGTCCATACCTTCTTTGCAACCTTACCACCTAAAGATGCCCGTGGTGATCTGTTTATGAGATAGCACACCATGTTTACAGCGTCTGAACCTAGGCCGCTAAACCAGCGACCCGGCCCCAGGTTGTTGGGCCACTATACTCGCAAGCCCAATCGGCAGAGCAACAACCTAGTAAGCGGTCTTGGGCCATCTCTCTCCAAAAGACTAGCCTGATAGGTGGGTACATCATCACCCTTATAAATCGTACTCTGTCTCCTTCCACAACCGATGTAGGACTATCTTAAACAAATTCTTCTCACCATAGGTGCCCATCCTCTTCCAGCTTCAACGATCTCTCGCACCACCTGCTCCATCACTCTAATGCCCTGAGCCAGCAAGTCCCGGTCTTCCTCCTGCAAAATAGCCCAATGCCAGATCCAGTAACAAATAACAAAGATTAGGTTGGGACAGGTCGACAAGCATTTTGTTCTTAAAACAAGCCAAATTGTGCGTTTTCCAAATAGACCATAGAATAGCAGCACAGCCTACTATTACTAATTTCCGCTTGCTCCCGACAAAACTCCCCAACCAATCTCCAAACAATTGGCGGGCTGTTGTCGGTATATTTCTTATACCAAAAGCGCAACTCACCACATTCCATATGAATCTGGCTAAAGGACAAAGAAAGAACAGATGTTCAACAGTTTCCTGACCACCACAGAACTGACAGTATTTGTCACCAGCCCATCTTCTCTTTGTCAAGTTGTCTTTTGTTAAAATGCGCTGTTTCAAAACCAACCACAAGAACACCTTGATTTTGAAAGGGAACTTAACCTTCCAAATGAAATTGAAATGGTAATCAATTCTTTGAAATGTCAGTGCATTATAAAAATATCTGACAGAGAAAATTCCATTGCTAGTTAGCATCTGTCTAATCTGTCCTCATCCTCTGATAGTTGCACTTTTTAACACTCCTTTTGCATTCTGCTCCATTGCTCCAAAGTATCGCCCCACAAAGTTCTCCTAAACTTTATACACCCCCATCCTTCACCAAAAACCTTAGTGTTGTATATGGCTCATATATGCAAAGGAAGGGGCTGAGTCCGGAAAAGTGGAGCATCGCTTTTTTGGACACAACCCTACAAGGGAAGGAAACACAGTTTGTATAGGGTTAACCCTCCGCAGTACGGACTAGGTGTCCGAATCAAATATGTAACCGGGGTATAAATATATACCACTGACCTCTTGTAACCATAATCGTGAAAAGAAACTCCTCATATGGACGGAACTGCCACGATTCGGCTCCCGGAGACGTAGGCTTTGCGGAACCTCGTTAACAAATCTGTCTCTTGTGTGCTTTTGTGCTTGCTGTGATCATTTTCTCGTGCTAGGGCTGTTGCCGGTTCCAACACTTAGCAACAGAGATATGTTTGCTAATAGCTATATTGTACAGCCTGGGGTATTTCGAAGCTCAAGGTATTTCTCCCAGCCACAAATCTTCCCAGAACCTTGTTCTCAGTCCATTACCCACCATCCTTCTACAACAAGGCTGGGAAAAACAATTGCAAGCATTAAGCCTTTCCAGAAGTGAGAATCACCAGGTTTCACTTCCATCTGACCCAAGCTGCTCTTTGTTAAATATTTTTTTCCTTAACAGATCTTGCCATAGACCTACCTCATTTTCTAGTTTCCACAACCATCTCCCTAGCAAAGCAATATTCATGGTTCCTAGGTCTAGAATCCCCAGGCCTCCCTGATCCTTTGGCATACACACCACTGGCCAACTAACCAAGTGGTATTTCCTGCCTTCTTGATCATTGTGCCATAAGAACCTCGACCTATAGAAGCCCATCCTTTTCTTAACTCCCTTGGGGAGTTTATAAAAGGAAATCATATACAATTGTGATATAGGGGCGTGTATGTCTCTTTGATAACAATAATTGTCCTATTTCTGTTTGGAGCTCGCCATATATGTCCTATTTGTGTAATATGGTTGACGTTGTGTGCACCATGTTGTAACTATTACTTAGATAAGTCATATCTAGTTGTATGCAGTTTTGCTATTTTCAACATTTTTGTAGTAAACATCTTGAACATTATTTTAGTCTTACTATGGCCTTCTATATTGCAGTTTGGAGCATGGAACGGGTTTATCTTTTAGGTTTGTCATTGCACAGACAAAGGACAAAGAAAAAATGGCAGAACTTCAGAAAGAGGTAGACATGTATCATGACTTCTTGTTTATTGATGCTGAAGAGGATACAAAGCCCCCACAGAAGATGTAAGCTTGTGCACACTCTGTAGTCTGTACCCTTGTATTTATACCTTGAACTTACATGTGATTAATCTATAATCTACCCCCTTTACATTGTCCATTTTATAGGTTAGCATTTTTCAAAGCAGCTTATGACATGTTCAACGCAGAATTCTACGTCAAAGCTAATGATGAGATCTACCTGCGCCCAGGTAAAGTTGGTGATTTACAGTGTACAAGAACTTGTACTTAGATCTATTATATGACCCTGTCATACTTCTACTCCAGATAGACTTGCTGCTCTTCTTGCAAAGGACAGACCTCATCACCGGACTTACATTGGCTGCATGAAGAAGGGACCTGTAGTCAATGATCCAAACGTGAAATGGTCAGTTCAGATTTTGAGATATACGTTGGCTCTAAATTGATACATACTTCTCTTTGGCATACACCATTATTTTTAAAAAGATGTTGAACTTGCTGTGTCCAAATCACACCACCACACATGGCTTGTATTGGTATATTGGCATCTCATAATCTCAGCCATGTAGATCTTCAGATACTCTGTTCCTATGTTGCATGGACATGGACACGTGTGTCCGACATGACACAATACGGACATAGGGATTCGCCATTCCCAAAAATACCGACACAGGGACACAGCTATATATGTATTAATAATTATTATTATTACATATATATATAAATATAATAGTATAAGTGTTATAGGCGTGGGCCTTGGGCCCAGCCGGGTTATTATTAGAAATTAGATATTGGTTTCTATTTGAGTTAGAGATTAGTTTCCTTGTGTTAGAGATATAATTAGAGATATGATATTAGTTACTATATCTGTTAGAGATATGATTGGAATTAGATTCTATTTGTTAGGGGGAGCCCATCTATATAAGAGGGCTACCGCATGCTATTGAGGGAATCAGAGAATAACAAAGTCTTTCTAGTCTTTAGTCTCTCTCACCCTCTACGCCGACGCCACCCGGCCATCCTCTCGGTGGTATTTATCCCTCATGAACTAAGGTTCATAACAATAAGCACAATCACAACAGTGTAAGAATCCAACATATAAGTGATTTGCTGCAAAAGAGAACAAAACTTAAGCTGATGAATTAAAAGATAGCATACCTGCAATTGGAGCACCTTCATGTATCTATTATCATCTAGACTCCCCTCTTCAAGTTGGTCTGCGTCATACTCTCTCTATTCTTTTTTACTTAACTTCCTCGAATTCATGCCATCAAACTTTTTAAAGTTACCACCAATAAATTTAAAACTATCTAGATTAGATACACGAAAAATATATCACTAGATTTGTCATTAAAAATATTTTCATAATATTATAATTTTATTAGTATATCTTAGTATAAAGTTATAAAAAGTAGCGGTCAGAGTCACATCTCAAAGACAGTAAAAATTCAAAAACGTCAAGTAAAAAAGAACGGAGTAAGTCATAACACCTGCAATGGCAAACTAATAAATCCCACAACAAAAAAATAACAGTCAAACCGAGGCGTTATACGTTGGGTATCACCATTCACAAGCATTATATCACGAGACCACACCTCGGCATCACCAATTCACCATTCACAAGCATTGCATCCAAAACCATAGCAATCTATAGAGCTGACATAGAGAAGGAAGAGAGTAGGGGAGGGAGTAGTGTACCGGAGGAAAGACCACCGCGGCAACGGCGTGCCACCGTCAGCCACCATGCGCACCCAACAACTACTACACTCCCTGGCATGTGGGAAGCCTCAAGCCCCGCCATGGCAAGCCACGATTGCATAACCATCACGACTTTCACCCATCCATGCTCAAAAATCACTCAAATCACAAAATAAAGCAAGCATCAACCATGAACTAGAAGTAAATAGGAAGGGAAAATTATTAGTAGAAGGGGGAGCTCAGATTTTTGGCGGCCGGCGGCCAATCTGGAATGCTCAAGGCTAGATCCGGCCAGAGGCAGCCGGTGGCGGCCCGGAGGAGGCTGAGTTGGCGCCCAGTGGCGACCTAGCGCAATTGAAGCGGCCGAGCGCAGGAGAGGTGGCGACCGGACGCAAGGGAGGCGGTCGAGCGCAACAGAGGAGGAGAGCAGGGCACAGGAGGCGGCCAAGCGCATGAGAAGCCAAGCCAGCCAGGGAGGAGGCGTAGGCAGCGTCTGCCAGGAGGAGAGCAAAGCCAAGAGAGGGAGACAGATGAGCACTAAACAGAGGCGCTAGGGTTATAGTGTCAACTTAACAGCGTCGGCTGTGGGCTAGGCTGCGTCCTTTAAATGAGCCCATACGTGTCTGGGTTATGCCCAATATGTATTTCAAATAAAAAAAATCTTTTTTTTTTTGCACAAGAATATTCAGACACGCAGTAAATACGTGTCCGAGTCATGTTCGTGTCCAATGCGGTGTCCGACACGGACTCGGCCCTTCACTGCCATGTCCATGCATCACAGCTCTGTTCAGTGACCATGTTATTATTTCATGATGCAAGTTATTTGTCTATCTAAATTTCAGGTATGAAAGTTCATGGGAGTTGTTAGGCAACGAGTACTTTGTGCATGCATCTGGTTCTTTATATGCCCTTTCTTCAGAGGTGGTTGGAGCTCTAGCTACTGCAAAAAATGATAGGTTGGTTACTTATCCTTTTTTCTGTCCTTAGCAAGGAGTGAAAGCTTTGGAAAATTTTAGTTGACCTTTCTTTGTCACCTAAAACATGGAAAACATTAAGGCCTTGTTTGGATGCCGTGGGATCCCGTGCCATCCCAGCCCACTAAACAAGGCCTAATTAAAGGATTTGCCCATCCAAAAATCATGTAGTTTCTTGCTATGCATATATATTTGCACTTAAAGAGATGCAAGCTACACCCAAATTTCCATATCTGGCATTAGTGGTTGAATTGTTTTTTGTTATAACTTATTAGCACCAAAATGACATATAGGATATGAGAATACCGAGTACCAACAAAATATTATTTTAATCCATCTTTTTTTTTTCTGTTACAATCTTTTTACTTGCTGTTTGTCTCTTGTATTTTCCACATAGTCATCTTTCCTTTTTCTTTATGCATTTCCCAGCTTAAGGATGTTTGATTATGAAGATGTTACTGTTGGCTCATGGATGCTGGCCATGAATGTAAAGCATGAAGACAGCCGTGCAATGTGTGATTCAACATGTACTCCTACCTCCATTGCTGTATGGGACAGTAAGAAATGTTCAGGTATGTCTTCAGTAAACTGTTTGTCTCAAAATCTTCGTGATAAAAAATTGAAGGGAAAAATGAGCATACACTCAGTTAATCTTGTCATCTAATATTGCCAAGTACATTGCTGTCTTTCATTGATATCTATGTAGATGCACATGCTATGCAATTCCAATATTGCTATTGTGTAGGGAAATATATTTGATATCTCAAGACTATTAACGTTAAATAATCTTCTCTATAGGTGATGCAAAAAAACTTTGATTAACCATAACCTAATTCCTGTTTTTTCTTTGGGCTCAAGCCCATGCATGGAGATTTCAACAAATGCTTAAAGTGGTCCTTACTGAATTTCAGGTACCTGTAACCCAGCTGACAAAATAAAGGAGCTTCACAACACCACTGTGTGCTCAAAGAGCCCAACGTTGCCACCTGAGGTGGAGCAGGAAGAGTAGAATCTTATCTCAATGTGTTTTTGCCCCTGAAAGGGTTATGCTGATTCCGGTGCTCGCCTATTGGAACATTAAATTCATCGCCCACTGCAGTTCTATACTGCTGGATTCACTGGTGGCCTTCTTCTGACAGCAGTCTTGTTGCTGGAGAGTTCCTGGAGAAGCGTGTATGTACCATCACAGGAACAATGTAGCGTTTGAGTGTATACGCCCGATTGAGAGATGCAAACAACAAATATTGTAGGTTCAGGCAAAAATGATAATACTTTCAACTGACAGAGATGGAGCTTTTGTTCCGCCCTGTCACTGCAAGAGACTTGCATTTTTCAGTTTCTTCATTGGGTCTGATGTTGATTGATGTATATATGCGTATGCGTGCATTGTTGATCAGACACCTGATATCATGATTAAGGGTAATTCTGGTTGGTCGGGCTGATATGTTTTTATCATCCTAGCCCCGTTTTATGACCAGGGTAATTCTGTCTGTTGATTATACACGTGACTGCGTCGGCATAGTCAGATGGTTTTCTGCTTTTCTTTCTTTTCCCCCCTTTTCACCTACAGCTCTTGCTTGCTACACTTTTCTTCCTTTTGAGATGGCTATGGAACATATGATTGATTGGCTTTTGTATGTACTTTAGGAACACTGTGATCTCCCACTGTTACGTGTCTACTTCAACTATCTACCGCCGGTAGATGGCCACCCTGAGGTCCTTGTATTATCAGTTGAGCCTGAAGTTTCTGCAGGAGTACTCATTGCTAGTTAGAGGACCTTTTCTTTTCAGCCGATGACTTCTCTTATGGCTTTCCTTCAACAGCCGATGACTTCATCTTATGGCTTTCCGTGAAAGGTTCTTTGTTTTTTTAAAACGGTTTATTGGAACAGATTTTTAGAAGCAGTTTTTCAATTTATTGATAGTTGATTTATTTACACAAACAACCAAAAGCTATCAGCCATAATCATCAGGAGCAGTTGAAAAGAAGCCATCCGTTATTCATCTGACCTGAGGGCAAAATGCACATCAATACGTGTGCATCAGCTGATCAGCGGATGGGAGTAGGCGGCAGCTAGCCAGCAGCGAATGGGAAGTAATGAAGCTTCTTGTTTGGCACAAACCAGGTGCCAAAACCGTGGCCCAAGCGTACGCTGGCACAACATACCACCGACGCGGCGGTGGCGCCCGCCGTGCACTGCGGCTTCGCTCGCGATCCACGCTGTATTGAACTGTGAAACACCAAAGCCCGTGGATAGCTGCAAGTTCGTGTGGATCCACGTGTCAGTGGCTGGTTGCAGAACGCAGGAATTTAGTTTTCAAATTCCTGCATATTTAAACTATATTGTCTATAAAATTCGTAAACAAGATTCTTGCGTTGTAAACATGAGAAGCATTCAACGCGGAGCACCTGGGAGTAAAAGATAAATTTAGCACTATTGCACACTGTATTTACAAAACTGTATACGCACCATATTAACAAAAAATAGCACTTCTACTGTCTGATGGGCGGCCGACCGGCGAGGCGACACGCGACGAGGCCACCGGTGGCAGGCGCCTGCCGCCCCGTCAGCAGAAGGCTTAATTACCTACCCTAATTTTTTTATGTTTAGTGTTTGTTTTAATTTTTAAATATATCAAATGGGCTCAAAACATTACGAAAATTTATGTACAATCTCCTGACACAATGTACCTTACATTGTAATGTTTGGGTAATTTTATCCATTGCGAATGTTTCTCAAAATTCATACAATTTCTATATTTTTTTTTTGATTTTTTACATATAGCAAATGAGCTCCAAAAATTATGAAATTTTATGTGAAACCTTCTGACACAATCATAGTTATTGTGTAATTTTTGGAAATTTTATGTGGTCCGAATTGGCCAAAAATGACCGACTTAATCATCTGCCGCCCCCTCACCAGACTCCTACCAGACGGCAGAAGTGCTATTTTTTGCAAATACGGTGCGTATATAGCTAATTGTATAAATGCAGTACGCAACAGTGCCAAATCTAGCTTTAACTCGAGCACCTAGGCTACGTACAGCCATACCTGGCACGCGTCAACGCAACCAGTGGAGTGAGGGAAGGACGAGGCTTCTGCGGTTTTTGCCGCGTGAGGTGTGTCAGTGCGCGAGACTGGTGGTTTCGTACATTTCGTTGAGCAAAAGCTGGAAGAGGCAAGCAACGTGGGTGTTTCGTGCGCTCGTGTCTGCAGGCCATCGGGAGGGAGGTGCCAACCTCCGTCGCGACGGACGACGATGGTCTAGACCCCTTCTCTTGGGGGCCAACGCTGATGAAGGAAAGCACCAAGAAGGTGGTGGATAGAGCCATGGCTCACGAGGCCTCCAGATCTGTACAAAAGGGGAAGGCGGAGACTACAAGATAGCTAATTTACAGGGGTTGGGACCCCCTCCCACTTCACCACCGGCAAGGCTCACCGGGAAGCACCAGGGGAGGGGAGCCAAGCGGAGAAGACGAGGTAGAGTTGAGGTGGAGAACCTAGTGGAAAATGAGAGAGCCAAAAGGATTTTTCGGCAACTTTTAATCAAAGCTTATGATCAAGCTTATTAATTGTGCGCACCTTGGTCTTATTGCGCGAACACTGCGCCCACCGTCCGATGCAGTTGGGAACACACACAATTTACACAAACAAAACTACTCCATTCCCCTTAGACTGTCCAACTACCTTATTTTTGTTGTTGCCTCGCTGCTTCCCCAAATTGCAATCGCTCTTACTGTGCTATCTCGATCTCGATCACCATTTTGAAGCACTGACGATGGAGCTCGCCGCCGGTAATCGGAATCGGTGTCATAGCCCACATTTCCAGTTTGTATGGAGCACACCCCCACTGAATTGCCCTAATCTCCACACAAGTTGATCTTTCTCGGCTTCGCATCCGCATGTACCGCCAGATCTCACCGTCTGGTGAGTCCATACGACCTCCAACTTCTTAATACTTCTTTCCTATGTACAGATCTGGTCCCTGCTTGACTCTCTTCTCCTTGCAGGGCCATGGCTGCTAACTGTATCTGAGGTGAGCAATTTGGTGGGGAGGCTGGCCAATAGGTAGGTGCTATGGTAGCAAGGGTGCTTGAGGTGGTAGCACCAAGGCATGACGATGAGCTAGGCAAAAGGGCTAGTACAACATAGATCTCGTGTGAGGCCGCGCACTTAGGTCCGGTAATGTGGCTAGGTTGGCTGACAGGGCACGAAATGGTGGGGTTCGATGTGACGTGTAGCTTGATGCTCTCGGCCACCTCAACCTTTTGAGAGCCCAGTGTAAGACCTGTCCGCCTAACCTTAAGATGCAGAGACAATCAAGATAAATGGAATGTTATTATAGGCATATAGTGCAATCTTATCATTGATAATTTGGCACTATCTTAATATGCAACTCGATGATTTGCTATGTCTTGAATTTAGTTAGTGCCTTAAGGCTGAGTCTCCAATAATCATTGAACTAACGTTAAACTGCTTTGTCAAAATTATCATGTTGATTTTTGGAACTATAGAAAATAGCATTTTTAGTAACATTGATTTCGCATGAGATCATTGGTTGTTCACTAGAGGCCACATTCTATGTGTCAATGTATGCTTTTGTCCTTGACTTCGATTTAGAGTTAGAATAGGGACAATGAAATTTGCTTTGTATTTATTAGAGTTAAGCTATGAACTTCTGGTTTTTTTGGGTTTCATCCTATACAATTAGGCTGTGGAATATCAAGCAAGTGGTGCAGCTCGAGGGACAAGCACATCGACAGGATCTATGTGCAGCCTAAAGGTCTACACATGAGCCAGCATGGAGCCATGGTGGGCTTTAGGGGCATGCTGGTTTGGCCTAAGGTAGAATGACAACCACATAGTACGACACGTGAGGCAAGAGGATCCACTACACAAATTCATCATGATTTGCTTTGAGTTCATCCACATTTGCTTTAAAATTCATCCTAAATCACTCTCCAAGTACATAATGGTCTGCTTGCAAATTTATACTGATTCACTATTCAAACTCATACTTATTTTGATCTCCAAACACATACAGATTTGCTCTAAACTCATACAAATATGCTCTAAAGGTTTTTACTAGATCTGCTTAAAACTTTGCATGTTGCACTGATTGTCAAAAATAACAAGATTACTTCCTAGGTAGTAGATTAATTCTATATGCATAACTAATATTTCCCTTAGCTCTTGCATCCTTTTTTGGTTGAATTGTTCTTGGTTAAGGGATTAGGTAGTGGATTACCTAATAATGAGTTTGCTTTCGACAGAGCTTCTAAATTCACTCGGATTTGCTCTCAAAATTTTCCTAACTTGCTTTCAAGGTTGTCTGATTTGCTTCACAACTGCACGAATTTGGTTCGAGATTTACTTCCTGTTTGCTTCCAACTGTCGTTAATTTGCTCTCATATTTATCCTGACTTGCTTCCCAAATTTTAATTGACTTCCTCACAAGTTTATGCTTACTTGCTTCCAAATTTGTACTAATTTTGATTATTTCTTCTCCATTTTTATCTTGATTTGAATGTTATCCGGATGTACATCCAAATTATCTTCAATTTTCTTAAATGTTTATTCCGACTTGCTCTCAAATTTATAATCACTTGCTCCTAATTTTTTTTATTCTGCTCCCAATTTGGAACTAATTTGATTTCTAATTTCGCTAATTTGCCTTTTCAAGATCTATCCAGCCAATTAGCTTTTAAATGAACTTTTGGTGCCTTCTAGTTCATCCATCTTTGTGTAAAAAGTGGAATCTATAGCAGTAGGTTTTCTTTCTTGGTATGTAGACGCATAAGTAACACGAAATACTCACACATAAAGGGGGATGTGTGTGCTGGAACGCAAACACCTTCCCTTGCAAAGTATAGTTGTGTTCTTAACACGCCAAGAAAACTAGTATATTCTGAATGCCCTTTTCGAAAGATATTTTTTCCCATTTTGGTACTTAAAAGCATTTTGATATTAGTACCAATGGCAAAATAGGATAAGCACCAATAACATGTGTCCATAGCAGATCAATTCAGTGCAACTAGCGATCTTTTATTGCCTTTTCTGGCAAGCAATCTATCTGACAAGCAAATTTTTCCTCCTCTGTGCAGGCTGTTCAGGAGCTACAAAAAAATAAAAAAAAAACTTAAAAAGCTTGAACTCCTTGTTGGGCAAGTTCATGTGCAGGGGATATGTTTTTCTTTTTTGGTTTTGTTGTGATTACTTGTATGGTTCAACCTAGGGTACCAAAGTCAAGGAGCAAAGCAGAATGAAATGATGACAGGTGGTAAAGAAAAACTACCCACTGAAAGTGCAAAACGATAATTTCTTGTGAGACTACTGCTCGTACCTTATGTTCTTAGTTAAGTGATGCTAGCGTCTATCTTTCTTTTTTTTTGCATTGTCAATACCCTTATTTTGGCAGAAAGAAAAAGCATTAATGATCTTTCAGAAAAGCAAATTGTGTTTTGTCGGTCTTTTGAATAGGATCTTTGGTCACATCTGCTAACTATGAGCGTATTTTGTTTGTTGCAATGGCATTAGAGAAGGAGGGGGGAGAGATCCAGGATGCGGCGGTTGTGGGAGCAAAACTTAATCTATTGCGTCGCTCCGCATGACGAAGAAACGTGATTTTTTTTTAGTGGGGGTGACTCGATAGAAAAGAAAATCTCAAAACCGTGTGTTTTGTCATCTAGTCTGATTTGGGTGTGCGCGCGGAGTCTCAAGGCAGATACACGGTAAGTATGTAGTCGCGTCCTTAATTGTGACCATAATAAAAGGGTGCCTCAACAGCTCAATCCTAGACTCAACAGGGCCTTGCTGCTTGGTTTGGTGAGTGGGTTTCAGCCAACTATTAATTACTCGGTCACCAAACCACGCTTCAACCGGAGTTTAACCCTATTAATTTTTATGCTATACATCATTTGACTTTTTTAGAAAATTAGTCAAATTTTATGTAGTTCAATTGTGCCAAGGTTTGTGCTCCCACCCATCTCCATCTCCGGTGAAGATCTGGCTAGGCTCCCCGTTGTCTTTTCTCCGATCGTTGTCGTCGCCGGTACCTTCAATGGAGGCACTGAATTAGGATTTGGGTTCACTGATGTCCACTGGTGGGCGGGCTCGGTGTGGTTAAGACAACAGATCCAGTGATGAGTGGTAGTGGGGGCAGGTGGCGAAGAGAAGGCAGCGGACACGAGTTAGGAAGAGGGCAGTAGGCGGTGGCCGTGGGCAGGGACGATGAGATCTGGCAGGTGATTAGGAAGAGTGAGAGGTGGCCATTGATGATGAATCCGGTAGCTCCAACGTCTCTGGAGCAAAGGAGGGAGGCGTGTGTCCACGGAGAGGTAGGGCGGACGGCATCGACACCGACGGTCGCGTGGGAGGCAAAACGGCGACAGGAGGTGGTCGCCTGTGGTCCTCATCGCCACCGGGCATGATGCTAGCGAGGAGGAGGGTGGTGGTGCGAGGAGGGGTGGTATCGGCGGCTGGGGATGAGAGAGGGAGGATGAGTTATGATAGGATTAGATTTATGTAGGATTTGAGGGCTCGATCTGAGATGTTGGATCTACATCAATGATCTAAAATCTGATTGATTTTTAATAAAAATAATAATCGAATTTTCTATAGATAGACCCTAATTTTTATACAACAAAATGAGTTGAGTGTATACATAGTAAATAGTACTAGTGATCATCAATATCACAACTCATTTGTTTGGCCATGCCATATATTGTTGGACTAGCACTTCGCATCTTTAATACATCGGTATTTGGCAATCAATATCATTTGAGGTATGAATGTATTCCTTTCGGCTGCAGTTTATGGCTGCGACTTATGATTTTTTAGTCCTATTGCTCATTTCAAAAAAATTGTCTCGATAAGCTATTTCGAAATGGTACTGTTCTGTTTGTTTGTTTGAAGAAACCATAAACTATAACCAAAAAAAAACTCAATCTATATCTGTAATCAACACTGATGTGGAACACAGACTTTTACTACACGTACATTGTAGCTCAAGTAACTCATCATTTTCAAGTAACTAGTCACTCCGTGCAAACTCGAAAACCTGAATCAGGGCCATCTGATCCCACGCCAACGGGCCAAATCGAGACAGGTCCCCCCTCACCACTTAAACTTACTTTTGCAAAAAAAAAAAACATTGATCTAGAGTGATTTTGGCAAAACCCTTCGCTTAAACTCTCTTTGCCATCTCTTCACTCTGTTCGTCTTCCCACGTCGTCTCCCCGCAACCCAAGCTCCCCACGCCAGCGCCCTCTCGCACACGATGCCGCCGCCTCCTCTGCATTCGGCCCCAAATCCATCGAGCGCCTACCCTCTCCCCACGGAGCTGCCGCCCTTTCCCCTCAACGCCGCCTCCCACGTTGTCGTCTCGTCATCCATCCCCAAATCAGAAAAATCCAAGTGCATAATCCCATGGAAACCTAGTGCTGTCGCAGCGCTAGGGCCGCGCCATCGCCGCCCAAATCAAAAGCTTGACACAATGTCGCACCATCCTGCCCTTCTCCTCCGCTCGTGAGCGGGGAGGGTGGGGCCTAATACGACGACGTCGACGACATCCGCAGGGCAGGGGAGGAGTCGTCGGGCAGGACGACGATGACGTGGGAGGCAGCGTCATAGGGGAGGGCGGTGGCTTCACGGGGAGAGGGCGCTGGTGCTCGGCAGATTTGGGGCCAAACGCGGAGGAGATGTTGAAAATAATCTTGTTGTAGTTAAGTTTATTTCGTAGTCGAAGTCGACTTCGACTTATAATCGAAATCGAGTCGTAAAATATAGCCGTAATCGTAAACCAAGTAGAAGTCTAAGAGTTGGGTATAAAAGAATTGAGTCATATAACCAAGATGTTGCGAGAAAAAAGATTGAAAAGAAATAAAGAGAAGAAAAGACAGAGCAGTTTGGCTCTGAGAAATTGCCAAGTATTAAGTTTATCACGTGATCGTAAGACGTGGTCGTAAACGACTTACGACCACGACAAGTAAAGAATCGAAGAAGTGATCGTAAAGCATTACGATCACGGCCACTCAACAGGAAAGTATGGTCGTAAAGAGCTACGACCACAACTGCACGTGGTCATAAGGTGCTACGACCATAGCAAAGAAGAACAAGCGTGGTCGTAAGGTGATACGACCACAACAAAGAAAACCAAGCGTGGTCATAAGGTGATACAACCACAATAGAGAAGTTTGAACGTGGTCGTAAGGCGCTACGACCACGGCAATACAGAAATGAACGTGGTCGTAAGGTGCTACGACCATGTTGAACGTAGTCGTAAGGTGCTATGACCACGTTGTGAAGAAGTGAACGTGATCGTAAGGTGCTACGACCATGTTGTGAAAAAGTTGAATGTGGTCGTAAGGTGCTACGACCACGGTGAACAGTGATCAACATAATCACTGCGTAGTCGTAGGAAGCTGCGACTATGATGAAAATAGTCGAAGGAAGGCCAGCGCAGCAGCGATAAACGTGGTCGTAACTTCGCCTGAAGGTTACGACTACGTAGCGGAGGCTTCGGAGGGGTTACAACGTGGTCGTAAATCCTATAGACTGGTTATAGCGGTACTGGAGGTGGTCGTAATGACTACTAAGCATTCGTAAAGATTCTGGAGTAGTCGTAGAGACCACAACAGGGAAGGCGCTTGTGCCAGAGGGCGGCACTGTTGAGGTGGCGGTGTGGCCAGAGGGAGGTGGGGTCATGGTGAGAGGACGCCGGCGTGGGGAGCTAGGGTTTTCTCCCATCTCTCTCTCTCTCAGCAAGATGGTGCGAGGGGCGACAGGTAATGCGAGAAGCAAGGCGGAGACAAATGGGGGGAGGGCCCGCACCCCCAACATTATACGAATCCTTCTTTATGTAGTTAATTAAATGTGTTTAATTAGTGATTTGGCCCCTTCAAAAAAATACAAAGTACATTTCACCTAATGATCCTGCTAATTTCTTAAGTCAAGAATATTATCCTCCCAAAGTGAAGTGGAAAAATATTATCCTACTGATTTCTCAAGTCAAGAAAGAACTCAATTGAAGTGTCAATTGCCATATTTTCAACTTGATGTATGCAATCATCCAGACCTAAGTGCATTACCATCACTTGCTAATCTAACAAGTGGACCAATTAAGACTAGTAAAGATTCATTTTATCCTATGGTGGACAGGTTATTAAGATTAGTCTTAACTCTTCCGGTTTCAACTGTAACCACCGAGAGATGTTTTTCAGATATAAAACTTGCGAAGAAGCGACTTCGAAGTACAATGGGAGATGGATTTCTATGAGATTGTTTGGTAATTTATATTGAAAAGGAATTGACCGCAAGATTAGTCATGATAATATTATTAAGGCCTATGATCTTGTTGGTAGTCTTAGAGCTAAGTTTAAGTTAATAGAGATGTGATTTTCTTTGCATTGTAATTTGCGAAATATATTACTGTGATATGTGACTATTGGATCGGTAAATCCAGTATGGTTCATTGGTTCTACTCTACTTGCTGTTCATGTTGCCCCTCCTATATCTAATTCCTGGCTCCGCCCCTGGCGAGAAGACGTAGGGGCGACGCACGAGGGGGTTTTCGAAATTGTCCCAGAACTACGTGGGGTTTTGCAAAAGTGAATTTAAGTGGTGTGGAAGGAACCTGCCTCGATCTGGGCTATTCGCATGGGATCGGATGGTCCTAGTTTAGGTTTTCAAGCTTTCACGGTGTGCCAGTTTTCATGATATACGACGCCAGTATGGAGTATCTAGGAGTATTCCACAATATGATACTCCTATACCATACTCAAGTTAATTGAGGTCGTATAGGAGTATTGATGCATGTGCATGTTTGGTTGGTGATCAATACGACTGCTTATTCGTCTCGTGCTTCAATAATTCCGTATGTGATCTGTGCATGGTGTTAATTTGGGATCCAGATATATATATATAATTGTGCGTGCATGTGATACATGTATCATTGTATCCTCAACAATGGGGCAAGTATTTAATTTGAGAGGTGCTATGTTTCTCTCAAAGTAATTTATATAATTTTTAAAGTAATTTATACAATTTTTAAAGTAGAACTGAATGGTAGATAGTGATTACTTATCTCTTCATATGTTTTTAGATTAGTGTCATTCTTGTTAGAGTGAAAAATATAGAAACACTACTTTAAATTGATGCATCGTTGTATGTCTAAATGTGTAGTACCGACGGTTTGCCTAACCGTGGTACCATGCACTCAGATCCGAACGTGACACATGGATGGATCCATCGATGGTTTGTAGAATTTATCTTTACTATTATAAAAAAAGGAGTTGGTGGTTGGTGCGGCCTCTTCCACCCTTGTCACCTCTCTTCACAAAAAAAGATACGAATTTCTTAAGCAACGGACAAAAAAAGATACTTATAATTCATAGACCCTAACTTAAATTTTCCTTTGTGCCTTCTTAAGCAACGGTGTAACAATACGTACAAACAACATAATTTTGATTTCTGTTTTTTGCGCAAATGTTTCGTGGCCATGGTGACACACATGCATGGCCAAGATAGGCGTGCTTATGTGTTGTCCTATATAAAATTGGTGTTTCCGTTGCAACGCACGGGTACTATACTAGTAATAAACTAAAAATGTCTAATTAAAAAACAAACTTTAATCAATATACTAAAAATGGCTACTTCAACAAATAAACTAAAAAGATGGAATGCGAACTACTAAATTCTCTGTATAAGTTGGCAACAGTTGGATAGTTCGGTCTGGCACAACGGTTTTGTAGCTGACATGTAGCGCTCCGTTCCTAGTTTTTCACTAACTAAATGCCCAGGTGGGATATTTGTATGGATGTTGCTTTGCATTTCGAGATTTGATCCCAAGATTTATGGATTATGAGCCTTGATACGACCACACTATACTAACCACTTGCTTTTAAAAAAAACTCCCAATATAAATTTTCCGATCAATATATTAACAAACTATATTTGTCAGAGCAGCATGACACGATACTAGCAATGAACATTAGCTTTCTCCCTGCATATCAAGAGCATTCGCTTGGCACATTCACAAGGTTAATAGGCTTAAAGCTAGCACTCAAATTACAGGAATCACTTGCATTGATGTAACTGGGAAAATAGTACTAATCGAATATGCAAAAAAAAAAAAAACAGGAATCACTGGCATTGATTTAACTGGGAAAGTAGTACTAATCGAAGATGCAAAAACCTGCTCAACCAAAAAATTTGTCAGAATTTCAGTTTGGATTAGAAAAAAATGATAATAAAACATTTGGATTTGGTTGTAACCTAGGTAATGAATAAATGTAGGATGCCCCAAGCACTTGTTTACTGTGTTAGGTTCCATGGCCAATTGATTTGCATGACCAGCTGGTTGTTAGCATTTGCAGGTCAGGTTCTACTCAGCAACTTAAACCAATTTCCATGAGAGTGACATGTGCTTCGTCACCAAATATGCCAAAACTTTCTAGTTTAAGAGCAACATTACCAACGTAGAGTACTCAAATAATGACCTAGAGAAGAATGGGAAGATAGCTAACTCTAGTCGATCGATCACTCTATCGATAAATAATTGTTCTTCTAAATGTTGACGTATGTTAACTGAAATTTTTTGACTAGATAGCTATTTGCACTGTAATCGATGCATTAACACTAATTATAAAATAATGCAATATCATGAGTGCGATTGACGGCAAATCCACCGATAATTATTTTCGTGTGGACAAACTAAAAACCTTTACTATATATGTATAATATGCTGTAGTGATTAAAATTCAAAATTTTAATACTAGCATGCGTAGTAAAATAACATTTACTTACGAGAGTATGAATTATCCTCTAAGTTGATGCTAACATACTTTCTCCATCCAAATTTATGAAGTGTATTTTCTCTTTATACATAGACCAAAGAGATATTGAAAATGACTAGACTACACATAATTATTATCTCTAAACGTTATATTCAATACATGCATGTAGAGAACATAATGTAAAGCTGAATATTTATTAAGGGACTAAAGAAAACATCACACTAATTTTACATTAGAATATGAAATATATCTTATATTTATGAACAAGATAATTTAAATATATACTTTATAATTAAACTTAGACGGAGGGTACTAAATAAAAAAGACACAAAATTAATAAACGTCGTTTATGTCATTTATAAAGCGGTTGATGCGTCGAGACGCTCGAATAATAGTATAAGCTAATTGAAGCGTGTATGAGCTAATTGAAACGTGCTCCAAATTCTTTAATTCTCATCCAAGCTATTTAATTGGCGGGGTGGGCCAAAGTGTTGCATCAGCCCGAGCCGCATGAGATATTCCGTATACTTGCCTGATAATTTGTCCACATGAGAAACTTGAGGTTTTACCACAAATTAAACCATAACCACCCCCAAATTACGAAGCTTTCCTAGTACAATCCCATTGCTCTGCACTAGTAGTGAATATGGTACAGTCAAATTCAGTTAGGTAATCGCTACCACAATAGTATACGCACGTCAGTGGCTCAAAACCATATAATACAAGTAAAAACTCATGTAAAAACCCCAAAAATAATGAAAATCTATAAGAATTAACTAAATCATGTATTTGACTCTACAGAGTTGTAATCCTGGCTCCAACACTACTCACATGTATGCATTTTCTATGAAAAAATGTACCAGCATCATGCTTGTATGTACTCTACATGCAAAAATTCTTTCTTCCGAGCTGACAAAACCCGGAAACATAGTATTAACATTAATTTCTCTGATTTTTTTTAAATTTTTACGGTGGTCAATCCAAAGCGTTGAATTTTTCTTTTTTTTTGGGTCTATTAGTACAATGCTTGGCCTGCGGTGCACATGCACGAATTTGAGCGACACCGGCGGAAAAACAATGTGACCGCGAGCATCAGCCATGCTGCGGCCACAATGCCTCCGATCCCGTGGGATCATGTCAAAAACGGAGCGCTTCAGCATGTTCCGCTCATTTCAAAGGCTTGACGTCCCCAAATTCCACCTTGCGTTTCACGCTTGCGAATCCTAATTCAAATCAAGTGGTTTTCAATAGCCGAACTAAT
Organism: Bonia amplexicaulis; assembly: GCA_036346245.1. NCBI lineage: Eukaryota > Viridiplantae > Streptophyta > Magnoliopsida > Poales > Poaceae > Bonia > Bonia amplexicaulis. Next base: position 15,486,492 of record CM070748.1, read on the forward strand.
TCGCAAAAAGTTTTTAGATGCACAAAATGATCTGAACTCGCAATAACTGAAACAACCTGAAAAAAATAATTGAACTGTTTTGAGTTTTGATTTTGTCTAGGTCTTCACCCAATTCATCACCTTCCTTCACCATCCAAGCTTCCTATTTCTAGTCGAAGCATCCTCCCCATCCGTCTATCCACGGCATAAAGAGACGACACTGTTCACGATCTGAAAAATCACCGCCCACCTGCCCGCAGCCCGTTTGCTGCCGTCATGGCCTTGCTGCCGCTGCCATGCCTCTGCACTCGAGTCCATGCCCGTTCATTTCGACCCGTTTTAGTTTCATTTCAACAAACTAAACGCCGACAAAACCTAAACCAAGCCAAGTCTATTCACAAAAACCCATCTCGGCCAAATACAGTTACCTCAATGTTCCAAGCCCATCTACCTTTTTCAATTCTGCTCTGTTAAACCTAAAAGCTACTAAAACCCTTAACCACCTAAACCCTGACCACCCAAACCTGTTTTTTCTGATGTCATTTGGTTATTTATTTGTATTTTGTTCCCAGCTTGTATTTTGTAAAGCAAGAACTTATTTGCATTTGTTTTCTGTGCTAGTATTTGGACCACACGAGTTGGTCAATAGAAGAACTACAAGAGTAATTAAAGAAATGTCACACTTGAGGACTACAGTAAAATAGCGAGTATAGACAAAAAGGCAAGTTACATGTTTTTGATCATATTGAACCTGCATTCCTTTAATTATTTATTTGTCAGTATTTTTATTATGTTATTTACGCACTTTTATTTTATGTATAACAAATGTTTGGAATGACATGATATTTAGTTATGTCTTACCACCTGAAAAATCCTAGTTCAATTTGATGGCCATATTCACCTTGACAAGACTTGGTATTATTATTATTACTACTACTTAAATAATCATGGTAAATCAGAAACTCAACTGTTTTATACTATTAGGAGACTTGGCACTTTGCTGGTAGAATTTTAAAAGTGGTTCTAGGGTAAGGAGACATCATGGAAGGCCACTAGATGGAAGGGTCCCATGACTTTATCCTGGGTTGGAGGCTTGGACTGGAAAGGTGGCAGTGCGGATGGGCATTGAAACAAGGGTTTGTGGATGGAAGTTGACTCGGTGAAAATATAAGGACTAGAACCTTATGCCAAGTAAATAACATGGTGATTGCTCAACCACAAGCGTTGATTCGTGAAACCTGGTTTAGTAGCTGCTTAAATTCGATTGAATATCTACAAAAGGTGGAGGGAGACTGAGGAAGTTTTGTGGTATGAGAGAGGGAAAACCATACTTAACAACAGTAGATCCACTTCGAATCGGGCGAGGCCACGAACCACCCAAGTTTGTTGGGAAATAGCACCTACTGTGTAGAGGCTATATAAAGAATTGAGCAGTGAAAGACCTTATTTTCTTAACTTAGTTATAAGGGTTAAGAGATCTTGTAGGTAAAACTAGACAATTCTGCAGAGTCATAACTTAATGGTATTTGAATACGTCGTGCTTCTGGCAAATGAAGTGTTTAATGCGTGATTCCAATAGCGAAGCATAAGTAGATTTGATTTGGAAATGTTGTAGTCTGGTAATCAAGTTTTGAAACCCTAATTCCTTAAGAAGTTAATATTCTTTTATGTTTAAATATGTTTACAAATAAAATTGCATGCACAAATACTTTAATAAAACCACTATATCCCCATCCCTTAGAAATCCTAGCAAGTTATTATATAGCATTTTTCCATGTGACTTGTTGAGTACAGTTAGTTGTACTCAGTCTTGCTTTATTTTTCACCAACATAGAGATCAGAAGAAGAAAGGATATTACAAGTTTTCGAGTTAGGGTCATGACAACACTCAAGTGTTCATGTGGGAGTTTTCTTTGGATCTTCTGATTGTAAGTTAAGTTTTAAACTTGGACACCCTTAAAGCTGTTAAAATTGACTGTTATGTCTTATTTTAATCAAATTAGCCATTTTGAAATGTTCGTGAGCAGGCATGATACTCTTTTTGTCCGCAACTGAACTCCTGGGCTATTGCGGGACGTACGAAGACCCTATTCCTAAAAACGAAGGCGTTACAGACTGGTATCAGAGCGGGCTTGATTGTAGGTTGTAACCCTAGGTATATATTTAGTTACGATAAGAATAAGAGTTTTATAAAACATATTTTCTAATATAAAATAATTTTGAGAACCATAAGTATTATTTCTATCTCACCTTTCCTGTTTCTATCTTATCTCTCTTAGAGGTGTGTTAAAAAAAGCTTTTCTTTTGAGTTTTGTCAAAATCTCAAAAACATGTGTAGTCGTTTAGACTAACTTCTTGTCGTAGGTATTTGACCAAATGAAACGAAAGCTAACCCAGATCAAGACTTTTTCTTCTGAAAAGTTATAAGGTTACTGCTTGAGTAGTTAGCAAATAATACATGTTTGATATCCTTGATGCATTGGATAAAACCAATCGAGCAGACGAAATTTTCTGATTGTATTAATAGCCAAATTGCACTATTAGCCTATTAGGCTACTATATAAGCAATTTGTGCAAAACTAATTTTTTGATTTTAAATAAATATTATGTTAAAAGCTTACCACTTCTACCCCATTTTTTCTCAGTTCTTATCTATGTTCTTATGTTTTTGTTCTTTCCTTACCGATCAGACCCTAAATCTTCAAAGAAGTTAAATGTAACTTTCTGATTGCAATAAATAGGTTGGATTACACCTATTGGGAGTCATAGGTGAAGGGAGTAAATAAACCCATAAGGGATTAAAATATGAGATGATGAATAACCAAAGATATTGGTGGATTTATGTTTGATCTTTAGAGATGTATGGTGTGAGACTTGAATGGATAAATGGGTGGAATTTGTTGGATTGGATTAATTAGATGAATGGATAAACTGAGTTTTGGAGAAATAGGGAATGTGATAATTGGATTTTAGGCTTGATCAATAATATCGTTCTCGGTGGATGTTTATGATGGTGAATTAATTGAGGATTAGATAGTAAGAAGCTTAGTTGATTACGTGAGGAGCAGACTGAAATTATGAATCAATGACAGAAAGAATTGGATTTTTAGGAAAGTTTTGATACAAATGATATTGGTGGATTTAAAATGAGGATATTGGATTATAATGGATATGAGGTTGAATTTGTAAAGTCATGGTGGAAGTTGAGATTTATGTAGAGGTTTAGATGGCCATGATTTGATTGATAAAGTTAGGAATGATGTAATAGGAATTACATATTCAGTGGATCAAATAAATGATAATATTTGTTTAGAGTTTTATACAACAATGATACTATGATTAAGCAATTAAGGGAGATAGCATAGATATAGATATCAAGAAGTAGAGGTTGAATTAATAAGTCTATCAGATTCTAAGCCTATGTATAGAAGTAGCGTGGAAGTAAATTAGTCCATTGGTGGATGGTGAATATTAAAAGATACGGGAATATCCTTGTAAGTGCATGGAAAATTTTGAAGATAGAAATGTCAGTGAAAGCAATCAGAAAACTCATTTAATCTTATTTCATTTTCTCTCTTACCTTCTTCTTGATCTCTTCCTTACTTCAGTCTTACATTCCCTTGCTAAGCCCAAAACTATTACAGAACTAATTCTTAAGTTTTGGTTAATGTCAAATAGAGTATCACTAAACGAACCAAAAATCAGACAGTACAACAAATGGAAGGAAATCTTAAAGAGCAACCCAGTATGATGGAAGCCCTAGCTACCATGGAGAAAAATCAGATTGAATGCAAGCAAGAATAGACTAAGATATTGGAACTACAAGCACAGATATTAGAACAGTTTACCATGAGGATGTCCCCAGAAGAATTAGTGTCAGCGTCAAGTGCAACTACATTCAAATTTACAACCTTTATGACGACTCAACCACCTGAATTCTCGTTAGCAACGGAACCACTGAGCTCGAATAATTGGTTACAAGATATCGAGAAGAGGATAGACGCTATCCAATATACGGATAAGGAAAAAGTTCTTTTCGCCGCCTACCAACTATGAGAACTGGCCATTAGCTAGTGGAATGTTGTTCAATCGATATATCCGAATAAGACTAATATTACATGGAAAGAGTTTGTGAAGAGATTATGTAAGGCCCATATTTCTCCTAAAGTTATCATAGAAAAGTATCAAGATTTTCTTAATCTCCGACAAGAACACAATTCTATTACGGAATATCTACAAAATTTCATCATCTATCTCAGTATGCTCAAGAAGATGTTAACATCGAAGCCAAAAATGGACTTTATAAGAGGCTTGCAACCAAAAATGAAGCGTTATATTATGACCATCGAATTTCTAGACTTACAAACTCTAGTCGATCGAGCTCTCTAGATGGAAGAAGAGATATCAGGATACGTGAGGATTATGAAGCGAAATGATCCTTTGATTTGGCATATACAACTTGTTTTCACTACGAATAGAATGGACATTATTGTTGCCAATGTCCATTGAGATCCTTACCTAAGGAAGAGGCTCGGGTACAAGCCAAAAGACAGGCATCAACATTATATCAACCACCAATAGATGAAGAGGGAACTCACCCCAAGAAAGCTCAAGTGGAAAAGGAGACAAATCCACCCTAAAGGAACAACATGAGGAAAAGTGACAAAAAGATAGTCAGAAGAGTCAGAAAAGCGAGCATATGTATCCTTGCCGGTTAGGAACAAGACATAACATGAATACTATTCGGTGCTTCTTTTGTGTAAGCAAGTAGTTTGCTTGTAAGGACTTAAGCTATGTTGTAAAATTATGAAAGTATTTATGAGCTGTCTGTACAAAAGTATAAGAAATAAGAAGTTTGTGCCATATTAAACTCATATCACCATGGACTTAATCTTCGACTTCGAACTACAAAAGGAAACAAGTATGACAAAGATGGAAATTTAAGAGGCTACATTCAAGAGGATAAATCCCGAAGAAGACAAATCAATTTGGATAGGAATTAACTAAGAGTGAAGAAAATACTAACATACAATGAACGAAAGACATCTTGGGGATTACTGAGGAAATCATAAAGAAATATTGATATACGGAATAGATATCTATGAAGGTTCAGCGAAATTAATTAAGCAATTCACAAGGAAGTTAGTGAGACACGTTATATTACAAGGATGATATACAAGTATAGGTAATAAAGAGCATATAGAACCCAGAAGTAACAATAAAGAATGAAGAACTGACAAAAATATTAGATTATAACCAGTGCTTCATATCCTAAGCAAAGGACACATCTTAAGGAAAGGAATCAGAACTGTAACAAATTTTATTTTCAACCCATTCCATAACTTGGGTGAATCTCGAGGACGAGATTCTTTTTAAGAGAGGTGGGTTGAAACAACCTGAAAAAAATAATTGAATTGTTTTGAGTTTCGATTTTGTTTGGGTCTTCACCCAATTCATCACCTTCCTCCACCATCCAAGCTTCCTATTTTCATTCAAAGCATCCTCCCCATCCATCTGTCCATGGCATGAAGAGACAACATTGTTCACGATATGAAAAATCACCGCCTACCTGGCCACAGCCCGTTCACCGCCACCATGACCTTGTCGTCGCTGCTGCGCATCTACACACATGTCCATGCCCGTACATCTTGACCTTCCCAACCTAACATCCCTTAATGACCCCTGGCCATGCGTCGGACCAACCATGACCCGATTCACCGCCGCCTCCACTGGTTCATCTCACCATCGACAGAGAACACCGCAAAACGTGTCGCCCACCCTGCAGCTACTACCAAACCAGAGTACGGCCATATTCACCTTGACAATACTTAGTATTATTATTAATGCTACTTAAATAATCATGGTAAATCAAAACCTCAAATGTTTTATACTATTAAGAGACTTGGCACTTTGCCAGTAGAATTTCAAAAGTGGTTCTAGGGTAAGGAGACATCATGGAAGGCCACTAGATGGAAGGGTGCCATGACTTTATCCTAGGGTGGAGGCTTGAACTAGAAAGGTGGCAGTACTCTAACATCCCCTGCAACAGTATCGGTAGCGTCTCGTATGGTCAAACTGGAGAGGAAGCTGAAGGTAGGCAACCGTCGGACTGGCATCCCTTGCAATCGCAGCGAGAGCATCGGGGATAGTTGTGGCATCATAGACGCGGTGACTATAGAGGAAGCTCAAGTTAATGATAGCCCTTTGTTGCCAAGGTAGCCGAGAGCGAGGTGACGATGGGCGTAGCCATGGAGGAGGGAACCACGTCAAGGTAGCTGGTATCGAGGTCGTCGTTATGGTCAGGGTAGTCAAGTTGATGAAGAGGAGGTCGTGGTCGAGGTGCATACGACCATGATCAACCACGGTAGGTGTGCAACAAACCGGTTGTAGCTATAGAGAACCGGTCGTAGCCACCGAGGTGAGGAAAGAAGAGCGGCGTGGTGTAAGATCGAGGAGGCCGACTAGAGAGGGGTGAATAGTTATTTCTAAAACTCTCTCTTTTAAAATCTATTTGAGCTATTTGGCTAAATACAAGTATATAATGCGGAAGCTTAAATCAAATTGGTTTAGCACAAATAAAGGCTAAATCAAACAAGTTTGCCTAAGTGCACCAACAATACTAGGCTATGTCAAGGTTTGCCATTCTGGGTTGACAAGCAACCAAATTAATTTTATGTATGTAAATTACTTGAATGTAAATTGAGCACAAAAAACAAACTACAAATGGCATAGTTTCTTTTTACCATGGTGTTCAAAGACTTGCCAATCTACCCTAGTCCACATTAAGGTTAGCCCAAACGAATTGGACCGACTCCATGAATTAAGCATTCCACCTCAAATCCACTAGTGGTAGCTCTTTTCAGCTCTAGGTAGGTGAGCTCCAACCTTCACAACTTTGCTGGGTCTTCTCACAACCTTCTTGAGAAGATCACAGTGCACGACGTCTTCAACGCCGTCTAGGAGTTGGCAAACTCCAAAAGTAACAGTCAAGCCTCTCGCTTGACCCTCACCACATGCAATGAATGCAAAGCTCAAATGGATACTAAGTCCACCTCTGGATGCAACATATACAATCTAGATCCTCTCTCCTTGCTCACAAAGTGCAACACATGCACTCTTGAGTGGAGAGCCTCACACTAGCTCAAAACAATTGAAATGAGTCCATCAACCACATCTCCAACTGGCTACAAGGGGGTATTTATACCCCACACAAGAAAACTAGTCGTTGGAGCCAAATCCTTGAAAATCAGGGCGAGCAGAAGTACCGCATGCCAATGGCCGGTACTTCCCACCTGCTGTGACGCCGTACAAATCCCGGTAGTACTCGTTGAAAGTCAGCGCAGAACTATCGCCGTACAAATCCCGGTAGTTCTGATGTCCGGAAGTTCCGCAAAGTCGGCGCGGTACTTCCACTTGAACCGAGGCCGAAAGTTGGCGCTCTCTGGAAAAAACATTCCGCTTGACCTTTCGGAGCTTCTGACGTCCGGTAGTACCACACAACACATGCCGATACTTCCGCCTTCCGGTAGTACCGCTCAAACAGAGTCGGTACTTCTGACGGCCGGACGAGCCGCTCAAACAGAGCCGCTCAGACCACTCGCACCTGGTAGTTCCGCACAACACCTGCCGATACTTTCGATGTCCGGTAGTACCGCTCACACAGAGCCAGTACTTCCGACCTCCGGTAGTACCGCTACGCACACAGCGGAAGTTTCGATTTTCTTGACAAGTGCATATATCTCAACAAATTTTGAAAAACACATTTCCAAACTATAGTATCATGTACACAAGGATCAAACATGATTTCTAACAAGTTGCAAAACACATTTGCACACCTTTGAAATTATGACACAGGGAATTGGTACATGGATTTCTCACATTTGCAAAACACATTCGCAAACCTCAGTCACATGCTACAAGAATTATATATGAGCTTAAACTATAAAATCATGATGCATGCATCTTCTTCTTGATGGCCTAAGTCATATGCTACATGCATCAACTCACGATGCATCTTCTTGATGGCCTTCAACACATGAAGCCATCTTCTTCTCAAATCTTGACTTGATGATCTTCAACACATGAAGTCATCCCAAGTCATCCTCATTTGTGGATCCTAACCTATTCATCCATCTCATGGAAAATGTTAGTCCACAAAATAATTGTCATCAATTACCAAACTTCACCATTAACACATAATGGAGGGACTAGATTCAACAATCTTCCCTTTTTGCTAATTCATCACAATCTAAACAAATAATGAGATATAAAAATTGATTTACGAGTACACAACAATTATATACTCTAAGATAACCTTTAAACAAAGCTTACTTATCCGGTTGTCATTAATCGTTCAACCATTAACACATAATGGAGAAGTTAGATGACAACCCAATTGCACATGAGTATATATAAACTACACAAGCTATATATATAATCAACGGATGTGTTTCAAAGTAAAGATACTAAATATGCATATTAAAATAAACATGGATCAATACTTATGAAACTCCAAAATATAGAGAGAGCTCCCCCTAAATGTGTGCATACAAGTGTATATAATGAAGATATATGCACATATTCATTTTGGACTAATAGAGAAGTTAAATCTATATTTTGGATCTAAGAAATGCATTAGTATATGAGAAAATGTGATTCCGAATGCGCACATCTTTGAATTCACCTTTCCATCCAAATGAGACTAAGCATAGATAAACTTAAATAAACATATTAGTCTCATATATGCATTTATCATTATCACCAACACATTATAAAAATATTTGTTATTAACATCAAAACATTATAATAGTGTTTGTACAACTCCATAATGGTATTTGTCATTAACACCAAAACCGACTAAAATGGAGCTTCATCTTTCACCATCACCGCTCTACTGCCTGCGTTTGCTCCATCCTGAGCCTTGTACAATCCGACGCTTGCCGCGCCTCGCACCTGGACTGAACCGTCCTTCCTTGTATGTTGTCTGGGCTGGAGCACCTACTCCCACAGCCACCTTGCCTTCGCCGTTACCTGAGCCTCCCGCTCCTCTCTTTTGGACCATGTACACCTCCTCCACATGATCAACGCCCTCGTGCATCGTCTACAGCGTCTCCCACGCCTCCAAGTCGACACTTCACCCATGCTCTGATACCACTTGTTACAGTCCTACCGACTACTTCCGGGATATCTACGACCACATTGTAGTTGCTACGACCATCTCCTACAGCCGTACGACCACGTTGAAGAGGCTAGACCACCTCCTGAGTCGTTACGACCGCTCCGCTGGTTCTCTGACCATGCTGACAGCCGTTACGACCAAGTTGTGTCCTCTCCAATCACGTCTTGCTGCTCCGACCACGTAGTCATAAACTTCAGCTGAAGTTATAACCACGTTCACTGCCTCTGCGCTGCACTTCCTTCGACCACGGTCGATCACCGTAGCCGTAGCTCCTTATGACTACGCAGTGATTCTATCGACCGCTGTGGTCGTAACATTTTACGACCACGTCTCCCCACTGTGGTCGCTTACGACAATGCCTTCTCACTGTGGTCGTAACTCCTCTATGACCACGTTTCTGCTTTGTGACCGTGGTCGTAACTCCTTTACGACCACGTCTGCGAACCTCTGTGATCTCACTGACTGCCTGTGACCACAGTGGTCGCCTCCACTGTGATCACACCGACCGCTTCCGACCACACCGGTCGCCTCTCTAATCTGCGATCACGCTGACCGCCTACGGCCATGCCGGTCGCTCTCTGCTCTGCGGTCACGCTGACCACTTGCAACCACGCTGACCACCCCTCTCCCCTGCGGTCACGCTGACCGCCTACAACCACGCTGGCCACCCCTTTCCTCTACGGTCACGCTGACCACCTGCGACCATGCCGGTCACCCACTGCTCTGTGGTCACGCCAACCACCTGCGACCACGCCGGTCGCCCACTGCTCGACACCTCCTACTGACTAAATCGCGTCAACTTCGTGCTCTCCTCTCGATACAATGCTCCGCTTTTATACCTGACTCTTCGACTATGTCTCAGAGATAGCTACCACTCTGAGAAGGACTCGAATACGACTACGACAATGACTCAAAATACAACTCATGCTCGTACACAACTTACGACCATGACAAACCGACTACGATCACGACTTAAACCGACTTGCACACAGCAAGCTCGAATAAGACTTTGACTTCTAAACTAAAAACAAGATTACAAACTCTAACACTATGTCTGCCTTCGGAAGCATTTATGGCTTTTGGTTTATGCTATAGTAACTAGCTTTTAAACGGTGCGTTTTTCAAGACAATGTCTATAGGTAGATTGTAGTACAAATCGTACTGAGTTCAGCTATACTGGTCAAAATCATATGCGACTGTTTCTCTCTGCGTACTGCCTCTCACGAACCGTCCAGAATTTAAAATTTTCAGCCATAAGTCACAGAATAAAAGAACCCACCTATAGCTGACATAGTAAACACTCATCAAAATTCAATACCAGATGGAGATCCAAGCGGGGTAGGAGTAGGAGGCAGCCAACGACCTTGCCCAAGTGGTGGAGGAGATCCTTGGTGGCGATATCATCGGTGGCAGTGGAGATCCAAGTAGGACGGGAGTAGGGAGACCGGCGGTCTGGGAGGGATCTGTTGGTGATATGCCCTAGAGGCAACATGGAGATGTTGAATATATCACATACTATGTTTATGATATATTGCTTTGTTCCTTGAAATAGACATTAACATTATTGATCAATGAGTATGTGACTTGTTCATGAGACTCTTAATGCCAAAATGTTGCTATTTCTAAATGATCCCTGATTATATTTCATATGAGGAACAAATATGATTCAAAGATCAGCATATGTATTGATTGATGATCATGTCTCATGGATCATGGTATGGAGATACCAAATCAATAATATGGATATGTGTTAGTGAACATATGTTGGATAGACCCGCCATGAGACACTGCAGAGATTCCATGTGTCATCAGTTGGTCTCAAGTAGTGTTTATGTGGAATCCTTAGACTTGAGATCATCATGGTTCCCAGCATGCGTAGTAGCTTATTTTGGGACTACTAAACACTACTCCGTAACTGGGTAGTCATAAAAGTAGTCTTTGGGTTTGCCATGAAACATGTAGTGGGATGTGAATGATCAAGATAGAATTTGCCCTCCTTATGGGAGAGATATCTCGGCCCCTCGATGTAATGGATTATTAAAGTGCATGGCCATGCCAAGGTGATTGAGGAGTCAATCACGAGTTTATAATCCATCACGGAATCGAGAGAGTGATTGAGCTATTAAGAGGATGACACGGTCTCGCCTTGAGCTTAATCTATATCGTGAGGCAAAGGGATTAGTACATGAGAACATTACAGTTCAAATTGATATGATCTTTACGTATACTTTGGGGTTAATATGTCTTACTAGAGGCCGCTATTAACGTGGTGACCGGAAAGGTGTTTCGGTCGCGACCAAGTATACGTGAACCTGCTGTCGCACACTTAACGGGTTGGAACACTAATTGAATGTGATTCGATATGGGCTCAATTCGGATAGAGATCCGGATAGACTCCTATTGGGCCTCGGTCCACGAGGCCCAAGTGAGGAGGTCTATATATGGAGGCGAGGGCCGAGGGACACATCGATAATCCCGAGCTAATCCCTAGCCGCCACCTCCGAGCCAAACCCTAGCCGCTCATGAGTCTTGGTACACTCACGATCGGCGCCCACCCCGCACGTGTGGATACCGGTGGGCGTTGCTCGTTGCGGCGTTGATCGGCATCAACAACCTACAGATTGGATATGCTCGTGGTGTGGTTGATCGCGTGGAGGAGACGATCGGTTCGGGACGATCGACTACTTCCACTACTACCTCGACGCAGCGTGGTTGGATCGGCTTCTCCAACTCTTCTTCATTGCTGCTGCGTCTAGTGGTAACGATCCATGATCCCTCCTTAAGCATGATGTCCTTGTGTGCGCGGTAGAAAAGTTTTGTTTTCTGCTTGCGTAGCCTTCGCGCGATCCATTAGGATCTCCTTGGCCGTGATGGAGGAGATCCTATCGAGGTTGAAGAATCTAGACCCGTCATTATGAGTTAATAACATGTTTTGGTAATTAATGACAAACGAATTGTGGGACTAATATTTTCATTGAGATGAATGAACAGGATATGTCTGACGGTGATGGATGATTTAAGATGAGTTCATGCAGTTGATTATTCTCAAGCCTTGTAAAGACTTCACATGTGTTGAAAAGTCATGATCCAAAGTTGAAGTTGAAATATACGTTGTCAAGCTTCAAGTGGAATGCGTAAGGCAAAGGTATGACTAGCTAGGGCTAAGGATATGTTCCTAGTTTTTTACCGATCTTGGTGTTTGGTTGGAAGATCGGGTTGCTAGTATAGGATGTCGTACTGTTAAGAGGGGTCGCGACTAGTAGTTTGAACATAACAAGTGTTGATAGCTCGCTTGATTGCTCTAGCTCTCTCTCCATTGCATGATGCAAGTATTTTTGAATGTGATTTAAAAATATTGGAGCTCATGCATAAGTCCTTTGTGACATGTGACTTAATGTTTGCGAATGTGTTTAGCAACATGTCGAAGTCCATGTTATGTCCCCTACTTGAGGCATGATGCTAATATTTGAGATGTGTCTCTCAAATGATTGTAGCTCATGCAAATGTTGTTGCTACATGTGACTTAAGTGTGAAAAGGCAAATTCGAATTTGGTTAAGTCCATATCATCTTCCGGTGATGTGATTCCAAAATATTCTTGAGGATATGTTCTATGATCTATTGGAAGTCACTTGTTAATCTCAAATGTGTATTTCTATATCTTGCTATGCTTTTATGCAAGGTGGCTGAGAAATATGCATTGTATTCAAAATTTCAGAAATTGTCTTCAAGGTGGCGGTCTGACCGGATTTGTGCATGCGGTCAGACCGGGCAAAATAGTTTAGCCTGGGCCGAGGGCAGTCTGACCGTGGCCTGATACCGGCGGTCAAACTGGCTTGTGCCCGGTGGTCAGACCGGCATGTGCCAGGCGGTCCAACCGGCACGATGGTAGCGGTCTGACCGGCTTACGGAACTACCGTTCCTCTCGTGGAACCTTTTTTTCCAGAGAGCGACTTTACTGAGTTTCTTGGAAGCAGTCTGATCGGTCCTGTGTGGCGATCTGACCAGACCTGGCGGTCTCACCTGTCCTGTGTGGGCGGTCTGATCGGCTTTCCAGCCCAACGACTAGTTTTGTAGCCGTTAGGAGGGCGGAAGTACCGGCCGTATGTTGGCGGTAATTCCGGCCCTCGGGCTGATTTCTATCTTTTCTTCTCTCCAACGGCTAATTTTTTAGGGAAGTGTATAAATACATCCTCAAGGGTTGTTGAGGGGAGGTTACTTGTGCTATTCTTTCATTTCTTGAGCTAAGAGCAAGTTTTTCTCTTCTTATGTGTATGTGTTGCACTTAGAGAGTGAGGAGAGCATAACCTAGTGCATGTGTTGCACTTGGTGGTGGACTTTGTGTCTGTTGAAATGCGATTCTTGATTCGTTCAAGCGAGAGTACTCGACTTGTTACTTTTGAAGTTTGCCGACTCCTAGACGGCATTGGAGGCATCGTGCATGGTGATCTTTTCAAAGAAGGTTGTGAGAAGACCCAGCAAAGTTGTGAATGTTGGAGCTCATCTACTTGGAGTGGGAAAGAGCTACCACTAGTGGATTTGAGGTGTTTCGGCTTAATTCGTGGAGCTGGTCCAATTCGTTTGGGCTAACGTCAACGTGGATTAAGGGAAACCGGCAAGTTTCTGAACACCACGGTAAAACATCAAGTGTCATTGTGGTTTGTCATCTTGCGCTCAATTTACCTTCTAGCAATTTATATTTACTAAACTGATTGCTTGTCTTCCTAGAATTGTTGGTGCACTTAGGCGACTTGGATGATTTAGGCGCTATTTGAGCTAAACCAATTTGATTTAAGCTTTCACATTGTATACTTGGTTTAGGCAAATAGAAAAGGTATTGAATTGTTAATATTAATTTGAAGAGAAATTTTTAGACCACATATTCACCCCCCCTCTAGTCGGTCTCTTCGATCTTACATGGGTGGGACCGCGGAAGCAAGGATGACCTGGTGTCTCTCCCAGGCAGCGGGTCTCCGCCATGCCGACGACGGAGGAGATTCCAAGTAGGGTGGCGGAGAGGCGACCGACGAGGCAGGAGAAATGCCGGTAGTGGACGTTGGTCAAAGCTTAGAGGAGAGGAGGAATTGGAAAGGTTCGGACGATACGTGGGAGGAATAGTGGTGGGGTGGGCAGTAGGCGAAGGGGTAGGAGGAGAGGCGGTAGTTTGGGAGAAGAAGCGGAGAATATGAAGGGTAGGTTGGGATTTGGTGGTGGCTACGGTTGGGAGACTGATGAGAGGGGTGCCTTTTGGTCTTGGTACTTGTTGGATTTCAAAAATAGGTCGTGGGAAATAGGAGGTTTGCATGCGGGTTGGAAAATTAACGAGTTCTACCGAGTTATTTAAAATAGGCTTGTAGAAGGTCACGAGCTTAGGATTAGACTTAAGTTCGGCTCATTTAAAGTTTAAACCAAGTTTAAATTAGATCTAGAGCGAGTCTAGTTTGAGTGTTTGTAAATCTCAAGCTTTTTTTTTTCTTTTTTACATCCGGCCTTCTTGATAAGTTCTAGCGGAGGGCGCTTTCTCAACTGATTAACGACGCCCAAGACGGTAGGTGGGAGATGCATGGATGATCGCTGGGCAGTATGGAAGGCTGGAGCAGGCGGAGGCAGGAGATAATTAACGGACAACTCTTTGGTTTTGTGTTTTTTGTTCGATGGACTTGTTGACGAAGCAGTGCCCATTTATGCGTCGTATGGTGGGTAATTTCTTGCCATAATTAAGCTTAGAAATTTTACCATTACCATTCTAGTGGGTTGAGCTTTTGCGTCTTGTGACATTCTAGCCTTCACTCATTTCGGCTTAAACTTTTAATTTTTTAATTATTTTTCGCTATTACTAAATTTTGTCTTTTTTTAGCTTTCTGGTTTTTTTATTTTTTACCGGCGTGATGGACTAATATATTTTTTCTATTTTTAATTTTTTAGAATTTAATTATACTAAATAAGTCATCATTAGTTATAGTATAATTTTAGTTAGTTATAATAAAATTTCAATTATAGGTCATTTTTTCAGACTAAATAGACGACACCTAGATGTCGCAACCATGTTTGCTGGGATGGACGATACGTCCTTTCAGAAAAGGGCAAAAACCAGAGACGATTTTGGTGGGCATAGTTGGGCCCACATGGCGGGCGAGAATGTAGGCAACCAAACCCTCTTCGAAGCCACGCAGTTTGGAGTGACGCCTCCGAGGCTACAGAGACGTGAGAGGCACGTCCTGTGCGGGCCTGATCTGACCGTAGATACCGTCGCACTAGTGCTCGCTGTGGATGGACAAGACTCTACCCTGACCCGACCCGACCCGACCCGACTCTGACCACCTGACAGGCTGAGGAACTGTTGTACTGAAGCTTTCTTCCTAAATTTAAACTCAAACGTCAGCTTTATAAATCTAATACTCTCTATAAATCCATTAAGCCCAAGAAATACCTACCAAACTAAGTGGACTTGACCTGCCGAGCTCCTTACGGGTAGCCTACGGTGCATGCTCATTTACCGTTATAATTAAGGTTAACCGTATTTAATTAGTACTAATTGTATTGATTTACTGCTAATTATAAGCGTAATTAAGATATAATCATATACATAATTGTAGTACTTAATTACATAATATTATCTACAAGATTCAGTCATATAAGCCATGTTACTTTGGCCATTATAAAACCCCTAATTATTATATTTTATTTCATCATTCGAAGACTTTCAAGTATCAAATCTATAGTTCCTTGCAACAACAGCATATAAGGAAGGTCGGTACTAATAATAATAATGTGTTTTAAAAATGTTGGAATCATTACCAGTTTAATATATGCATGCACTTGCCTCTGAATATTCAACTAGTAGATTTGCAACAAGTACTACCTAGCACAACAGTTAAATAAATTTTTATACTAGGATAAGGTAGCATATATCATTGACCAGCTGCATACACTTTGATTCATTGAATTTGTGACTAATGTTAGAAAAAACCTCCTCTACTTGCTGATTTATTCCAACAAGTTACAACTTACATCAGTTTAGCTCTAGTTCTGCCCTATTATGGGGGTGTTCGTATTGATTTTTGCAGATATCTTTTGGCCGAAAATAAATAATAATAGTTGAAAGAAGTGGCTTTCAGAAGAAGGGGGCGAGCGGTGAAAAAAGTGAGCGAAAGATGTGTGCGCGTGACGAGAGTGAGAGGAGTGGAGTGTGCAATACACCTGTGAACCCCGCCTTATCCCCGAAGCGAGACGGTAGTGAGAGCAGTAGAAAAACCACTTTGAAAAGACCGTGTTCGTATTGGTTTTTAACTTTTCTAAGCAGAAATTAATACGAAAAAGGCCTATGAGCCACTTTTTTTCAGTTTTTAAAAGCTACTCATTGGCTTTTTTACAGTAACTAACTTTCAAACATAGTGTCTTTTTAAGGTGGGGTCTACAGGTTGATTATAGTACATATTATAGTAACTTTTTTATATCGGTCCAAACCATACGTGAGTTTCCGTTACTCTGTACTCTCTCTTACAAACAGTCCAAAAAACATAAACTGCAGATAAAAGACATAAGTCACAGTCACAAAGAACGTACCCTCTAGCTGGTCTCTAGGGGAGAACATACCTTGTACATTAATGGCTTGATCTGGTCTTCTGTATTGCCAATGTCTCGCTGACTCGAAATAACTACAATCTTATAATGATTAGTTTGTTCCTGCAATATTCGCGTCATCGACTAACAATATACCTTGATATTTGTTTTGTATTCTAGTGCTAATTAATTATAATTAATACTAATTAAATGTAATTAATACTAATTAAAACGCTAAACAAGTATGCTCTTCGGTAGACGAACTACCGGGCTCGGTAGATCTATAAGAGACTAGATTTCAAAAACAAACGGACAGATTAAATTTGAAAAAAATAACTATAGAGTCTGCTATATGAACAGTTCGAGGCTGGGGGCACATCACCATCTCCTGCTGGAGCAATGTCACGCAAAAACAACTCGCTGCGCCATGGACGAGTGCAGATGAGATGGACGGAGCACGGCTGCATGATAGAGTACGACTAGAGATGACAACATCCGGGTGGTGTGGTGTCTGCCTGCCTGCAGCGTGCGTCAGGCGCATGCAATGCTGCCCTGTAGGCACCAGTTTGTCAGGAACGGATACGCATGGCATGGGCCAGCCAGCCTATCTCGATTTCCAATTCAATGCGGCGGATTCGCTCGTCCAGCCGTGGCCAATGCTACAAATCAATGCGGCAGCGACCAAGGAGCAAGTGCATGCACTGCGCGCCCCACCGCGTTTGTACTTGCTCTCGTGCTCCCCTGTCTAGCGAGCTGTTCACGGAAGCAGCGTGTAACAATTTTTTTTTCAAGAATGTCGAACGGACGTTTTTTTTTTCAAAAAATGATCTCCTTCAAAAGCTCAGAAGGTGCGCTAGACGATATCTGTCACCTATAACGCCCTTAGCACGATAGACCGAAGCCCCGTGGCAGCACGCACGAGCGAGACAGGATGCGGTGCGGCGTGACAAGAGCTAAGGCCAAGCGCGGCAGGTAGGGCTACCGAGAGCTCTTGGCTCGGCAGCTCCTACCAAACTCCCCAGACTCGGCAGGAGCTATCAGGCTCTCTCAGCTAGGCAACTCTGCTGCTTGGGGTTCAGTACATGGTCCTCGGTGGGTATTTGTCTAATTAACTCTCACAGACTCCGTAAACATCTAATTTTATTAGAACTTTATTTGAAGATGCGCAATAGAGGTTTGGACGAGTCGATGAATCAACTCCATCTTTTAAGTAGTACATATATATTACTAAAAAAATGTATGAATGAACCATATATAGTCTGACATAGCACTTTACAATGAAAATGTGAATTACAATGGCCATAGAGCAAAAATGTGGAACTGTATGGCACTCACATGGCGTGGTGGCCATCAGGATGATATGGATGTGGATGGATGTCATGGTAGTGGCAAGCGCAATTGCGGCTTGGGTTAGCACAATAACAATACGAGTGGTAGTTGTGTTGAGGTGCATGACCTCCTCGTTGTTCCTCTCCCTAATCCTCTACATGCGGAGCTCGTCGTTATTGGCCCTCTCAGTCTAGAGCTCCTCCCACAACTCTTCTAGACGGATGTGTAGTTTATGGATGTAAACTTCAGCGAGTATTGGATACAATGGATTCACCCACTCGGTGAACTTGCAATCCGCTGTCTGCGAGCAAGACAAGGTTAGTACCAGTGTTCTGTACGTGCAAGTCTATGTAGGTAATGAACCACTTACCATAAACAGAGGGCAGTGAAAGAATCGGCATCCTGGGTGCACATGGTCATCAAAAACCCGCATTAATGTGTTGAGGTTGTGATTGCATTACGGGCAAGGCTCAGGGATGTATAGGTAGTCGAGAAGGGGATTTCTAGGGTGTATGGCTCCCTGGTTTCGAGCGGTAGATCGAAGCTTGGGGGTCGAGGTCCAGGGGATCATAAATGCTCGTGTCATCAAGGCAAGGGTCACAACCTCGAAACCCAATCCGTGCCAGCCATATCGTCCCACGTCTTAAGCTTTCAGCCTTGTCTGTCGTGCTTCTATTGGCGTAGCTATTGCCTGCAAGACATAAAAGGATATTTGAGTGTCCATACTACCAGTGCTCATACAAAAATTCATATTAAAAGTTATGGAAAAGAATGTGGCAAAATTAGGACTGAACTTAATTTAAAGCGCACTGCATCCGTTCTCTTTGCCACGACGAAAGATGGCAGTATGAGAACGTGTTTGGATTACAGAGCACTTAACGATGCCACCATCAAGAACAAGTATCCGTTGCCTAGGATCGATGATCTCTTTTATCAGTTGAAAGGGGCAAGTGTTTTCCCCAAGATAGATCTGAGGTTAGTGTACCACTAGCTAAAAATCAGAGAAAAGAATATACTCAAGACTACGTTCACCACTCGTTACAGCCAGTACGAGTTCACTGATATGTCCTTTGGACTGACAAATGCACCAACTTACTTCATAAGTATGATGAATAAGGTGTTCATAGAGTACCTAGATAAGTTCATAGTGATTTTCATTGATAATATTCTCATCTACTCCAAGAATTAGAAAGAGCACGAAAATCACCATAGAATAATCCTAGAAAGACTTAGAGAACACCAACTCTATGCCAAGTTCAGCAAGTATTAATTTTGGCTAAATGAGGTAACTTTTCTTGGTCACATTGTGACAGCCAAAGGAATTGCAGTAGACCCCTCTAAAGTCAAAGTAGTAATGGATTGGAAGCAACCTACGTTAGTGACTGAAGTTATGAGTTTCTTTGGACTTGCCGGTTACTACTGACGCTTCATAGCAGTGTTCTCCGAGATAGCCAAGCCCATGACTTAACTTCTGAAGGAGAAGAAGATTAACCGGATAAAAACTTGTGAGTAGGGTTTTCAGACCCTCAACAAGAAGATAGTGTTAGCCAAGTGTTTGTTTTACCGGATATCCGTAAGGATTTCGAGGTGTTCTGTGATGCCTCGTAGCAAGGACTTGGTTGCATTCTTATGCAAGAAGGCAAGGTGGTAGCCTATGCTTCACGCCAACTGAGACGTCATGAGTGCAACTATCCCACTCATAACTTGGAATTAGCCATAGTGGTTCATACTCTAAAAATCTACTAGTATTATCTCATTGGTAACCGTTGTGAAGTTTACACAAACATAAGTGCTCAAAGTGTATCTTCACTTAGGCAGAGCTCAACCTAAGATAGTGAAGATGGTTGGAGTTGATCGAGAATTATAAAATTAGGATTCACTACTATCCAGGCAAGATCAATGTTGTAGCAGATGCATTAAGCAGAAAAACCTATGCAAAGTGCACCTTGGCAGAAGAGGTTCAGACACAACTTCAGGAGAAACTTGCCTGTCTTAGCCTGAATCCGGTAGACCAGAGTGTTATGTCAACTTTGAAAATTTAGTCCACCATACCAGATCAGATCAAGGAAACTCAAAAGGTAGATAAGGATATCAAGAGATAAAGAAAAACATAAGAAGAGGAAAAGCCACCGGTTTCAGTAAGGATGAGTATGGATCTGTTTGGTTCGAGAATTGTATCTATGTGCCCAATAATAAAGAGATCAAAGATATGATTCTACGGGAAGCCCACGACACCCCTTACTCTATCCACCCAGGTTGTACCAATATGTACGAGGACCTTAGAGAAAGATATTGGTGGGTCAGCATGAAGAGCGAAATCGCTGAGTATATTGATGCCTGTAGCATCTGTCAAAAGGTCAAGGCAGATCGTCAGAGACCCACCAGACTTTTACAGCCCTTGCCAATTTCAGATTGGAAGTGGGCAGAAATTGGCATGGACTTCATCACCGAACTTCCTAGGACTTAGTCCGGTTATAACTCTATTTTGGGTGGTTTGACTAAGGCAACTTATTTCATACCAGTCAAGACCAGGGAAAATATTTCGGTTTGGAAAAACTTTTGGAGGGCAGCGAAAGGAACAAAAAATCGTCATTCCGGCTAAAAATTCAGACGCAGTATTCAAACATCATTTGAATTTTGAAAAAAATTTAACCAACACTTGGACAAATTTCAAATGAGATTTTGGCCGAATGCTTGTTTAACTATGACCGCTCCTTTGCCTACCCCACCAGCAGCGCGAAGCACCTCACCAACACACCGCACGATGCCTTGTCCGTCCTATTAGTGATGTCGGCCCGTGGTGACAGAGAGCAGCCTGAGCTGCTGACAAAGGCCGACTTCCTCTGGTGACCGAGCGACCGACACTTCTCGATCGTCCTCGCCAGGATGTTCTTCCTCTCACCTCCTTTCTTCATTGTTATTGCAAACTATGAAGTAACACTGCTACGCCTACGCATGGGCAACGGTGCAAAAAGCACTAGTTGAAGTAGCAGGCGAGTACCTGTAGGCCGGAGTTTTCTAGACGTCACCAACAACCTGTGTACTGCTGCCCTCGGTAAGACGGTGACTAGTGACCACTGCAGCCACTCCACTTTGAAAGAGCCCGCCTTAGCCACCACTCTTCCCCGCCTTGGCCACTACTGTTCGGTGGAAAGGCTTCTTAAGTGGGGGCGCTGCTGGGCCGGCTGCGCTGTGGAGTCCTTGGGCTGACCGCTGTATGCGCCGACGCTAAATTCAAATGATGGTGAATTTTTTTGACCGAGCTACAGTTCTTTCCCTGGGCAACGAAACTAGTGAAAATACCAAAATTTCAATGAAATTGTTAACCCTGGTCAAGACTACCTACTATGGATACAAATTAGTAGAGCTATACATGTCCCGAATTGTATGCCTGCATGGAGTCCCCAAGACGACCGTGTTAGATCGAGGGATCCAGTTTACCTCCCAATTCTAACAGAAGCTTCGTGAGGAGTTACGGAGTAAGCTCAACTTTAGTACTGCTTACCACCCTCAGACCGATGGTTAGACTGAGCGAGTCAACCAAGTGTTGGAGGACATGTTAAGAGGTTGCGCTTTAGATTTTGGAGACAGTTGAGATCGTGCCCTATCCTATGCTGGGTTCTCCAACAATAATATCTACTAAGCCAATCTCCAGATGGCACCTTTTGAGGCTCTGTACAAATGAAAGTGTGGAACTCCACTATTGTGGGATCGACTAGAAGAATCTTAAGACCCCAGATCCAATCTACTTTATGACTCTAAAGAGAAAGTCAAAAAGATCAAGGATAGACTGAATATAGCCCAAAAATCCCGATAGAAGAGTTACACTAACAATCATCGCCAAGACTTGACCTTCAAGGTGGGTGACTTTGTTGACCTAGGGTATCCCCACTTAGAGGAATCAGAAGGTTTTAAACCAAAGGGAAGCTTGCACCAAGGTTCATGGGACCATTTAAGATCTTGAGCTATAGAGAAGTTGCCTACCAGTTGGAGTTGCTACCAATCATGACCATAGTGCATGGCGTCTTCCACGTATCCTGATTAAAGGAGTATCTTTGAATACCCATAGAGCAGGCAGCACTCGAGACACTTGATCTTTAGGAAGACCTCACCTACAGAGAGCAACCAATTAAGATCCTTAAGACAACAGAATGTCAGACCAAGAGGAAGACCATCCGACTTTGCATCGTACATTGTAGCAATCATTCAGTGGACGAAGCCACCAGGGAAAGAGTAGAAGATCCGAAGGCCAACCATCCCCACCTCATTTGCTAGCCTATTCAAATCTCGAGATCAAGATTTCTCTTAGGGGGTAGATTTGTCACATTCCAAAATTGCTAGAATTAATTTAGTTGGATTTAATTAGATTTTTTTCTAGATTTTCTTTTCTTTTCTTCTAATTTAGCCTAGAGAGTAATCAATTTAAACTTGTGTTCATTTGTAGTTAAATTGCATTGATTTTATTTTTGTTGGGTCCTCCTGAATTATATAATTTTTGGGAATGTTTTCTGGAATTTTTAGGATTTTCTGCTATTTTATAAGCCAATTTGAAGTTCTTAGCATTTTTTTAAAATCTCAAAATAATTAAAAATCCTCTCTCTCTCTCTCTCTCTTCTGGGTCGACACGTGGATGGCTTGGATCACCCTTGTTCCACGGAGCACCATCGCCCGTGCCTGCACCTCCCTTCTCTCTTTCTTCTTGTACGCACAACTGGATTTCCCTCCCCGGGGCATGTGTCGCCATCCGGTGCCCCGACCCACCCACCTCACTCTCCCTCCTCCCCTCATCCATTGACAGTGGGTCCCCCCTTCTCGTTCCTTCCTTGCTGCCCTTGTTCTCTTTTCATTTGGTGCTGCTACAATATCCGGTCCTGCGCACGACCGCCCACTCTCTCCTGCGCACGGCCGCCCACTCTCTCCTGCGCATGGCCGCCCACTCTCCCCTTTCTTCTACCCCACTCTGTGCACCTGCACCCCTTCATTCCTCGCCTGCTTCCCCTCATTTTGTATAGCTCTGCCCTTATCCTCCCTACAACCGCCGTCGGCTCCTATGAATTTTGGCGAGCAATTAGCCGTCATTGAGTCCATCCGCCGCTATAAAACCCACCGGGCTTTGCTACTCTCCATTCCACTCCTCCCAGCCTCCTCTTCCCCTTCCAAAGCCCAAGACGCTCCCGCACTATTCTCCTCCCTCTTCCGCGCCGGTGAACCTCTTTGGCGAGGCATTCCAGCAACCACAACGCATCCCGAGCCTTGTTGTCACCTTGGTGAGATTCACCGCGCGTCCACGAACACCCTCCACTCCTCCTCCGTGCAAAGCCATCATTGGAGCACCCCGTCCGCCAATGCTGAGCGCCGCTACCGCCATCTCCTCATCGCTGATCGTCTCAAATCACAGCCAAGCTCCATTCCAGGGAGAAACGGACTCCCCTCCGTGCCCTCTTCCTTTGCAAGCCTCACCGCGCACCGCCGAGCACCACATCGCCAGTGGGCTCTCGGTTCCCGTGCGCACCATCGGCCAGCGAGACATGTCAGCGCGCAGGCCAATGTGGCTGCCACGATAGTATTGGATGCCATGCCACACCCCCTCACCATCTTAGTCATGATTTAAATCCTTGTGACATCAGCATGACATCGTAATTCCAATTTTTTTAGGAAAATAATTCAGCCAAAAATATAAATTCTTTGCTGATGTCATAATTCCGTTTTTCTTTAGAGAATTAATTCCAAAATTTTATTTAATTCATTTCGTTATAATTCAAACTTCCAGGAGTTCGTTCTCCTTCATCCTAGCTCCGATTGAGCCCATTAAAATTTCTAAATTCATATAAAATTATGATCTACCCAAATATGCCATGTTTGAATATTTTGGAGTTTATTTGAATTTATTTGAGTTTTATTATTTTCACGTGTAGACTACGTCGATTCACAACAATCTACAAAGCAATGCAAATTACACACCATAGTCATGTTGATCCCAGTTTGCAAATGAAATAATAATATTTTTAAATTATATTTTATGCTTAATTTTATTTGTTGTATTTCAATTCCAGTTTTAACTTAGTTAATACCTATTTGTTATGACACCTTTGATATTATCAATCCTTATAGTATGTCACCCTAGAATAAAACTATGGTTAGTATACTAGTATTAGCTAAAATATTTTGTAGTAAATACTTAGACTTGCTTAGAAATAATTTTAGGCTTGGGATGACTTTTTCACATAAAATGATAAGTTTTAAATTGTATTCTTGACTTTGGTGAGTGAAGAAGGTTTATGAAATATTTGATAAAGAAAAATATAATACTTGGTATAGATTTAGGCAAATGGTTTAGTGGTGGGTGCTTGCTAACATACGTTGTTGCTCGGTGGCTTAATGTGGGTGCTAGGCACAAGGGGTATGTGGAAAGTTTGCCTATACTACTACAAAAGAGGCTATACTGAACGGCTACATCACAAACAGTTTATACAGAATCGTCTGTGCTTAAACTATCACAGACAGTTTATACTAGCAACAGTCTGTGATATTTTCACGGACGGTTATTAAATGAACCGTCTGTGATAATTGAGACATCACAGATGGTTAATGTTAATAACCATCTGTAAACTTTCACAGACGGTTCTTAACACAAACCATCTGTGATAAGTGAGACATCACAGACGGTTCATGTTAAGAACCGTCTGTGAAAGTTGCGGACATCACAGACGATTCAAATAAAAAACTGTCTCTGATATTCTAGACATGATAGTCGGTTCTTGTAACAAACTGTTTATGATTTTGCGGACATCACAGATGGTTTGTATGAATAACCATCTGTGAATTATCACAGACGGTTATTAATATGAATGGTTTGGGATATATTGGTATCACAGATCGTTTGTGGTTGGAACCGTCTGGGGTAATCTGCGCTATCAACCCAGATCTGTCTTCATTGCGCTGCATCGATGGAGCGAGGTGGCCAACTTTGGGGAGTTCGGTGAAAATATGTCTCTTGTAGATCTATATACGTCTTCTTAGTGATCAGAGGATAGTACTCAATTGCTTCTAATAACTTATATGCTTTGTAATTGAAATAGATGATAGCTAGATTTTTGTTTAGATCTTGTTATCTAGGTTTAGAAAGATAATGTTACTTTGCTTAATTTCAGAATGGGTAAATTTTCAAAATGGGTAAGTACTCGTAGTTTATTTCAATATATTCTTGCTTAATATTATTGTATGATGAATACGTGGCTAGCTAGCTACCTATGTAATATAGGCCATGTGTAAGTATAGCTAGTTTGATTTGCTATATATAGTAGTGCTAATAATCGTTTTTGACACACATTTGTTACATGTGTAGCGTAGATGGACCGAAGCTAGATGTATGTTGAGAACTGTGTAAGTGAAGAGTACATTAATGGCGTGTCTACTTTTAGAAGAGCGGTCGAGCTAGATATGTTGAAGAAGGGGATGGAATATATGTACTGTCCATGCATTGATTGTGATAATCTAAAGATGTTTAGCAACTCAGCGCAGATCAAAGCTCAGTTGATTCGATGAGGTTTTAGAAAAGGGTATAAATGTTGGACCAGTCACGATGATGAGAAGAGCACACAAGAAGGTAGTTATGACATCGTCGAGGGAGACAACGATATGTCGGTTGTGGACTGTGCTTTCGATAATGAGGATAGGTCGTAGGATGACAATCTGGATAAGATGCTACGTGATATAGAAGGGAACTATAGTAAGAGAGAGTTTGGTAAATTCGAGGGCTTGATGGAGGACTCGGACAAACCTTTGTTCCCAGGCTGCAAGCCACAATACACGGGGTTGTCATCAGTTCTAGAACTGCTAATATTGAAGGCAAGCAATGGTTGGTCCGACAGGAGTTTCACAGCATTGTTAGGTCTCATAACGGACATGCTTTTAAAGGGAAATTTGTTGCCGAGAACCACCTACCAAGCCAAAAAGATTCTTTATCCATTGGGAATAGAAGTAGAAATAATGCATGCATGTCCTAATGATTGTATCATGTACCGTAAAGAGTATGCTAGCTTACATGTTTGTTCGGTGTGTAAAGCATCCCGATACAAGTGTAAAAATGACCCCGATGATGGAGAGGGCATCGAGGTGAAGCAAGGACATCCTGGTAAGGTGTTGTGGTATCTTCCTGTAATTCCCTATTTGAAGCATTTATTTGCAAACCGCAAGGATGCAAGATTAATGTGTTGGCACTAGGAGCAGCGTAAGAAAGACGGAATGATAAGACACGTTGCTGATTCTGCCTAGTGGAGTAATATTGATAGGATGTTTATAGATTTCAGTGTGGAACAGAGAAATATAAGGTTTGGGTTGAGTACATATGGAATGAATCCTTTTGGTAACATGAGAAGCCGACATAGCACCTGGCCCATGACTCTGTGCATGTACAACCTTCCTCCTTGGCTGTGTATGAAGCGGAAGTATATTTTGATGTCACTACTTATCCAAGGGCCAAAGCAACCTGGGAACGATATTGGTGTGTATCTACCACCATTAGTGAAAGATCTTGCAATACTATGGAACGAAAGGGTACATATGTGGGATGCGGACAAACGAGAGAACTCCACTCTACACGTCATGTTGTTCTGCACCATTAATGATTTTTCTGCCCTTGGTAACCTGTCAGGGTTGAATACAAAAGGAGTCAAACCCTATCCGCACTGCTTAAATTATACCGAGAGTGTGTAGTTGAACAACTCGCGCAAAACTGTGTACATGCGTCACCGTAGGTTCCTTCCAAAATATCACCCATACCGCAAGATGAAGAAACAATTGGACAGAAAAAAAGGGGATGACTCAGTACCAAGACCTTTTAGCGGGAAAGAGGTGTATGATATGGTCATGGATATCGACGTTGTACTTGGAAAGGGACATAAATTGAGGACCTGTCGGAAGAACATGTGGAAGAACAGGTCAACATTTTGGGACTTGACTTATTGGGAACACTTAGAAGTTCACAATGGCATCGATGTCGTGCACGTAGAGAAGAATGTATGTGATAGTTTGATTGGTCTCTTACTGAACATTCCTGATAAAACAAAGGATGATGTCAACGCAAGGCGTGACTTGGTCGTTATGAACATCAGGACCGAATTAGCACCGATAGAGAACGATAAAGGCCGAACGTACATTTGAAATTAATTGGCATGAAGTCTTTTGACTGTCATGTGCTAATGACACAAATGCTACCATGTAGAGAAGGGTGATATAGTGTTCCAGTTTGTGGAGAGTGACCATCAGTTGGCTGATATCTTTACCAAGCCTTTGGATAGCTCTAGGTTTTCAGTGTTGCGGGGAGAGCTTGGGGTGGTCTGTCCTTATGGACTGTTGTGAGGGGGAGCTTTGTACTACATGATCTATCCTATTTATTATGCTCTTGCTCCTTTCTATTGCATTTCATGGGATGCATATGGGTTAGTCTTTCTAGCATAGACTACAGTGCTTGACTTGCGTAGCTGCTTAGATTGTTTTCTCTCATCTTGTGTCTCTAGGTTGCCGCTTCTAGTTGCTTCTCTTCTCACTAGGTGGAGTTCACTCACTTCTTGCGATCTAGCGAGGGTCGGGCCACCATTGGGTAGACAGGGTACGTGTTTACTCCCTAGTGTGTTAGTAGACCAGCTATTAGTCCTAGAGCCATATGGGGTAGATGAGAGTCAGTCTGAGTCATAATTCCCTCTATGTCTTGTCTATGCTTTAAGGACTGCCTTTTTGATTTCTTGCCAGTTTCTCATCTTATTGCTTTGGTTCAGGGGGAGTTCATTTGGGATTTTCTGGATCTTAATATTAAAATAACTCTACTTGAACTAAAGGGGTTTCATATGTTGAGAGAAAGCTGGATTTTCTTGCATTGTAATATAACTACATGGAGCATTGATTATTATCCTATTATAACATTTACAATGCATTACATCTTGCCATGATATGTGCTTACTTGCTAGATTTATCATGACTTCACATGTATAGACTAGTCTTTGCCATGATAAGTTGATTAAAATGCACAACTTGAATTAATTCATGTCATGGTAGCTCTTGTGACTAGTCTGTCTTTAGTTATCTGTTTATGATTCAAGCCAGGTCAAATAGGCTGGGTTGAGTCTTGAATCTTCATTGAGCCTTAGAGTGAGCTATGCTAGTTCTTTTATGAAGCATTAGTTAGTTTTTAACTCACTGTTCTTGAACTAAATTCAGCATAAGCAAAAATGATCTCTTTTGAGCGAAAAAGCTGATCTCACCAATTCTTTCTCATGAGACTGCTTGCCATTGCACTTGGCATGAACTCAGGGGGGTGTTGGATGACCAAGATCATTTCCTTAAGCTTCGATCATGGAATGGTCACTTAACAAAAATATGGTTGGAAACAATCATGAGTTTCAAAAGAAAAAATAAGTCAATTGTGCTAAAGTTGCTTAATTACAACAAGACCAAGTACTTGAACAAATGCTTTCACTCTTGAACTTGTAGCACTCTAAGTTGACTCAATTCTAGCTTCTTAGTTCCACTTAGAATAATTGACATGACTTGCATCATCTTTGGATAACTTTAGCTAGACTATAATCTTGGATAACTTGACATGCTAAGAAATTCGATCAAATTTCATATTATGACTTATTTGGCTTAACTTGTCTATACATACATTGTCATGATCTAGATAGCATTCTATGGTGTTATAGCTTCGTGTAATACTTCTCAAGTCATTTTGGATAATTTTCATGGCTCCAATGCTTAGATTGAATAAATTTCAGCCATTTCATCCAAAGCATGACTTATTTTCCTCCTTGCTTTCTTGATGGTATTATTGCCAAAAGGGGGAGAATATTGAAGAAAAAGATAGTTCATGAGATTTTCTAGAGTTTTTGAGGAAAACTTGCTATTTCTAATTTTTGCTCTAGCATTCTCTTTGTCAACATGGTCATAAGCCTCTTTGTATTTCTTTGGACCATGGTTGACTTTCAAACTCAAATTTATATGATTTTTTGGTGTTTGTCAATATACTCAAGGGGGAGATTGAGAGACCATGTGAGAGGTGCTCCCATACTTGTGATAGTAATTGACACGTATGCTGAAAAATTTATAAAATGGATGCTGCTGTCTCCAGATTTCACTATGAAAAATCTTGATTTGAGATGATTTTGAGTTGGTCTTTTCATTCCCTGTTATTCCTGAGTTTTCTCCCTTCTTCCATCTTTTGATGATTTCTTGATTTCGAGTTGTTGTTTGTTGATGCTATGAACTAGGGAGATTATCAAGATCACTTGAGCATCCCATTTTTGAAATCGGAAGGAAGAATCATCAAGTCTCCTTTTTCCCAAATCGGGCGCACTGTACTTCGGTTTTTTCTAGGGTTGAGAGGCAGAGCTCAAGTGCCCTCTTGATTTTCTAGTGGAATCTTGAAATTGGTTTTTGGCTTATTCTTCTGAGATTGTTTCTTTGCTATCCTCAAAGTTTCCTAAGCCAAGAATCCAAGAATCTTGCAAATTTCATATTTTGGTCTCTCCTGCCAAGTTTTTCCAAGAAATACGATTTTCCTTTGATTACTTGATCTTTGTCTGTGATTTCTTCTCAATGAGGTCAATATGATATTAGGATGATGTCCTGTTGAAATTGACCCGAGAAGAGCAGCAAATCTTGAGTATTTTGGTTTTTGGGCAGATTCTGCGCCTGCTGTTCTTCGTCTGTAGCTTGCGGTACTACCGCCGTTCTCATGTCGGTACTACCGCTCTGCGGTACTACCATTATTGCATCGGTACTACTGCTTGCTGGCAGAACAGCCCAGATTGGTGTTTCTCACTGGATTTGTTTCTTTCGAGTATCTGTGATTTCCAGTGAGTTCTCTTCTGTTGTGTGGATACTTGAGGGGAGGATTTTAATTTTTGAAGGCACCATTCACCCCCTCTGTTGCCATTTCGGTCCCACAGGTGTAAAGGTTGATAAGTACGACGTCACTACCATGGACCTCGAATGTGTAGGATATGAAGACGAACTATTCGTACTCGTGAGGTAAGTTGTTCAAGTATTTTATGTAACCGACCCAGCAAATAAGGAGCGCCATGTAGTTCTTTAGGGAAAAAGAAGGATTGTCGGAGTTGAGAATGTTGTGGATGAGGAAGAGTACAATCAATTTGATGAGTTGCCTCAATTCGGAGACGGCATCAGGCTCGAGGAAAAACAAGACGATGAAGCACGCTATATGTCTTTCGATCATTGTGAAGGGCTTTATTTAAAAGGAAATAGCCAAGTGTAATAAGTGATTCCACACAGCCAACACCTATCTAGAAATTATTGCAATGTAATCATAATTAGGAAACTCGGTATGTAATTATGGAACTATATTCTATTGTAATTATAATTGACTCAGGAACTAAGAAATAGTTACATTTATGATTATGCTTGTGTTTTTCATAATATTGCATGGCCAGCATGATTTTTTTGTGGCTAGATAGAGTGAACTATCACAGACGGTTCTATAAAAGTACCGCCTGTGATATATCGAATATCATAGACGGTTCATTTATGGAACCATCTGTGATAGTATTATCACAGACGATTCCATAAAAGAACCGTTTGTGATAGTTTCCAATTAAATATTCCCCAATAGGTTATGCCCGCAGAGTCCCCACCCACTCACTCCATCTCCACCACCACTGCTAGCTAGGTTTTGCTAGATTTGACTGCTCACTAGCGGCGACGCCGCCTCTCCCTCCCGACGCTGGCTGCCTCTCCCTCCCGACGCCGCCTCTCCCTCCCGTCGTCGTCCGTCTCTCCCTCCTGATGACGGCAACCTCTTCCTCCCGACGCCATTTGCCTCTCCCTCATTTGTCTATGTTGTGGTCTGTCTCAATAGTTGGCTAATTTATTTTGTGATCTTCAGGAGATGGCTAAATTGTTTTATGACCTTTAGTACTTCATGATATATGCTTCACTTATTAGCTACAAGATCTAATACTAAAATTGATAATCAAGCTTGAGCTCTAAATTTTTACTATTACTATCATTTGTCAATCTTGTGGTCAGTCTCAATAGTTGGCTAATTTGTTTTATGATTTTTAATAGTCGGCTAAATTATTTTATGACTTTTAGTACTTCATGATATATGCTTCACTTGTTAGCTGCAAAATCTAATCCTAAAATTGGATATTCAAACTTGAACTCTAAATTTTTACTATTACTGTCATTTGTCAATCTTGTGGTCCATTTCAATAGTTGGCTAATTTGTTTTGTGATCTTCAGTAGTTGGCTAATTTGTTTTATAACCTTTAGTACTTCATGATATATGCTTCACTTGTTAGCTATAAGGTATATTTGGAATGGCATGTGACTGTTCCAAAGGGAGCTTGTAGTAATAATATATGCCACGTAGACCTTCAAAGGGCATGAAGCAAGTTACACACTCCAGTGTGTCAGGTTCAATGAACTTGAGACACTAGTGTGTGTAATTTGATTCATAAAACTTTGTTTACGCCCATAGATCACTGCAGTTAGTTTTTCTTAGAAGATAGATGGCGTCCACATAGTCGTCGTCGTCATCTGGGTCTCACGCTCCCAAGATTGGGATAACTAAGTGTGACCGAGGAGTATCGAAAAGGCCAGAGGCCCGAATGACCATCACGGTGGTCTCTCCAGATGGGGTCTCTCTGCAACCAAAGAAAGCAGCGACATCATTTTGGACTACCTACGGGATAATTGGAAGGCAACGGGTCTCCATCACCATAGCAAGCTGGAAAGATTTGGCAAAGGATCAGAAAAATCAGCAATGGAAAAAATTACAAATTCGTTCGAGATCCTAGCAGAAGTACAGAGACTCATGCAACGGCAGGCGCTCCTTGCGATGGGAAACGCCTAGAAGAACTTTAAGAGCACTCTTGTCGCGCAGTACATGGCCAAGGATCTCACGCCCTTCACGAGGTATCCTTTCGCGTCGCCGAAAACATGAGAGGCATTTGTACAGATGAAGACAACGACCGACTTTGAACAACAAAGTGCGGCACGCAAGGCTCTCCAGTCACAAAACACTCACCCTCACAGACTCGGCACCACTTGGTACGCGGGTAAAATCCTGCAGTGGAGGATGCAGGACGAGGTCGCAATCCGCTCGAAGGCCTCCCCGCCATTTACTAGGATCGCAAACGACGCACCCAAAACTGGTTAAGAACGAGGTCATCAACCACATCTTCAGGTGTCTCTTTCAAAAACCCCGCAAATAAGAAAGTGTCCCAACGTCTGGTAAGATATGTTAAACTACATAGTTGTTAATACCTCTTGAACTTCATGGGTTCAAAAATAACATGATTGCCTCTTGCAGCAATCATTGACTACCGAATCTTCTCGAGGCCCCTTTCAAGAATACATGGAGAGAGATGTACTATCACAGGCCCTTGGAAACAAGGACCACTCAGGTCGCACACGAGGCTTGGGGGTTTACGTATCTTGGAGGTACGGATTTCCAAATGACTCCGAGACATATAGGAGTAGGAAGAGATCCAAGATTTACTGCAACGAACAAATAAAACAGGGCTTTGTGCACAACTTGAGGAACAACTATCTGCCTCACTTCGAGGAGAGATAGATTCATTGAGGAAAGAATTGAGACAAGTCCGCAACCAATTACAACTCACCCTTGTTACTGCGGTACCCAGTCCCCCTCAACGTCGGAGTAGCTGCTCGTACACGTCAATTACTAAACATAGCGACGTCCACTTACCTATCGATGACATCTAGGAAATGTACCACTTTAGAATGCTACATAGATCTCTCTGTTGGATGCCTTAGCTCATCTTGTATCGTTATGTAGGAGCCCACGCCTTACATCCTCAGAGTCAGGCTTGTTGGCTCCATTCTCATTGACACTGGGCGGGGGATGGCGTATACATGGCTGTTAGGGATGTTGATGCACAGTGTACAAGTAGAGACCGGTTTCATAAAGGTTCAAGTAGATATGATTAATGATGTTTTCAATTTCGTCCCTCATGAGAAGCCCCCAAAAAAAGAGATTACGACATTAGGAGATGTCGTCCACACATTCATCCAGTGGCCCAAGAGGGACATCGCCCTCGACTCGTCCGTGCCACGATCTCCACATCTAGTGGCCCAAAAGGGACATCGCCCTGGACCTGTCACATCGACTCCGGTGGCTCCACCTCTAGCTCCAGTTCTGAAGCCTGTTGCATCGGCTCCCATGGAGATGCCGTCGAAAACGTATCATAAGCGAGGCTCTAAGACTCAAGCGAAGAAAATTAAGGCGCGTCCTAAGCCATAGAAGTTTATTCTAGGAGTGTCGTTGGTCCCTGAGTCACAATTACTCTGGCTTGGTTTGGTTTGCAATACATTACATATCTGGTACATGCAGAGGTCCAACATAGACCCAAACTAACAAAGTGGATTCACTGTGAGATACATTGAGTTGTATTTCCTCCATGACTCGAGCTTCTTCGTCGTGACATTCGAAGACTTATTCTTACTATTCAATCTCGACGACCTCGATGCCTTATTTCTACGATGCTGGACACTGTAAGTTAACTGTACAATGAAGTTCTATACTCACATCATACCGATAAATGTCATTACTCTTTCCTTATGTATAGATACATGATCCAACAAGTCCGGCGACGGCGACAACTGGTGGGTTTCCTCGACCCACACTTGTTCTCTGAACAAGCCATTAACGAAAATGCATCATTCGTCCAAGATTACATAACAAAGGGATTGATTGCTCACAGTGACAAGGAGTACATCATGTTACCCTTCAATCAAGGGTAAATGCATCACTAGTTGTCACACAAGCTTATTTGTACTTTATATGCAACATGAACATAGGATTAATTACTATAGCGACACACAGGATACTTAGGAGCAACCACGACTTCGCTCGTGTGCAAGAAACAATTAACAAGTAAACTTATTTCCTCCACACATAACTTTATTGTAATCTTTTCTTCATTTGCAATAGCCGAGGCTAACTTTTTTGGAATCATGTAGGTCGTTTACCCGCTTGTGTTGCCCTGAGAGGGAGACACAACGAATTCAGTGACACGCTACGACCTAGGACACGATTTTCGGTGCCCGCTACAACACAACAATCCTATATCACATTTTGTTATAATATCTCTAGAATTGACAATACCTATGTATGTAATTCTATTTTTACAGTGCCACCAGCAGCTACAGGGCAACGTATGTGGGATCTGCGTTTGCTGCCATATAAAGGAAATCATGGACACTAAGATGAATGATCCAGAGGTTTGTCAACCTTCCAATAATTATTATTTTTTGATTATATATATGTATATATATACACACACATGCTAATTAATGACTTAACATTGTTCCTAGCGACAGCGGGTGGACTTCGACGAAAGTACATATGATCTTGACAAACTCGTCGAAATTCGTGGAAATCTCTCCCAGTTCTTGCTAGCAGAGGTCATAAACAAGACTGGAGATTTCCACCATTAGATGTTGAAACATTGGATTCAATTATAATCACTCAATTGTGCTTAATCAAATAATTCATTCAATTTAAATCATTTGTGAGATCTGTAATGATTGTCATGATATATATATATATATATATATATATATATATATATATATATATATATATATATATATATATATATATATGAAATGCTGGTGTTGTTTCATTCATCTGTGTGATTTATGTAATGATTATCCTATACTATATATGTGATCTTGCTTGTTTTCAGAAGGCATGGTTAGCATATCCTGAGGCTTGCCGGAAAAAAGCAAATAAAATTACTATTTAAATAGCTATCACGCACGCCTGTTCGAATCGTGCGATATATATCACAGATGGTTTCAAACACCGAACCGTCTGTGATATGAACCAAATCACATACGGTTTTTGTTATTAACCATATGTGATATGGTGTATATCACAGACGATTCAGAACACCGAACCGTCTGTGATATGATGATTTGAAACACCGAACCGTCTGTATTGTAAGTTATCACAGACGGTGTGGGAGCCGTCTGTGATAACCACCTATTATCACTGACACATAAACGCAGACGGTTCAGGAACCGTCTGTGATGACAGTTTTGAACCGTTTGTGATAACAATGTCTGTAGTAGTGCTAAGTCAATTAAGGACATGTCTGTGTGCTACTGCTACAAAGCCATATCGTACTACCACAAGGCTGATTTGGGACAGTTCTGATTGACTAACTAGTGGGTTCTAACTTGAGTCTCTCTATAGGTTGAGTGTGAGTATGACGTAGGCCGCGAGAAATCTCACATGGCATAAAAAGGGGCCCCGATCCGATAGATTCCTTATTAGGGTGAAACTTTCACAGAGGTGTGATCAGGTTGACGGCTTTGCTTTGTAAAAGTCTTGTTATGATTACTCAGTCGCACGCCTACAGAAGTGTGTAGTGGTCGACATGAAGAGTTAATCGTATCTTATGGGTAAAGTTGTACCACCTTTGCAGAGTGTACAAACTATCTGGGATAGCCGTGCCTACATTCATTGGCATGCCAAGTAAAGTTTTTTTATAGATTAGACTTTGTTTTTCAAAATCTGGTTTAAGTGAAAATGTGGAACTTTTTGGAGAAAGATGGTCCGGGTGGGATACTCGTGGATAGATTAGTGTTAGGTCGGTGTCTGCGCTAATGGTGTTAATTTATTTATATTAACATTTTTACTTATTGTATTAAAGTCTACAATTTTTACTTATTTAATGTATTTCTTTAAATGTTAATTTATTAATGCTATTTATATTAGCAGTGATGATGTAAACTTGGCCATAAGGCCATACTCTTTATTTAATAAAAGTTTGTCATTATGCTTGATATGTATCCCTGTTATCACTGTGTACGCTAGTTGATCCTAGACTAGTGTGAGTAGCACAAAGGATCCAGAGGCATTGCTTCGGGGTCCAACATATAGCTTGCACTTGCGTGGGCTTTGCCATTGGCCACGTTGACTATCATCCATATCATTGCGGATGTGACAGGACTGACATCTTCCGCACTAGGGCTGCTTCAGTGTGTCGTTCAATACCCACTTAACTTCCACAGACCAAAGGTCCCTGTAATGCATGTCCACCCTGCAATAGTTGAACTCGGCGCCCCAACTCCCGCATAAATGGTCGATGTCATTGGATTCCGAAATATACAACGCGGTGCATGTGGCTAGCCATAGGAGCAAGGCATGTGAAGGAGTATCAGTTTGTTGCATGTGCTAGTTGCAACTTCATCGATGGTGTATGCATGGTTGTGATCGCCTCTAGCGTAGCCCATGACGTACTTATAACTCAAATGGACCTCGAGCTTCTTCCTCACCCCGTCCATGGTCCAAGCGATGTGAGAATGAGCATTTGTCATTTTTTGCTCCACGTACGCATGCATGACTTTTGAGCATTGCCTCCATTCATCTAGGTGCTTCTTCGCAATCACGACTCTGTTAACAAACTAGCCGATGGTGCGATTCCAACTCTTGTCCACAATTGCAGTGATCAGAAGGAAGCTCATACCCTTTTGCACACCGTTGCATACCTTCAACATGTTGGCCGTCGTAATCTTGTACCTCGCACCATCAGTATCATGAAGCTGGGACCATTTCTTCACGTCTGGAACATGCAAGTTGATCCATTGGCTGAACTTACCCTTGGCTGCAGGAGCGGCTTGAGCTGCAGCCGGTTCTACTACCTGCGATTCTCTCGCATGCCTAGTAGTCTACTCATCAAGCTCTTGCCATGTTGCGTTGAACTTGCGCCTCTGGTTCTGCATGCGCAACTTCTTAAATTTCTTCATCAACTCTTTGTTGCGAAAATGGGTGTGGATGTTTGCCGCCAGATGACTTATGCACCAGCGGGTCCTCACATCTTTCCACTGGAAAGGTAGTTGAGTCACTTGCTGCATGGTGCTCAGCGCCGATAGCAATTCGGTGTTGCGGTCCGTGATAAGGTAGAAGTTGGACCGATCTTGGACTGTTGCTTGCTTTACATTGGCTCAAAACAATAGCCAGCTATTAGTTCTCATTCTCCACAATTGCATAGGCCACTGGGAGTAGCTGGCCGTTTGCGTCTGCTTCGGCAATCTGATGCAGTATTTTTGGCACAAAATCGTAGGCCTCCTTGTACATGTCATACATCCTATGTATGATCTTACTCCTCGCCCACCACATCTTAGCGTAACTCACCGAAAGACCAACCAGGTTCACTACATCGATCATCAGCATATTCAGCAAAACTATGACGTCCGCAGCTACGAAATGACTTATCGAGCGCAGTGACAAGTGACGAGGTCACATTGCAGCGCTCGTGCAGCGGTTCCGTAAGCTCACATGTGTGGTCCTTGACCACCGTTATATAGAAATCCGTTGCTCCACATCTGAATATCTACGCACGGACATTCCCGGGACAAGAGCCGTCCACACACTTCAGCACAATTGTATCGAGTTTGACCTGTGCACCCGATATATGCGGCTTATGCGGACATACGGGGTTCCTTAAGGTCTTCCTCGGAAACACACTAATTCTGACTGTGAAATCCGCTAAATCGCAGCAAAAACCACATCGAAAAACTAATTCAAATTTGTCTTCTACTCTCTCTCTTCTCCTTAGGCTCTCCCTCGCTCGCCAGGGAAGATATTCAACTGTGCGGTGAGATAGTAGAGTGGGATGCGAGCCATTCTATCATATGTGGGGAGATGTTGCCGACCGATAAGACCACGCAGCCGCACGTGATAACGTTAAGTCCAGACAAAAGCCACATAAATCCCTATCAAACGTGTCACGTCGTGCTCGTCTGGTCGTCCCTCCACCTATCTACCGAGGTATGGTAGCTCGGTAGCCTGCCTGTCGCGCTTGGCTTGCCACATCTCGTCCCACTACACTTGTGCGTGCTGACTAGGACTGTGCATTCGGTTAGTTCGGTAAAATCGGTTCGGTAAATACGGTATATACGATATTATTAGTTCGGTAGTATACTGTATTTTTGAAAATACGGTTCGGTATCGGTAAATTCCAATTTATTTCGGTACAGTATCGGTAAATACCATATTTACCAAAGTTAACGCAAATTAACTCGGCGTCGAGCTAGATATTTATGCTACATTATATCTATCAGATGAGCACAAGGAATATCAGCATGCGCACGCTCTGTAGATCTGTAACACATTGCACGCCCAGCCGGCCGGCTGCACGCTCGCCGAATCCAACGGCCGAAAGATGAGAGATCGACAAGTGGGGAGTCCGTGGAGAATGATGGCGAGATGCTTGGGCTGCAAAAACGACCAGCGGAGGGTCAAACGCCAAGCCATTCGGCAACCTCCTGCGTCGGCACCTGCGCAGTTGTGTGCCGTTCGGTTTTTTTGGTTTTTAATCAGTTTTTTCTAAAAAACTGAACATAAAAATAAATCTAAAATATAAAAACTGAATTAAATACTAAAAACCGGTCAAACTGAATCAACTATTGAATACCACTTGTGCGTGCTGACAAGGCGCCCTAGCGGGCCGCGATAGGAGATAACTATCATCCATCACGCATTTTGAGTTCGGAAAAAAGAAGAATTTTTTAAAACCAAGCATCGGAGCGTGCCCCCGGCCAGCGACAGTAGTGTCATCCGTACATGCCTATAGTACACGTAATCTGTATGGATCGGAACCATCATCGGTCAATGTGTGGTACAATAAATGCACGGAGCGGGCGGCTGCCTGCACGAGGCATTGGATAAAGATCACAACAAAGAAAACTAGTACTCATAGTACTACTACTGTAGTATCGTGCATTCGTGCTTCACTGTAACTTTGGTCGCTGAGTTGCCGATCACAGGCAGCAGTAACATTTTGAGTGGGTTCCTTTTTTTTTCTGTGATCGGTGGTTTCTAGTTAGGGCTGATTTTGGTGTAAATATTTGTTTAGATTAATTAAATATCGATAAATTATTTTTAAAAAATTGTCTTTGTAGATAGTGCCCATTTGAACTTATCTGTTGGGTTATTTATTGTTTGAAGCTTATTTTGTACTGTAGCTGTTGTAAACTTTTTGAGTGTAATTAAATTTTAAAAAATAAAAAAAGAATACAAGTAATATTATCACGGACAATACAAAAGAAAAAAAAAGAAAAGACAAAACAATAACTAAACATAATAAAAAAATATAAAATTAAAAAGTTAGAAGCTAAAAGCTCAATTGGTGAGCATTTATTCAGAAAAAACTATATAAATCATAAGTTAAAAAAATGGCTTTTGGTACGTAAAGAAACTGAAGAGCATCCGGACGGAGATCGAAATTTGGATTTGTGGCAACGATTGGATTGGCGATGGACTGATGGTCCGATCCAACTGTGCAGACACCCAAGTACCCAACCCGGTCAGGTCAAGCTAAGCCCTGACACCGTGTCTCTATCCTCCCTCTGTCACAAGACTGGAAGCCTACCCCAAAAAACCGCAGTTTCCCGAAGCGCACAACCATCCAAAAAAGCTCCAGAGAAAGGGTGCACGGTAATTACCGTGCCACAGTTGCCGTGCAGCTGTCCAGGTCGGCCAAAGGCAGGGGTGGTCACTTATAGGTTTATAGGTATGATATTATCTAATTTTATTCATACCTATTTAAAATAATATTATCTATACCTAGAAAAAGCATATCAATGAGTTTAGATAATTCAGAGGGTAAAAAAGAAGAAAAATAAGAAGCTAAGTCAAAGAGATTTATAAAGAAAATTTTTGTGAAACTCCGGTATATAAAATTTCAATATTACGTTCACACCATAAAAGTTTCTCGAAATCAACTGAAATTTATTAGAGATAATTCTACGTATAGGGTAGCTACTCTATGCAAATTAGCAAGGCTAGATGCACACCTTGCCCTACATGTTTTTATAGAACGTTTTCGTAAACCTTCGGTATTTAAAATTTCAACATCGTGTTCACACCATAAAAACTTTACAAAATTTACTGAATTTATTGCATAAATGAGCTACTCTGTGTAAAATGATAGGCACAGTGTATATGTAGCTCCTACATAATTTTATAGAAAGTTATAACTAAGTATGGGTAATCTAAATCTATGAGTAGTCTAAGTACACTCTCAATCTTAGCTTTAAATAGATATAGGTAAAAATAGATAAGTGTGTATTACCCTTCATATACTTATTAAATCTAAATGGGTATTTTATTTTTTATCTATATCCTATTTAATATGAAGTATGAGTATGGGATTAGATAAAGGCAATGGACATCCTGGGGCTAAGGTTTTTTTTTGGGTGAGTTTTACGCAGGTATAGCATTACCGAGAAAGGCCCTACGCTCCCCCTCGCCCCGCAGGCTATCGCTCCAGGGGCAGAATCGTCTTTTCCGGCCTACGTACGTACCAACTACTATACCACGTGAGTATACGTTGCGCCTGGCCTCCGACCCGACCGTCGCAGGACGCGGCACGGATCTCTCGGGTCATGATCAGACGGCGAGGGTTTTCCTGTCGACGTCGCCCTGCCGCGTCTCGCGGGGCAGTATATAAGCCGACCCCCGACCATGGCCACTCGAGCGGAGCCGCACAGCTGCAGAGATTTTCCTTTTCTTTCTTCCAGTCGCGAGAGGAATGGAGGGCAAGGCTGTGGTGCGAAAGAGGGAGGGAGACGCCGGCAAGCGGAAGCGGAAGCGCGGCGGAGGAGCGAAAGGCAGCGAGGCGGCGCTGGACAAGGCCGCTGTCGCGGCGGTGGTGGGGAAGGTGGCGGAGTGCGTGCAGGAGGAGGTGGAGGACTACGAGGGCATCACGGAGGAGTCCATCACCGAGGTGATGGGCTGGCTTGAGCTCGAGATCAAGCTCGCCGCTCCTCCGCCGGCAGCGTCGCCAGTGGCGGGCTACGTGACGGTGAAGGGGGGCACGGAGAGCTGCGGGCCGTCGTTCTCGGGGTCGGCGTCGACGGTGATGGCCTCGGTGGACGTGCGGACCGGCGCGCCGGTGCCTCCCGCGGTGCCGCGGCCGCGGCCGGATGCTGCGGCGGCGGCGGCGGTCCTGGGGGAGCAGGAGGCGGCGGACGATGAGTGGGTGGCGCAGCTGCTGACAGATGGGCCCGGGGCGGAAGGGCCGTAGAGTGAAGCGGCCAGGTAGTGTGCATGCAGGCGTAGGGATTTTTTTTTCGTGCCTTCTACTCTTCTATTAGACAGTAGCGTGCGTGGGTTAAGAGATCAGATGTAGCTGCGTAGTGACTGACTGGTGGGGCCGCGTTCTTTGATGTGCTGCTCGAATGGGGCACCACTTCGAACTCATTTTGTTGGTGGTGACTGTGTACAGAAATTATGATGCAGTGAGATGAACGTTATGATGGCTAGCGGCCGGGGCGCCTCGTGACCCTGGTGGCCTTTTTTTTTCATTTTAGTGGTTATTGCCAGACCTTTTCAGTGAGTCGTGCCGGGCCAGCATAATAAACGGGCCACGGTGCGAGCCTAGTCATGGTCCAATCCCATGCAGTGTCGGCCCGGGCACGGTTAATAAGGTTAATAACGGGCTGTGTCGGCCCGGTCAGCCTGTTAAGCCGAATAAAAGAAAAAAGTAAAAAATATAGAAAATTAAGAAAAATTGTAGAAAATAAAAAAATTTCAGAAAAATTAAAAAAAACATAGACATTGTTAATTATGAAAATAAATATTTTCAATGATGTAATGAGTAGTTTTATTAAATTATTAAATTACATGAGATAGCTGTTTCATTAAAAAATCTATCACGTAAAAACTTAACTTGAGAAAATCGTAGTAAAGAAAAATGAGTATAGCCTATAAATCTTATTAGTGACTATATGTGAAGAAAAATATTGAAAATCCTACTCATTGCTATCTAGATATAAATTCTCAAAAGATTACGCGAAATCTCTATTATCCGCAGTATGAAGTTTTGATTTAGTTTGTTCTCAGTTTTTGACGGTTAGAAGGACTTCAACCATCTCGTTGGAGAGACTTGTTCGTCGCTCCTCGATTATTCTTCTGAATAAACTGAATGCTGATCCGAGGAGACTGTAGAAACAGGAACAATTAATATATCATACGCTAATATGAATAGCACTAGATATGATACCTTCCGGGTTTGCCACCATGAGAGGATATTTAACTCCTGCTCAAAACCGATGCTATCACTATTAAGATAGCTTGATAGGTCTCCAGTGCTTTATCGTCTTCCTCCTG
The DNA here is from genome assembly GCA_036346245.1 of Bonia amplexicaulis. NCBI lineage: Eukaryota > Viridiplantae > Streptophyta > Magnoliopsida > Poales > Poaceae > Bonia > Bonia amplexicaulis. The sequence continues at coordinate 15,528,702 of CM070748.1, forward strand.
ACTGATGTGTACCTACACTTGCACTAGAATCTCTATAGACGAAGAACCAAAAATCTTGCCCCATTACATAATCCCCTAGAGATGTTAGAGACTAATGGGGGTCTTTATAAACGCACAGACCCAAACTTATTTTCATATTTATCATATACCTCATATAATTTATCCTTAACTAATGTATAATATGTACAATAGTCTAAACCGGTAGCATCACTTAAAAGTTATAAAACATTTATAAATCCTTGGAGTTTGGCCCTAGGATCTAAAATAAAGACGAATGCATATAAAATAGAATTTCTCTTCAATATTTTAAAAACTTAGTTTTCATGGCAACTGCAACATCTCATAGTATAGGATCATTTTCAAAAGCCTTTAGGTGAGTGCCAATTTCAAAAATGTTATGAACAATTAAAGGAGATGTAGGGTAGTATACTCCAAAAAGACAAAGTGTAGCTTTATGAAAAAGTTCTAAAAACAAAAATATTTTTTTCACCAACAACCCAATCGTCCTCAGTAAGTTTAGAGTCTCTAACTTGGGTTCTACCGGAGGAGCTACGTGATTGATGACTTTGGGTGAAGGAAAACATATAATGTTCTCTTATATGGCAATATATGTTTAAGCATAAGATAAGTAGAGTTCCATCTAACAGGCATGTTTAAACCAAATTTTCTAAGACGAACGTTCATTGCTACGCAAAAACTCTTATATGCGGCTATTCGTTGGTTAGAACAATTAATAAATGAAATTGCATCCCTAAAAGAATCAATACAAGCATTTAATCTTTTTAAACCGGATTTTACAATAAGATTAATAATATGACAAGCACAACGTTGATGCAGTAAGAAAGATTGTGCATAAGTATTAAACAAAGGAGTAAAAATTTTCATAGCTTTAGTGTTTGCAGGTGCATTATCTAAAGTTATAGAAAAAAACTTATCCTTGAGGTCAAAATCTTCTACAACTTTAATAAAATTTTCTGCAATATTTTCAGAAATATGTGAAACATTAATTAATTTAAATCCTATAATTCTTTTTTCCATTATCCAGTCATCATTAACATAATGAGAACAACACTAATATAATCCTCTCTAGCCCTACCACTCAATATGTCAGAAGTCAAAGCAATAGAGAATGTACAGGTATGAAACATTTCTTTCAATTTATCACGACAATTATTATAATATTTAATTAAATCTCTAGTTATTGTTTGCCTAGATACAGTACTAAATCGAGGGTTATGAGCAGTCCTAATATATTTTTGAAAAGTATCAGACTCACCAAAATTTAAAGGTAAATCTTGAGAAGCAATTAATCTACAAAGAGATTCTCGAGCTACCTCTGGGTTGTACTCCCACGTACGTACCGAGCCGTCGGGGTTATATTGCAACTGTGTCTGGCGTATTTGTATTCCTTACCTTCTTTTGCAGTTTGCCGCATGTCGTTGTAAGTGACCCGTCCCACCTGAAGATTTTGCAGTCAATTCATTATGACAAATTTTACAAACATCATACCTCACTGAATTCCCATCATCGTCGGTCTTGAACTCCTTGTCGAAATCATTCCAAACTGATGATGTACTAGCTCTTGTTCTTTTTGCACCCGTGCTTTGGGTTGTGGATGCACTTGTTGAGCCAGCAGAAGATGGATCGATTGGACCTGCGCCACCGGGGCTATCGTTTCTTCTGCCTCTCCAGTTTGTTGTATATCCTCCGCGGATGGATACGCTTGTTGAAACGATTGCATATACTCCGCCGAGAGGCCGAATTTGGAGAGTTAAAAATCGTAGTTCTCCATTAAATTAACTGCAAATTGAAATAGTAAAGAACGATTAACTTACTATTAAACCAACAAATAATAGCAAAACATTAAACCAACAAATAATAACAAAAAATTAAAATAAGACAACATTATTACCTCCTTTGCAGCTCTCACAAAAATCTTTCAAGATTTTTGAATTTTTGAAATTTTGCCTGAATTTTCACCAAATTTGCGCAAACACTTTCGAATTTTTCACAACTAAACCGAGAGATGAGAGTGATATTTGAGGTGTGGAAAATGGAGGCCGGATGCCCCCTATTTATAGAAAAAATCTCAGATTTTTTTCGAATTTCTGGCTATTTTTTCGACTTTTTTCCCTCCAACAGTCAAAAACGGCTATTTTTTCGAAATTTAGCCGGGCTAGGCCGGCACGGCCCGTTTAGGACTGTTGGGGCGGGCCGTGCCGTTCCGGGCTGTACCGGGCCAGCACGGCCCGATTTCTTAATGGACCGTGCCGTGCCGGCCCGTCGTGCCGCACCCTCGGCCCAGGCACAGCTCGGTCCGGCATGTCGTGTTGCAAACGAATCAGGTCTACAGTGCCGGACCATGGTGCGCTCATTTGACCACCACTAGTTATTGCAGCATTCTACCAGTAGATCACACAACCTTGCTGATGTGTGTCTCTACCAAAACAAAATAGAACCGATTACAGACGGTGGTTCCATGCTAATCTTAGCCGAGTTCGCTGCGAAAAAACGTAGACGTTCCTCACAATGGATGGGCCCTACGATTCTACGGGACCTCTATTACGCTACATCCGTTGCCAACCCACGTGGGCCATTTTTTAAATATAGCCCTTCGAACAAATTTTTAATTTTAGCCTTATTTATGATCGCGAAAACAACCACATATTAGCTGACCAATGACATATGTCATCTATGGAGGTTTTACACCGTACTAGGTTCGGATACCATCTGCCGAGCTCGACATTAGCAATGAATGCATGCGGTAGGGCCTCCTTCCGCGGTTACGTAGAAATAGAATAGGTATGGTAGAAGCGAAATAAAATGCCTTATGATACCTTTCATTTAGCTTTGGAAGAAAAATTCCACCGTCCCAGTTTATCCAGCTTCTTTAATCTCCTTCGTAGTACCCACATTCCACACTGTAAAACAGGGAAAAATAAAGCTGCAAACCAATTTAGATATGTGGCCAGATATCTGGCCCAGGATTCAAATTTTGACTGAAATTTTGGGATTTTTATCTAAGTCTAGTTTTCTTGGGGTGGGCCAAGAAAGGCCAAATCTAGCCAAAAATTTTGGCCCAACTTTGAATTTCTCGAGCAGCCGTATGTGACCGAATCTCGACTGAAGTCCAAAGGCTTCGTGGATGCCTTTTCGACGTGTTCTCAATTCTCATCCTCATTCGTGAGTCACAATCCTAGCTCTCATCTGTTCTCAACTTCTCATCTGTGAATCGTCGCTCTCGTGAATCCGTCCACCACCCTAGCTCACCGGCGGAAAGACGGAAAGGGGGGCCCAACGCCGCTCTCATGCCTAGCTCTTGGGAGGGGCGGGCAGCTACGGGCGACGCTGGTGGCGGGATGGTGAGGCGGTGCGGCCGAAACTGGTAGCAGGAGGGAGAGGCCGCGTGGCCGACGGGCGACGGGAGGGGGAGGCTACGGTGCTTATGGGAGGGTGAGGCTGTGCCGACTATGGGAGGGGAGATGACACTGGCAGTGGGAGGGGGAGGCCGCTCCGACTAGTTCGGACAAAAATGGTACGTATTTGATGAGTTTTTTCTTGAATTCAAACGGTATATTTGAATATTTCGACCGAAATTCTCCGAAAAATACCCAAAATTTTTGAAATTTCTGAATTTCATATTTCTTAGAGGGGACTGATTTTTTTTCTAAACTAAAAATGTTTTCCCTGATCTGACCAAAATCACAAACTAGTAGCTAGCTAGGATATCTGAAACCTGCCATCACTCAATGTCTTAAAAATCCCATCAATCTTGACTACGAATACTCTCCAAACTCCAAAGACAAAATGCAGTTAAGCAATTACTCCTGTTTAGACCCATGTTAAAATCACTTGCGAAGATTTGTTTTCCCATGCCTCATCCATGTGAGCAATTCTGTCTTCCTACCAATTTGATCCTACATTGCATTTTGAAAGCACTACGCTGCAAATCCGTTGCCAAATCCAAGTTGAACAATGACCCCAACATAGAGGATTCGACTAATTCGACTAAAAACTATCTTATTATCTATCTGAAGATCTATGCATGTGAAGTCTTCTACACTTCCAAGCTAGAAATGGCGATCTTTGATGGTCATTAGTCATTACCATAGTGACCCGCGCAGCCAACAGAAAATCAGCAAGCTCCAACTTCCCAACCTTGAACGTCGCTGCCCCATCCACCGTTGCCGAAAGTGAGCGAGAGGAGCAGGCCATCCTCACCGCCGCCAACGGCCAGCAAGTGGCCATGTCCTAGAGCATCATGCAATGGCTCGGCCTTGTTGAGTAATCTCGTCGTATCAGTTTTTCTTTCCAGTCTGTAAAGAACCGGTTATCGGTTTCTTAGGATTGCATTATTACAATCTTACATGGTTGCACATAGTCGATGAGATGTGCGTGTTTACGTCGGATCATTTTAGTGTCTTAATGAATAGCATTAGTATCTGTTATATTGTAAGTAACGATAGTTTGTACTTCTTACATAAGGACAAGAAAACCAGAAAAGCTATGTGAGAGACCATGTGGAGGTCATCCCGTGTGTATGATGAGTAATTGACATCGGTTTAGGAAAGTCGAGTTTGAGTTGGTTGGTTCGGACCTTGACGTTGCGTGGTGTAACAGGCTCGGTCGGACTTGGTCAAACTTGGTCGTATGGGATTAGGATGCATATTCTGATGATTCGACAGGTTTGGACTCTATTATGCGTTGAGTATGTTTTGTTAATGCTAATGATGGTTATGTTGTTTCGAGCGGTGCTATGTGACGGTTTGCTTGTCTGTGTGGCTGCAGGACTTCGGAGCTAGGTCATGGTGAGGCGTGGGAGGACCGGGACTAGGCACAGGAGGTGTTGAGGTCTAGATGGTCGGTGATGCCGAGGATGATCGAGGCTGGTGAGGTGGTTACGAGCTGGGAGACGAGGAACCAGAGCTGGAGTTGCTGGAGGAGGACACGATGGGCAACGGCGAGTGAACCGGGACTAGGCTCAGGGAGGAGTCGGAGGTCCAGACGGTCGGATGCCGGTTGCGGTCGTGTGCGACGGAACGGACCGGGACTAGACTCAGGAGGAGTCGGAGGTCCAGACGGTCGGATGCCGGTTGCGGTCGTGTGCGACGGAACGGACCGGGACTAGACTCAGGAGGAGTCGGAGGTCCAGACGGTCGGATGCCGGTTGCGGTCGTGTGCGACGGAACGGACCGAGACTAAACTCAGAAGGAGTCGGAGGTCCAGTCGGTCGGAGTCAGGTGCGGTCGTGCGTGATCGACAAGAAACGAGAAAGCTTCCCAGAAGGTGCAGCAGGGGCGCTTTGGGAAATTCGCAAGACTGCAAAAGCGGAAGCGGATTCGTTTGAGTTAATGGGTAAAGCGTTGAAAATTAGCGGGCAAAGCATTTGTAAACCCGGAAAAGAGAGGCTATATAAAGGAGGGGTGTCTCCTTGTAGTGGTACGGATTCTTAGGGTTTCAAAAGAGCTTTTGCTTTGTGTCTTTCTCCTTTTCTCTTTCTGTTGAGGAGTAGGTGAGGGTAGCAGAATCAGTTTTGGTTCTTGTCCCCATGTCTTCGTGAGAGGGGGTGTGTTCTTGTTGCCTCCGTGAGTTGGTGTGTGTGAGCTCACGATGTAAGAGACGTAGTGGAATGGCTGTAGACACAAAAACATGTAATCGCCCATCTCTCTGAATCAACATGAGATATCCTGTGTTTGAGGTGGTATGGATTCCTATCCTAGTTCTCAGTGTTTTGAGTTTTAGTTTCCTTTCCTTCTCTGCTCTAGGCTCTTTTCTGGGCTCTTGATTTATTCTTGTTAAGAAGTTGCAAAATGAGATGCTCTGTGATGGGAAAATACTCTAGACCATTTGGCCATTCCATTCCCAAGAGCAAGTGGAGGATTCAATGATTTATTTCATCTCTCTGTGCTTCACTCCATCTCCTCTATTTTTCACTGTAGCTAGGGTTTGAAGCAGGGCTTGGTTGGATTTTCTGTTTTCCCTTCAATAGGATGTGACCAGATGTGGGTTTTCAAGTCCTCATGTCATTGCTTAACTAATTGCAAAAGTTTATGAGCAAAAGATGTGAGAACAATGAATAATTTGGAAATTAGCTCTTTCTCTGTCAAAGTTTCAGATTTTTGTCAAAATCTTGATTCCTTGCTCTTTTTGGGTGTATGCCTTGATTTCTTAGGTCCTTCTACTATTCAGTTTAAAGTCCTTTCCATTTGGCCTGAGAAGACAGCTGAACTTCATCAATTTCTCAGTTTGTTGGTGGTCTGCAATTTTTACTGCTTGCTGTTTTCAGCTGCTGTTGCTGTTCTGTATTTCTTCGGTCAGACCGTGGCTGCACAAGCAGTCAGACCGGTTGCAGCCTCAATCTTCAGTAAATAGCAGGCTGATTTTCGGTGTGAACTTTTCAACTCAAGTAACTGCTTTATTCTGCATTTCGGTTCAGTCTGCTATTTTCAGTCAGCTACAGTTCCATTGGTTTGGTTCTCTGTATTCAGCTTTCAGCTGTTCTTCCAGTGCATGCAGTCCTCTGTTCTCTAATCTGAATTCACTTCTCTGCATTTTCGGTAATGTAGCTCTTACTGTTTTTTGCAGCCTGTATTTCTTTGGCCTGTGATGAAAAGTGAAAAATCGGCAACTCCTTGTCTTTCAGCTTGTTCTCTGTTTTTACTGTGCATTGTATTTTCAGCAGATTTGGGTCTTTGTTTCAGTCAGTTTGCAGCTTCTTTTGAGTTCGGTTCTCTGCAGTTCTCTCTGTCCCGAAAGTATTCAGTCTGTGCTTCTTCTTCAGCTCTTGGCTAAAAGTCTGTCTCTCAGATTTTCAGTCTTGTAAATCTGCAGCATGCTGATCTTTTGTCCCTCTCGGCCAGCTCAGTTTATGAATCTTTTATTTTCTGCAGTATTTACTGGTCCAGCAATATGCAGCCAATCCTGTTTTCAGTTTAGACTCTGCACTGCTCATATTCTCGGCTGATTCATTTATCAGAGTTTTGGTTTTTCAATCAAATGTCTTCTCTGCAGTTTGTGTTCTACTAAAGTCTTCCGGCCTCTTTAGTCAGTGCAGTCTGTAGCTTCCGAGAAGATCTTGTTGGTCTGGTTTTTGCCTCTCTCAAGAGTTTCTTTGGTCATTCGGCAAAATTGTTTTTAGCTTTCGGTGAGCAAACATTTTCTTGCTTCATAGCTTTTGTAGCTATCGGAGAAGAAGACGGTGTGAATACTTGGAGCGATTTTTGAAGGCACCATTCACCCCCCCTCTGTTGCCATTTCCGATCCTACAATTGGTATCAGAGCGAGATTGGCTCTGAATTTGATCTTAACCGATCTTGAGCCTGGCAACTAGTAGGGAACCTTGTGAGCTTCTCTTTGCATCTTGTTGGGGGTATTTTTGCCAATGATATCTTTTGTGACAAGAGGCTTGATTTCGGCGAGAGGGAGATTTTATTTGCAAGAAACCACAAGTATAAACGTTGTGGTACATTCTCTACTTTTGATTGTTCAAGTGTCAGGAAGGAGAAAGTCTTGGAGAACACATTGACAATGATAAGAAGGACGAACGACGTCTCATCATTAGCAAGGTAAAATCTCAACGTGACCTTGGCCTTGTCCAAGATGAAGATACTTCCTCTTAGAGACAATGTGAGATGCCTCGTTTGAACTCCGAATCTGTTGAAACCATCTCCTAAATTCATATAAAATTATGAACTTCATTCCAGTAAATATATTATATCTTTGTAGTGTTATTTGTATTTATTTGTTCGTTTGTTTTATCGTTTTGCGCGTAGAATCCAACGTTGTTGAAGAATTCGAAGACCCGCAGCAAGAAAGTCAAGATATCGCACACGAAGGCAAGTCTTCTTTGAACATTTTGAACCTATATTTGTGAAATGTTTTCGATTATTTTAAATTTAATGCATTGCTATGTTATATAAAATGATAATTCATGTTGTAAGGATAATAGATAAACCGATAATTGTTATGCCCTCATTTGACATTGACAACCATGTACCTTTGTCACCATAGATCTCTTTTGTCTCAGTATTGAGATTATTATGAATTTGATAATTTTTAGAACGGTAGTGAATGCTTAGACAAACTAGTCGATCAGTATAACCCTCGGGTGGAAAATGGATATGAATGATTTCATCGAGTAGCAATCAATATTGATGTTGTGGTTAAGTTGGTGAGAACTATTTTAGACCTGGGTGGATGGTAAGATTGGATTGGTGCTGTTTAGCACGAGAACTTGAAAAGTGTATGTTCCACCCAAGTCAATTAAGGACCGACGCTTGTGTTTGTCCAAACTGAGCACTACCGTACAACCACATATCTATATGGGTACGACCTAGCTGAATAAACTACAATAGTCTAGTTTAGGTACCACCAGTGGAAAGTGAGTGCCAGGGATTTACTGGTTATTCACAGTGAGGGACAGGGATTTACTGTACTCATATGGTGCAAGAGGGGGCTTCTGTCTGGGTGGATTTAACCCTTCAGCGGTGAAACCTCAGCGGGTGATGACTAGCTAGACTAGAGTAAGGTAAAGGCTTTGTGATGAATTATCTGGATCTCATGCCTAAGGAAGCATGTTGGCTATTAAGATAACTTGTCTCTTGTGAGTAAAGTTGTACAACATCTGCAGAGTATTAAAACTATTCGAATAGCCGTACCCACGGTCAAGGGTGAGCAAGGAATGCATTCACATGGTAGATTTCTGGTTTTAAAATAAAGTTTTGGGAATCCGAGAGTGGATGGAACTCTCGGGGTTGTTCTGGTGATTGAAACCAATGTGGGTGATTGGAACCCGTAGATTTGAACCTTGGTGGATAGAACCTTCACTATAAAAATGCTTGATAGTTTTAATCATGATAATTACTTTGTTTAAGTTATTGCCTTCAAAAATATTTAATGGTATTGAAAATAAAATATTGCTTTGTGCAAAAGAACTATATAACCTTCTTTGTTAAAGCTTTACATCTACTGCATTTTCCCAAACTTGCGGAGTACTTTATGTACTCATATGCTACACTTAAAAATAAAATCTCAGAGGAATACGAAGCTCAGAAAGGAGACTACGACCACTTTGCGTGTGGATTCGACGAAGGATTTCCGGAGTACTAGGTTGCGTTTCCCCAGGCAATTGCCTGTGGTGTATTGATATGTCTTTATCAAGTTTATTCTGCTTCCGCTGTGTTTTATTTATGTGCGGGGTCTTGAAACCTCAATTGTAATGAAAAGACCTTTTGGTCGGTACTTTTTATTATTGTAATATTCGTTGTTGGCAATGTAATCATCACTGTTTAACTATGTGCACTAGCTTTGATCTGGGACTAGTGCTGTAATACACAGAGGGTCCGGATTTAGAAATCTGGGGTCCCGACACAGCAAGCAATCCCTGTTGAGGGCTCTATTGGTACATGTGCTCATGTTGAAGAGGGTACCATGCCTAATAAAAAGCAAAAAATCGATCAGGTTTGCCAACTTGTCTACATTGTTTGCTAAGGTTGCATAACAAGCTAGAATTTTAGAAGATGTGTACATAATTTCCACTACACAACTACGGGCAATGTAAACAAAGCTTGAAGCACTGGTTAAGTCAACAAAGAGGAAGAAGCATGCTTCTCAAGAGCCTAATGGTATTGTCCATCGTACTATTCTTGATGCAGATATTAATTCTTCTGTCCAAGATGCCAGACAAGCCAATGTTCGTCATATAAAAGATCCACCTAAATTAGAAACTAAGGGGTGGAAGAAGGAAAAAAGGATAACATCAGGAATTGAGCTAAGACCACCGAAAAGAAAGAATAGGTGCAGCTTATGTGGATCTAATAAACACAATGCTGCAACATGCCCCAAAAGATTGACAGATATTGGCCAACAGAGAGAAATAAATCTTTTTGTTGAAACAAATTCAATAGTAATGCTGCATACTTGCTAAGTTACTGCGACATGATTCCTAAGTTATTGTGACATGCATCCTAAGTTATTGTGTAAATGCTCCCCAAGTTATCATGAATTGCTTCCTAAGTTATTGTTGTGTGCTTGTTATTCTGTATGAGATGTGCTTCCCCATTTTTTTTTTGTATTTACAAATACTTCTGGATTGGTCACAAAAAACATTAACAAAAAATGCTAGTTGCTCTGGATTGGTCACAAACTAGCCATTTAGAAGGTAACAATAATGTGTCATTAAAAAAGAGGAACAAGTTACTTTGTGGTTGTATGTACTATTGACATGTGTGATAATTTTGCATAAGCAAAGGTGGATTTTGCCTATGCATGATTATGTATTTGCTCTAAAGGGGGTCATATTAAAATTGCCAATCGTACTATCATAATTAAAAAATTTATGTTTCCGTACATGCGCACGTTTGCGTTGTCTCACGCACGGTCTACAGAGCCGTCTAATGGAGAGGGAAGCAAACCAGTGACATCCGCGCTGGTCGAACGTGCTTGTGCTGTGTGAAGGTAATGACAGATGGGCCCATGTATAGGCTGGACCATATGATCAGCTTCACAGTAGAGGGAAAACACTTGATAGTATAATAGGTAGTTTTAACTAGGTCACCTAGAGCAAAACTTGCATAATATTTGCTTTTTATCAAACAAGAACTGACATGTATAATCATGTAAAATTAAAATTCTGAATATTAGGCTAAGCATTCAAATTTATTGTTCATCTAATAAATTGTATATAACAAGCAACCCTTCTATAATAATTTTTGTATACAATCTGATATAATTTTATTCAAGCAATCTAATATTTATTACAAAGCAGTTTTTTATCAGCATCACAAGCAAAAAATATGATAAGCATCATCTATGCCACTACCATTTTTCAATTAATATATACTAGCGATACATGATATGCTGACAAAGTAATTTATACTATATTGAAAAAGAGTTTTTTTATCAGCATCACAAGCCAATTATGATAAGTGCCATCTATGCCACTACCATTTTTCAATTACTATATGATAGCGATACATGATATGCTGACAAGCAATTTATACTGTATTGAAAACAGTTTTATCAGTATCACAAGCAAAAATTATGATTGCAGTTTTTATCAGCATCACAAGGAAATTATGATAGCAGTTTTAAATATCATCACAAGAAAACTATGGTAAGAACCATCTGTGCCAGTATGCCACTACCATTTTTCAATTAGTATATACTACATTCTCGAAGAGCAAAATTAGTATATACTAGCAATACATGCAAAGCTCACAAGCAATTTATACTATACTAAAAATTAATTCATATTAGTATCGCAAGCAAAATAAGATAAGCACTACTAACATGTGTCAGTACTCACTAGTAGTTCAATTTTAGTATGAATTACCAATCTTTTGATATGTTGAGAAGCAATATATGCTACATTGACAAGCAATCTTTTGATATGTTGACAAGTAATATATTATGAAGCATGTGGTACACAATAGCTTTTATCCTAGATGTAAGCCTCGTTTTTATTTACATCAGTTATGAACTTATGATACATCAACAAGCCAATCAATTTGGCTAGGAATTGAGAAAATTATAATTGCTTGGGGGAAGGGGAAGCAAGTTTTTATACAGTAATAGGAAAATAAATGTGATCGTCAAGAACACAACTAATTCAGTTTAGGAAGCATGTTTGCATATAATGGACAAGCGGAAATGGTCACATTGGAAAATTTAATTTGCTTTCTAAGATAGATTCATTTACTTTCTTAAGATGCTTGAATAATTATATTGGGATCTCTTTTTTCATTTTTTTATCTTTTTGCAACCAATCAGTTTTGAATGCATCTTGTTTTCCCTCTCCCCTTTTGTCTTATGTGTAGGTTGTACATGAGCTACAGAGTAATCTACAGTAGGAAGGACTTACATTACAGGTAGGTGTGGTGCAAGGTCCAAAATGGCAAATTCATGGAGCAACACGAATTTTAGATACTGATAAATTGTCTGTCATAGTTCTTACCTCACATATCCTAGCAATGTGCATGCTTATTTCGATGGGAATAAGTTCCAAAATCTTGTGCAAGGGGTCTATTTTTGTTTTGGCCATTACTCATAGTTTGGAAGATTCATGGAGCAAAACCAATCCGAAATCATTACTATGTTAAAAACTTCTCTGAAGCAAGTGGATTTGATTCATGGAGCAAAATCAGTCTCAACTTATGCCAATTTTGCTTGCAAATTATGCTCAGCTTGCTTTCATGTTATATTCCAACATGCTCCCAATTTTTATACTGATTTGTTGGGAAACCTCATATGGAACATAAAGCATATAAAAAAAGATAGCTCTGAGAAATAGAGAAAGGTGCGCACCTATTTGATGTTGAGAATCCTTTTCCAATCCACATCATTTTTTGGGTTGGATAGCCATTTGCAGGTTAGCAGCTTCCTAATATTCAGCATATCCTCTTGACCAAAAGCAGGAAGATTCCAACCATCCCAATGCTCAGCATGCGTCATGGTGAAGAACCCGCAATTGTCTCTGCAGAGAGGAGGGAGGTTCTTTTTTTGTTAGGCAAGACTGTCAGGACAGAGAAAAAAATACATGATAAAGTAAAGAAGGAATAAAGAGTGGCTCTTACTTGTTGGTTTGCTTTGGCACATCTATTTCAATGAGAGGATAAGAATCAATTTGCGTTTTTGATTTGTTGTAATGTGTATCCCAATTGAATATAATCCTACTAATGATCTTCCTGCAGCATTCATCAAGGGACTTGTCGAAAAGAGATCTCATTGAATCAAGAACCTCGGTCTGTTCATCCCTTAAGTTGACTACAAGCAAAAAATAGTGCCATGCTTGTCCCAGACAAGTTTGACCTAACATCTGTAATACTGGAAAAACAAGCTATGTTACGGGAAAAAGACAAGAAAAAAGTCAGAAAATGGTATGGTGTTAGCCAAAATCTGTCATCTAAATGATTTGGCACAAGAAAAAAAGTTTATGAGTTCTATGAAATTACCATTTCACAGTGGTCCAACCGGTTAAATTATTTATTGAATGCTATGTTGATTTCAGCTGCCTCCCATGTACATTGTTGGAAAAATGTCTGTTTAAAAAACATGTGTAAGGAAGAAAGGCATCCTTTGGTTCCACCAAAACACAAAATCGAAATAAATGCTAATTTAGGAACATTTTTTTATTTTTACCAGTACTGGCAAGAATGTGACACACTCTCTGATATCCTCAGATGGAAAATACATTTCTTTGGATGAAGGACTTTGTAGTCTCTGATAGCACAAATTCCAATCTCTACTACAATATTCAGTAAGTTCCCTTGGTTTCACAGATGTTGCCAGATCATAGATAATGGTAAAGAAACCCCATAGTTTATGATAATCTAACTGCAATGACAAAAAAAATGGGTTGTGAGATAATAAACACATATGCACGAGCACGATGGTTAAAAAAAAAGGGGAAATGAAAATAAAAAGGGTCATTTTCATGTAGCATTAGGTTGAAGTGTATGAATGTGCATTACCTTCCTTTTGATGCTCTTGATGATCTTGTACCATGGGTACACATAGCATTGTAAAAGTTGTTTACAGTGCTACTGCAGTTGCAAGTTTTCTTGTTCTGATAGTCAATGAAAGGTGACCTTTTGCATGGTGGCAATTTCAATACCCTCCTATGGTGTACCTGCGGAGCTGGTGTCAGTTAGCCGCTTCCTTTAGACCCATCTATCCCAGTTCTGCTCTTTGTGCAAAGATTGTACCGCAGGTTGGTCTGGTGTTTTATCAACTTTAGTAGGCTTGGATCTATTATGTGGTTTACAGATTCCTTTCAATTTGCTTCTATGTTGGCCTATAACAGTCAATGTACTTGTGTCATTGACTGGTTCTGATTGTTGTGCTTTCTTCTTCCTTTCTTCAGCAATACGTTTTGCTTCAGACACAATCCTATCAATCTCCTTCACATTTAGATTTTCGCAATCGATTAACCTCATCAAGTCACATGATGGTGGTTCAAATTCCTACGAGTTTCTGCTACCCTGAACCCTTCCTCCTCCCTATGAGTCTTGTTGGTCAATGTTTACATTCCCAATAGATACAATAAGACTCCCGTCTGATTTCCTTTTGTGTAATGTGCCAGTTGGGGAGTTCTTGTCACCTCTGACATGATCTTTTGCTTGCACCTTCTAGCAAATTGTTTGTATCCCCACTAGACAAAGCAAATAATTTCACCTATTTGCATCTCTTTGTGCCAGTTGTAGAGTTGTTACTGCCCTCAACTATACCTCTCTTTGCACCTTGCGTTGGATTGCTTGTATCAATCCCTAAGAAAGAATTTGATTTGCTTGCCTCTTCTGTTATTGGTTCCCTTCCCTGCATAACTGGACTGATTGCGGCTCTCTGTCCTGTTAAAGTTGTTTTGTTTGCCTTGCACAACATAACTTCTTGTTCTACTGGCAACTGAATATTCCATATAGGTAATGGCCTGGAAAAACCAATCTCTGTTCTAAGTGATTCTGTCCAGTTTATTGAGCTAAGGTCATCATTATGGATGTTGCTTCATGTGCTAAGTTATGACTATCTTGATAATAATACCTTAAATGTGCAAATGCGATTGATACCAATCTCATCATCATCTATTATTACTGGAGACTCCAAAAGTGGTATCATTTTAGCTAATTTTGTTTATGGGCTTTCAAGGTTTACTATATCAATCAATGACATAATTGGTGTTTTGGCAGTTGTTGCCCCTTGATTTATTGAGCTGTTAGGACTATCAGATATAAGATGGATTGAGTGGCTGTTGTGTGGGCTTCCTAGATAATTACTTTGCTTCCATGTGCCTAGGGTTAGCTCAGTCTATTGTGTTCCACCTTCTGCCTCTATTGCTTGCATAGTTTTTTCACCAATCCTCTCGCTGTGATTTGCATCATCTGCCTGCTCTACTTCTACCAGTGACTTCTCATGTGTTGTCCTCCCCTCATCTTTGTAAGTGATATTGGCATTTGTCTAGTATGGGAGCAAAACACAGTCCATATGTGAATCCAATTTATGATTAAAAAGAGGATAAAATTTAGAAGCAATCAAGATGGCACAGTTTGAAAAGCAAATCAGTTTACATTTCAAAAGCAAATTATGTAAACTTCAGAGCAAAAAAAAGAGCATATAATTCAGCAAAATCTCCATATAACTGCAATTAGAATAAGCTATACAATGGTTTCGTTTTATAAAATGGAACCTAGGCGTTCAACCCTCTGATTCTAATAAATAAGAGCAAATCAACATAAATAAAGAGAGCAAAAGTAGTCCATATGTGAGAGCAAAACACAATAAATATGGGAGCAAATCTATGCAAAATTTGAGAGTAAAAAGAACATCAGCATTCCCCGGGAACATACCTCAAGGGGGTAGCCATGGTGAACTTTTGACAAAACAAAGTTTTGAATCTCTGCTAACCGCCCCGTCCCCCAAAAAAAAAAAAAAACAGGTTCATATTGAAAGTAATCATCTGATGAGAGCTGGTGAAAATGACAAAGAAAATACTCGTATGTAATTACTTACTTTAAGCTTCCCGAATGTGCCCTCTTGTATTGTATCCAGCTCGATAACTTTTGATGTTAATGATTTCATCCATGCTTCAACACGTATTGGGCGGGCTGGTATCGCCACATTTTACACCCGTAATGAATCAAGGTACAGAATCTGTGCATTTTTTGCATGGAGAGAAAAAAAATATAAGTGTGTTTTTAGAATGCCTTTATTTGCAAGAGGGCATAATTGTGGAAAGGAACAAAAAATATAAATTTGCATCTATGATGAAGAAAGATAAATGACAATATGAAGGAAGAAATGAGATAGTGTGTATGTGATTCTCGCCACAAGGAAAAATAGGAATCCGCCTACAGAGTTCCTCCTACCAATCGAATTGACTGATTTCCTGAGTTGGTTGACCACAAATTTGCACCAGTCAAGGCCCCTGACTGATGATAAATCAACTAAGGCCCTGTTTGTTTCCACTTAAGATTATTATAATCTAATTTATACATTATAAGTGGAAACAAACAGACAGATTATAAGCTAGCTTATTATAATCTAATAGCCCAGATTATTATAATCTAATAAGCTCAAAAAAGGAGCTTATTTCAGCTTATTTCAGCTTATAGATCACCTTTTATCTAAATGACCATAAAACTTCAGAAAAATTACCCACCTTTGCCATTCATTAACTCCCCAACCTTCAAACATTATAAGCTCAAGGGCATTGTAGTATTTAAACATTCGAATACAACAATTCATAACTCTGATAATCCAGGTTGCCAAACACCTGACAGCTTATTTCCCACCAGCTTATTATAAGCTAGCTTATATAATCTGCAACTATAAGCTAGATTATAATAATCTTAAGTGGAAACAAACAGGGCCTAAGTAGGGTAGCATTTTAGACTTATGTTGAGACCAGTATTAGGCGAGAGAAATGTGTACATAGCCAACATCATCCATGACCACAGAAAGTCCTCATCTGCTGCTTCGGAATTTTTTACTCGCTCGGCATCAAAATTCTTCACAAGTCATTTGCTTACTAATCCTAGCAACATATCACATCCTAGCTTTAGCAAGCCTCGAAACCCAGCTTGTTATATCATATGCTTTTGATCTATGGTCAGATGCTTATATAACTTGCACAACCTTGCAGGAGAAGCACGGTTTCTTATGCCCTCTACATGTACAAAAACATAATTTCAGTGCTAGGGGTGTGCGGACTGCTAGGAGAGGAAAACAACAAAAAAATAGTAGTTAATGCTTGAGAACAATTTTCACACGCCTCCATTTGGTTGTATCGGGGTACATCAGAAGCACCCAAACTTTTCCTTTTCCTGCATCTAGGCATTGCTTGAACTGCATTAGCAAAGAAAAAAAAGAGTGTTCAGAACATTGGACTGCCCACTCCCCCTGCACCATGTTATTTACTACATATCAACTTTTGGTCTCTATAACCAAGCAAAAATATGATTTGATCCTGATAAGTTTACCTATTGATTATATCAACTTTTTCTATGTTACCGGATTAAACTGCAAACTATACTAATATAACTTGCTTGATTGGTCCACACATGTTGACAGATGAGCAAATCAAACAAGACAGTGTATAATGCATGTCAACATAATAGTAACTGAATGATGTTGCTCTGTCAATCTACACACATAATGCTCCTGCTTATATACTTTGCTCTACGTAAAAAAACATATGTTGCTTGTTAACGAAACATGTATTGATTTGTTCAAAGCATGAAATGAAAAAAAATCCTGGTTTGCACCCATCTGCAAAATCCCACCAATAAAAATCGATTGAAACCCCACTATATCAACCCTTACCAAGCATGAAATCCATGCAGCCAAAAGCCATCGACGGCAACAAAAAAAAAATAGGGCCTTAGCCTTTCAGCTAAGGGATAAGATGATAGGTAGGAAGCAAGAGGTCCCTATGGTGCCTTACAAACAGGCACCAGCACTTGTCCATTTTGTTCAGTGTTCTCTCTGATTCAGATGTCTCAAGCAATTGTTGCTCCATCACCAGCCAACAAATTGTGTACTAGAGTATGATTGATGCTAACGTTGCATGATTAATTCCATTCTAGTTCAGTAGTTACAATTCCAACCCTAAAATTTAGGTCATCTCATGCAATTCTATGAGCTTTTGCTAGATTGCTTGTTCAAAAGATATCCTAGTTGATCAACTTTCACTAGGTTGCTTATGTTTGAAAAAAAAAAGAGAATATCCTATGCTGCTCAACTTTCATTTGACAGAGGCATCTGCTTTATCTTCCATTTAACACGAGTGTCAACACATACTAGCGTGTGCTCTGCAGGCAAACATGTAGAATAAAAAATAACAGGTACAGGTACAAAATGTTGGACAAAAAACAACTAGATTTGCTCCAAGGCTTCGAGATAGATCGATTACAAATAGGTGCAGCTAAAAGATCCAAATATAAAGCTACTATTGCAAACTATTGTCCAAACATTTGTTATCTACAGTTCTATACCAAAGCATGTTATGTATTCATGTTACAATAGCTAGGAGTGGCTATAGGAGTAGATGTAAAACAAAGCAACAAACATACAATACATAAGATAATTTTTGCTGACAGAAATTATGATGACATAAGAAAAAGAGAGAAGAGGCATATAGACTGAAAACAACAATGAGCATATATATCTATTGTCATCCAGATTGGTTTCTAAATTAAAAAAAAATGCTTTACTAGAAGGTAATCATAAAATCATTGCAGAACCAGAAGGGGAATTCCATATGGCCAACTTTGCACTTATAAGGGCCTGTTCTTTTTGGCTGTGGCTTGTGGCTTTTGGCTACGGCTTGTGGTTTTTGAGCTGTTTGTACGAGAGATTATAGAGTAACATAAACTCACATGCGGTTTTTGCCAATATAAATGAAGTCAATAAAGTATGTACTACAATTAACTAGTAGACCCTATCTTGAAAAAATACTCCGTTTAAAAGCTAGTTACTGTAGAAAAGCCGAAAAGCAGCTTTTAAAAGCTGAAAAGAACAGGGCCTAAATTGTGGTTGATGTAACAAGCACAATAATTCTAACACCTTACCATATATATAAAACTAAGAATGAGGGTATGCCCAGTTGCTATAATAATCAACATGAAGCCACCTGTTCACTGTTGCACTAGTTGTTTGCATTCCCGACATACCGAAATGATCAGTTCTATGACTAGATTCAAAAAGAGACCATTTTTCAAAGATGTTCATGTCTTACATGCAAAAATAAAAAGCACACAATAATTGAGAAGTCAACATCACCAAGTTTGACCATTGTCCATAGGACAATTGCTAGCCCCATAGTGAGCAATCTTATCAATATGGTTTGTTGCCAAAACCCAAGTTCTAAAGTGACATGCAGAATGATTCAAAATTATAAAATGTCATTAGAGAACACTGACATGCACAACCATCTAAACTTCTAGAGTGCCATCATTGGCCACAAAAATAATAAAGGTGTGAGCTCACGAAACAACTCAAAGGTAAAAAATGCTGGACAGAAAAACGACTAGATTTGCTCCAGGGCTTTGAGATAGATTGATCACCTCTGATTTGTCACGGTCCCGATCTTGCGACCGTAGATGATACCTGTGTGCGGGCGGCGGGCGCGCCGTGATGCTGTTGATGACGAGAATTTAGTGTTGAAGAGGAATCTGAAAAGAGAAGACGGAAAACACTAGAAGACTGGGCAAGTATAAGGTGAAGGTAAAGTCTTTTCTACTCCTCCGTATTACAATCCCCAAGGTATATATAGTACCTTGGTTATTCCGACTGGAAAGCAAATCCCTAATGAACTCTAATCCGACTCCTTGTTGTATCAGGAAACCGACTTCTAGTCTACTGCAGTATCCGAACCGGATGACAATCTATTCTGTTCATCTGCATTAACCCTCACGGTATCTGGATTAGCAGATTTGGGACGGCGGCGTACGTAAGTACGGCCCCACATGACAGATTCCTTTGCCCCTGGATGACAACCTTTGCTCCTCAAAAAACTCATCAACCACAGGTTATGTCCAATTTGTGAAATATGCAACCAAAATATTAACGCCAATTAGTAACTAGGAAAAAATGAAGTTGATGTGTAATAGCAAAAATCACATAAAATCGCATTGACTCTGCGATGCAAAATGATGCCATCTCAAATCTCTACTACTTATAAATTGGAGTTGGTGGCAGTCCGTCCGTCCTTCCCCACCCTTCTTCACAAAAGAAAACTGCTGGCTGACGTCACTCCCACCCAAAACCCGTCGCTCTCTGCCGCCTCCCACTACTAACCAGCAGCTACACTTACCTCCCGATCGAGCTGCGCCTCCTCCCATCCTCCTCCTCCGCCGCCGCCTCCCCACCGAGCCCGTCGCCTCCTCCCTCCTCCTCCTCCGCCGCCCGCCCCTCCTCCGCCTCCTCCTCCCCCCCCCGCCGCCTCCTCCTCCCCCTCGATTTCTCATGCCGCCTCCTCCCTCGATTTCTCGCCGCCTCCTCCCTCCCTCCTCCGCCGCCTCCCCACCAACCCCGTCGCCTCCTCCCCTCCCTCCTCGCCGCCGCCTCCCCACCGAACCCGTGCGCCTCCTCCTCGATTTTCCTCCCTCGCTCCTCCGCTCCACCCCGCACCGCCTCTTCCGCCCCCACGCCGGCCTCCTCCTTCCTCGTCTTCGTTCCTCCCGCGCGCCTCCTCCCCGCTCCTCTCTACCCCACGCCACCGCCTCCTCCCTACCCCACGCCGCCGCCTCCTCCTCCCCGCCGTCCGCTCCGCCTCACCTCCCATGGCGTCGCCCTCGCCTTCAGACGACGAGCTTTTATGCTGCGCCTCGTGGCCGCCCGCCGTGGAGGCCGTCCCCCACGCCGAGCGCATGGCCGCGATCACCAAGATCTGGCGGCACACCGTGTCTATCCCCCGCATCGGCCTCGCCAAGAACGGCTTCCAGGGGTCCGGTGACTGCGACGGCGCTGGCCTGGGAGCCGAGGCCTTCGCCTCAAGGCGCGTGGAGGAGCTCATCGTCCACTCGACCCACTGCCCGGTTCTTCCCGCCCGCCGCTCCGCTCCCAACTCGAGCGCTTTGCTCGGCGTGCCCATGTCGACAGACGTGATCGCAAGGTGACCATCGGCGATGCGTCGGTCAAGATTCTTGGCTTCGAGCATGAAGTTCCATCGGTGGATTACAACGCCGTCTACAAGGTAATCTTTGCATAAAACTTCATTTGTTTAACTCTGCTGTTTCGTTCTTTGAACTTTTTTGGTCTTTGGGGCATGCATCCGCCGTGTCAAGTCCGATCCGTAGCGCCAAGATGTTGGCTTGTGTGTGAACTTATGTGATGTCGCTCAATTTTTTTGCCATCAATGGAAAAGGAAGTTTGATCTCTGACGACAAAAGCCAAAAATTGGCTCCATATGGAATATGGAAACAGTTTTGGAGCAAGATTTGTTGCTCCTTGGAAGAAGAAGGATGCGACAAGAAGGATGTCGACATTGATTTGGATGATGAATCGAGTTGAGAGTTATGGCTCTTCTTTGGGGTCTGGGAAGCCAAGAATCACTTTTGTTATGTTAGACTCATCGGAGAATTGGTTGATGTTCTATATGCGTGTTCTATCAAGATTAGATCTCAAGGTGTCGTTGACGCAAAGCCGAAAGAAGAATGATCGCAATGAGTTTTGAAGTTTATGACCGACCATCAACCGCATGTTGTGTGTGTAGGAGCATCAAACTTGAATTGCGAGACAACTCAAGGATGATATTTATGAGGTATTATTTGATCTTATTCATCCGCAAGTACATCATTTTCGATCGATTAGAATGATATAATGTTTATGTTCGAAATTCTATGCTAGCACCGCATGAGCATCTTTAAACCGGGTCCACCAATTGTCGATCTTATCCTTTCTATATATGATTGGGTGCTATATCACCGCGAAGATCGTCCATCGCCGTCTCCGGATAATAGCGACTCATGAGATCGCTATTGTTGTTGCCGTACACTATTTTCTTCTTCTTGTAGGTCGGCCCATGAGTGGCCTAATCTCATGAGCTTGTACGAGAACTCTCGGATATCTTGGATCAACCGCACGGCGGTCAGTGCATGAGCAAAGCTTCAATTTACTGTTAGATCCATTGACGACAAATCCCTTAGTACCTTACTCTTGACAAGTCGAATGAAATAAGATTATATCAGAAAACTTGCTTATCAGGTACTTGAATAGGAGCTTAATACTGTCGGCCACTACTATATTACAGCATGCAAATCTGAGGTGGAGAATTGCAAATTCCATCATTCCAAGACAGAAAAGAATGGCATGTTGGACTTTTGAGTAATTTCCCATACCTTCAATCCTCAATAGAAAAGAAATAGAATTATATCTGATTATATCTAGAGAAATAAGCATATACCTCATTATCTCTGAAGAATGCTTCACTATGGAGCTGAAAAATCTCAGCAACTGACGAGATACCAACAGTGTTCTCAACCAACTTATCACTGTGAAAAGAAAGGACCAGTAACATTATGTAGGACCGAAATGGCGACAGAGGGGGGTGAATGTCGACTTTAAAATTTGACCCCCAAAGTATCCAGGAAAAACTCAACCCCGATAGCTATGGTAGCTATGAAGTTGACAAAGAATGAGCGCTAACCAGATTACGACAACTGGACTTAAAATATTGTCATGGCAGCATACACTGAGAAATCGGCTGCCACGGCAAAGCAAATAGCAGAGAAAGACTGCTGCTGGGAAGTGCTGCCACGGCAAAACAAATAGCTACCACGGTAAAGCAATTAGCGCAAAATCGCTACCACGGCAAAGTAACGAGAAGGATCATTGCACACCGCTCATCGAAAAAGAAACCAATGAAAGAAAAACAATCTGTTTGGCCAAAAAACTGACAGACAGGATGTCACAAGAATCGCCCAAAAGGAGAACACCAAAGCGGAGACAAACACCGAAAAGAGAAACAGATCGAAGAAAAACGACTGGTGGGAGGACAGGAACAAAAGACCATTGGGAAACAGGAAATACCAGGGAAGAGATGCAAACAAGAATCAAACAAAGAATCGCCGAATGAGTACCGCTCAAGAACCGGCCAAACTAGTTTTAACTTCAATTCTTTTGCCCGGTGAAAATCATCGAGAAGAAAAGAAATCCGGCTGCATGTAACATAGATAAAATCAGCCTAGTTCACCAAGAGATGGTCAAAATTTCAGCCAAAATCAAGTTCATCCGGACCACATGCGACAAGGTTGAAAACAGCTCAAGAAGATGGAAAACATGACTTCTTGCTTGAGTCATTCGCCGAAGAAGAATTTCTTCGATCACGAAGATACTGACCAAAAATACTAGAGCAAAAGAGGGTTTTCCATCCAAGAATCAAATAAGATTGTTTGAGAGCATTTACCCAAGAAAGATTGTCGGACGTGAGCTAGTGTCTCACGCAATGTCAAAGACCGAGAACATAATCTGGCGGCGAATACTCACAACCACATAGGAGATGAGAAACATACCAAAGAGAACATCAAAACTAGAAGAAAACAAGAAGAGAGCACACAAATAGTAAACTCAAATATCTAAGATTTCATTCATGAGAACCAAGAAATATAGAGGAGTCCCGATCGCATGAACATTAGAACAAGAAAGATTACAAGACTCTCAATCCATTCTCTCCTCTCAATCCTCAAGAACACCAAGAGCCTCACAAGCTTCTTGGGAGGAACACAACACACACAAAGATATGAATAAGCTCACAAGTGTCCTAAGGGGTATGCAGCCCCTCACCTCTATTTATAGCCCTTGGCTAACGGGTCTCCAACCCGTTACGGCTAAACCCTAACGGAGCCGTCTCCGCTTGTGCAGACCTTGCGAAATTCCCGTTTAGCCCTTCGCACCTTCTCGAAGCTTCCGCGCTTGCCTCGCACGCCGCAACCACATCGAGTCCACGCCGTCTTCGACACATCATGACCGTTCGACCTCGCCGCCACTGCGCCTAGTCCGGTCCACCGTGTCTCGCCACGACTCGCCTCGTTGTCCCGCACACACGAGACAAGAAAACACGTCACATAGCACCGCTCGATATATGAACGCACAGATAGCATAATCAAGTCCAAACCCGTCGCATTATCAGAATATACATCTTAACACATACGACTAAGTTTGACCAAAGTCCGACCGAGCCGTTGCACCACGCAACGTCGTGGTCCGAACAAACCTACTCAAACTCGACTTTTGAAAACAGATGTCAATTACTCATCACTCACAATGGGATGACCCTCACATGGTCTCTCATTCTCCCCCTTGATGAGTATATTGACAAACACCGAAAAAGCACAAAGTTGAGTTTGAAGAGTCCAACATGGTCCAAAGAAAGAATTGAAACTCATGACCATGTCGACAGAAGGAGCAAAAAGAAAGAACAATTTTTCTTCAAAGCTCCCAAGTGGCTTTTTCTACCACTATTCTCCCCCTTTTGACAATAAACCCATCAAGAAGGAAGGAAGGAGAAAAAAGTCATGAAAATGGATGAAAGGTGATTTGATCATTTTAAGTATGTAGAGCCATGAGAATTATCCAAAATGACCATCATGTATTACATCAAGCCATAACATACAAATATGCTATAAAGATCATGACTAAGTATGTAAAGAGAAGCTAAGCAACATAAGGTATAATCTGAATTTTAATTGAAGTACTTAGCAAGTCAAGTCAAACATGATTTTAGTCTAGCTAATGATATCCACAAATGATGCAAGCCATGTCAATAAGCTAAATGGAATCAAGAAGCTAGTGTTGAGCAAACTAGAGTGCTATTTGTTCAAGAATGATACAATTGTTGGAGTACATTGAACATTTTTAGCAATCGAGCACAAATGACATTTTCCTTTAGAGATCTCATGATTGTTTTCAATCATATTTTTGTCATGTGCTAGACCTCAAGCCTTATGCGATCATTCCAAGCGAGAAGCTTAAGGAAGTGATCTTGGTCATCCAAATCTCCCCTGAGTTCATGCCTTGTGCAATGGCAAGCCGTCTCATGAGAAGGAATTGGTGAGATCAGTTTTTTCGCACAGAAGAGATCCTTTTTTTTTTTTTTTGATGATTGTACTAACTTATGTGTCATCAAGAAACTATATAGCTCAATCTATTGCTCAACTAAGATTCAAGACTCACCACCTATTTGACATGGCAAGAATCATAAAAGATAATACAAAGCTGACTAGTCTCAAATATGAACATGACATGAATTAGGTCAAATTTGGCAATTTAATTAACCTATCATGGCAAAGACTTGACTACACATATAAAGTCATGATCAAATTAGCAATGGAGCACAAATCATGGCAAGATGTAATATAAGTGAGAACATGTCATGAATGGATAATAATCAAGGCTCCATGAGGTTATATTACAATGCAAAATGACATGCAGAAAATCCACTCCCCTCAACATGTGATGCGACTTTTAGTTCAAGTTGAGTTAAGTCAATATTAAGATCTAGAAGTTCCCAAATGAACTCCCCACAACCAAAGCAATAAAAGAAAGAGCTGGCAAATAAATCAAGAAAGGCAGTCCTTAAAGCATAGATAGGATATAGAGGATACTATGGCTCAGACTGACTCTCATCTACCCCATATGTCTCCAGGACAACAGCTGTCGAGAAAAACGCACACTAGAGAGCAAACACGCACTGCCTACCCGAGGGTGGCCCAACCTCGCTAGAACCTAAAAGAAGTGAGTGAGCTCAACCTAGTGAGATAAGAAACAGCTATCCTGAAAGCACAAGATAAGAGCAAGAAGTCTAAGCAACTCAGCAAGAGACACACTCTAGCCTATGCTAGAAGGACTAATCCCAATGCACCCGCAAATGCAATGCAACAGAAATGAGACAGAAGCATAATCAATATAGTAAAGAAGTAAAGTCCAAGCTCCCCCTCACAACAGTCCATAAGGACAAACCACCCCAAGCTCTCCCCGCAGAGCTGAAAACCTCGTGCTATCCAAAGGCTTGGTGAAGATATCAGCCAACTGGTGGTCACTCTCCACAAACTGGAGCACGATGTCACCCTTCTCTACATGGTCTCAAGAAAATGATATCGATATCGATGTGCTTGGTCCGAGAGTGTTGCACTGGGTTCTTAGCAATGCTAATCGCAGACGTGTTATCGCAAAAGAGCGGAACACGATCGATAGCTAACCCAAAGTCCCGCAGTCGAGACCATCCAGCACTTGGCTACAAAGAATCGGCGCACAAGAACGCATCGGCCTCTGCGGTGGATCAGCAACACCGGATCGCTTCCTCGAAGACCAAGAAACGAGAGAAGTGCCAATGAACCGGCAGTGCGAGTGCTCTTCCTATCTATCCTACAGCCGGCAAAGTCTGCATCCGAATAGGCTCTAAGGGATAGACAGGATGAGGAAGAGTACCGATACCATAGTCAATGGTAGCTCGAAGGTACCGAAGATGCGCTTCACCACTGGCGGTGAGATACGCGAGGAGAAGCTCAAACCGCACAAAGACACACGAAAAGTGTATGTCCGGTCTCGAGGCGGTGGTATAAGAGAGCCAATCATACTCAACTCTTTTGATCAACTGGCTCGCCGTCCTCATCGGGTCAAGTGTGGCCGTAGAAGCCATCGAGTCGACACCGCTTTCCATCACTCATGTCGAAACGTCTCGGAGATCACGGTGTACTTGCCTTGATGCAAGAAGGTACCTCCCGAGTCTCGCTTGATTTGGAAGCCAAGGAAGAAAGTCAACTCACCCATCATGCTCATCTCAAACTCGGTGCTCATGACATCCGAGAACTGTGAAACTAGAGCATGAGAAGAGCCGCCAAAGATAATGTCATCGACATAAATTTAGGCGAGCGAAAGTCATTATAGCCGTGAATGAACAAGGTCTTGTCAACTTTACCCATCTCAAAATCATGTCTCAATAGATAGGACTTAAGCCTCTCATACCAAGCTCTAGGGCTTGCTTAAGTCCATACAACGCTTTGGAAAGCTTGAAGACATGACTTGGGTATTTGGGGTTCTCGAAACACGGAGGTCGTCGACATAGACTTCTTCCTCAATGAAGCCATTGAGAAATGCACTCTTGACGTCCATCCGGTAAAGCTTGAAACCTTTAGAAGCTGCAAAGGCAAGCGAAATTCTAATGGCCTCAAGACGAGCTACGAGGGCAAAGGTCTCCTCGAAATCCGGACCCTCAACACGGGAGTAACCACTGCAACCAGACCTAGCTTTGTTTGAATGACTACCCCATCCTCACTTTGCTTGTTCTTGAACACCCATTTGGTTCCAATGATATTTTGATCTCGAGGGGCTCAACAAGCGTCCGCACCTTGTTTCTCTCGAAACTCTCTAGCTCCTCATGCATGGCGTTGACCCAAGACTCGTCGATAAAGCATGGCAAACGTCATTGGGCTCAAAGGAAGCTACGAAGGCGAGTGGAGATGTAAAAGTGACACGCCGGACTTGGAACGTGTGACTCGCTCAAATAGATCTCCAATCATCCGCTCGGAAGGATGAGATTTTGGATATGTCTTGGAGGTCTGGAAGAGATGAAGAAGTAGCCTCTACCTCGTTACACGACGGGGTAGGAACAGAGCCACTAGCTCCGTAAAGCGAAGGTAAGTAGGTCGATCGCCTCGAGGTGCGGTGGAAGAAGGCACCTCAAGGGGTGGAGAAGGGACTGGATCGGGTAGACAACCCTCATCTCCATCATCCTCATCATCCACAAAGATGGTCTCGGATCGCTCTAGTGAACTCGAGATATCGGGCCTAGTCCCGGACCGCCTCATCGAAAGTTACCTCACGTGTTTCTACCATTTTACTAGACTCGCAGCCTGCACCCTATAGGCCCGCCAAGAAGTCGAGTAGCCCGAAACAGTCCATCACAAGAACGTGACTCGAACTTATCTAGGTTCCGGACTTGAAATAAAACACTTGCAACCAAACACACGAAAATGAGAAACACTGGGCTTTCGCCCGTATCTCAACTCATAAGAAGTGCGATGCAAGTGTGCCCGAAGAAAAACTCGATTGGAAACATGGCATGCGGTGGCTATAGCCTCAGCCCAAAACTTCCGCGGTGTAGAGTACTCATCAAGCATCGTCCTGGCCATCTCGACCAAGGTACGGTTCTTTCTCTCCACAACGCCATTCTCGCGAGGGACGTATGGAGAAGAGAACGGTGCTCTACACCTGTCTCACCACAGAAACTCTCAAAGTAGGAATTCTTGAACTCCGTGCCATTGTCACTACGGATCGCTCGTAAGGCACCGGAAGCTCAACAAAGCCTCCGAAAAGACCTCGAAATGTGAAACGTCTCATCCTTCGAGGCTAAGAAAAACACCCAAGAGTACCTCGAGAAGTCATCGACTACGACAAGAACATACCACTTCCCTCCTGCTGACTGCACTCGAGCTGGTCCAACCGTATCCATATGGAGCAATGTCCGATGCATCGGTCATAGTAATGTGGACCGAGGATGAGAAGCGGCAACCATCTTGCCGTCTTGGATGGAGCGCAAACAAGATCTTTGACCATCTTGAGTTTCGGCAGACCACGAATGAGATCGTGGCCGCTAACTCGAGTCAAATGGTCAAATCCAATATGACCAAGTCTCCTATGCCAGAAGGAAAGGTCGCGGACTCGTAAGCAAGCAAACAACGGAGAGGATCACCAAAAGACTCGGAAAAATCAGCACGAAAGATCCTCCCAAAACGAGAAATCCATAAACCGGACTACCAAGAATCAAGAATTTTGCAATTGTTTTCTTAAAACTCACCTCAAAGTCGTCATCGGTGGTGAGAGACCAAAGCAAATTGTACCGCAGACTTACTAACCAAGGCAACATCTTTTAAAACAAATGAATCATTAATGCGATCGTACCTTTGGCGATGACTCGCCCGGAAGAGGCGTCTCCGGTGATCGTCTCATCACCTGGAGCACGGGCAAGGGAAGAAAACCAACGGGAATCTCCGGTCATGTGTCGTGAACACCCGGAGTCTACAAGCCAAACCTTTCCCTTCCCTGCCCGGCGAACCTCGTCCGAGTCGGAGTACAGCTCGCTGTCGCTCAGTTCGCCCTCGAGGGCCATGAAGCACATGCCGGAGAAGTCTTCGCCGCTCTTGGGGTCTTGATCACCCGTCCCATCGTCGTCGCTCCATCCCTCCACCTCGCTGAGGTCGAGGTCGTCGAACGCGGAGAGGACGCGGTGGAAAAGCTTCTTAGCCTTCCCAAAGTCGCGGAACTTCTTCTTGCCTTGCGTCTGAGCTGGAGGCTTCTTGTTGCGGTTCTTGTCGGTGTAGTCGTTCTTGACCGAACCGCCGTAGTCGTTCTTGCCCTTCTCCGCCTTGGGGCGGTTGCTCGAATGTGGTTGGGGCCACCACACTCAAAGCAAATCAATGGTCCTCTTCTTTTCCATCCCTCCTCCTCTTGTAAGCATGGGAGAACTTCCGAGCTAGGAGGGCCAGCTGTTCATCCTCTAGCTGCTCTAACTGATCATCAGTTACATCACAGAGAGCGAGATAGGAGAACCCGCAAAGAGAATCAGCAGAAGAACCAAAAGCAGCAGTGGGATCGGTGACTAGTGCCATCGACTGAGACTTCGACCGACGAGAGACTATGTCAATCTCGTGAGTCTTGAGGCGCGAGTAAAGCGCGTCAAGAGTCAAGGTCGAGAGGTCATGGTGTCCTTGATGGTAGTCACCTTCATCTCCCAAACCCAAGATCGAGTGCGAAAGAATTTGTCGGCGTTATCCGAGTCGGAGTATGTGAGACCGACGGCTCGGAGGTTGCTCAAAATTTTGTGAAAGCGAGAAAAGCACTCGTCAAGGGACTCACCGGCAAGCATCTCGAATTTGTTTATGTCGCTTGAACCGGTCTTGTCGCACCGTCTTTATTTGGGTGGTGCCCTCATGGTAAGCATTGAGGTCACCCAAATATCGAAGGCCGACGTCAGGTGAGAGATGCGATCAAATTCGCTTCTGCTCAATCCCTGAATGATTATGTTCCTCGCCTTTGCGTTTGCCTCAACATCGCCCATATTCCGGCATTGATGTTCTCATCGGTAGGAACAACAAAGCGGACCTTGACCTTTCGCCAGATGGCGTAGCCTCGAGCTCGGATGTAGGTCTCCATCCGGCTCTTCCGAATGGAAAATCCATCCCATCAAAGATCGGGGCTTGGTCGAGTACTTGTCCGTCGCCATGGCTCTTGAGACCGTTAAAGATCTATCAAGAAGAGCTAACCGGCTCGATACCAATTGTAGGACCGAAATGGCGGCGGAGGGGGTGAATGTCGACTTTAAAATTTGACCCCAAAGTATCCAGAAAAACTCAACCCGATAGCTATGGTAGCTATGAAGTTGACAAAGAATGAGCGCTAACCAGATTACGACAACTGGACTTAAAATATTGTCATGGCAGCATACACTGAGAAATCGGCTGCCACGGCAAAGCAAATAGCAGAGAAAGACTGCTGCTGGGAAGTGCTGCCACGGCAAAACAAATAGCTACCACGGTAAAGCAATTAGCGCAAAATCGCTACCACGGCAAAGTAACGAGAAGGATCATTGCACACCGCACTCTCGAAAAAGAAACCAATGAAGAAAAAAGTCTGTTTGGCCAAAGAAACGACGAGACCGGATCTCACAAGAATCGCCCCAAAAGGAGAACACCAAAGCGGAGACAAACACTGAAAAGAGAAACATATCAGAAAGAAAAACAGCCTGGTGGGAGGACAGGAACAAAAGACCATTGGGAAACAGGAAATACCAGGGAAGAGATGCAAACAAGAATCAAACAGCAACTGCCGAATGAGTACTGCTCAAGAACCAGCCAAACTAGTTTTAACTTCAATTCTTTTGCCCAGTGAAAATCATCGAGAAGAAAAGAAATCCGGGCTGCATGTAACATAGATAAAATCAGCCTAGTTCAGCCAGTAGATGGTCAAAATTTCAGCCAAAATCAAGTTCATCTGGACCACATGCAGCAAGGTTGAAAACAGCTCAAGAAGATGGAAAACATGACTTCTTGCTTGAGTCATTCGGCCAGAAAGAAGAATTTCTTCTGATCACGAAGATACAGCCAAAAATACTAGAGCAAAAGAGGGTTTTCCATCCAAGAATCAAATAAGATTGTTTGAGAGCATTTACCCAAGAAAGATTGCTGGACGTGAGCTAGTGTGCTGCTGCAATGTCAAAGACTGAGAACATAACTGCTGGCCGAATACTCACAACCACATAGGAGATGAGAAACATACCAAAGAGAACATCAAAACTAGAAGAAAACAAGAACAGAGAGCACACAAATAGTAAACTCAAATATCTAAGATTTCATTCATGAGAACCAAGAAATATAGAGGAGTCCCGATACGCATGAACATTAGAACAAGAAAGATTACAAGACTCTCAATCCATTCTCTCCCTCTCAATCCTCAAGAACACCAAGAGCCTCACAAGCTTCTTGGGAGGAACACAACACACACAAAGATATGAATAAGCTCACAAGTGTCCTAAGGGGTATGCAGCCCCTCACCTCTATTTATAGCCCTTGGCTAACGGGTCTCCAACCCGTTACGCCGGCTAAACCCTAACGGAGCCGTCTCCCGCTTGTGCAGCCTTGCGAAATTCCCGTTTCGCCCCTTCTGCACCTTCTGGGAAGCTTCCGCGCTTCTTGCCTCGCACGCCTCGCAACCACATCGAGTCCACGTCGTCTTCGACACATCATGACCGTTCTGACCTCGGCGCACCGCGCCTAGTCCGGTCCACCGTGTCTCGCCACGACTCGCCTCGTTGTCCTGCAGACACACAGACAAGAAAACACGTCACATAGCACCGCTCGATATATGAACGCACAGATAGCATAATCAAGTCCAAACCCGTCGCATTATCAGAATATACATCTTAACACATACGACTAAGTTTGACCAAAGTCCGACCGAGCCCGTTGCACCACGCAACGTCAGGGTCCGAACAAACCTACTCAAACTCGACTTTTGAAAACAGATGTCAATTACTCATCACTCACAATGGGATGACCCTCACATGGTCTCTCACATTACTAATCCATGAACGGCATAAGTTACTTCAAAGAAGAATTTGGTTGGCATTTGGTAGTTGCTGCAGTTAACGTTGGCATTTGATAGTTGCTACAGTTAACCATCAGAGAGAAATGCAAACCTGTCAAAGAATGAATAACCTAATGCTTCAGCTAATATCTTCCCAACTGTAGTTTTACCGGAACCCATCATTCCTATATATCAACGTATGCACATATTAGATAAGCAATGCAATATGACGGGATTCACTTAAGTCTAGAGCTGAAGCGGAGCAAGGACCAACCAACTAGATAAACACAGCGGTCATTCAAGTAAGGGAGCACATCCTTTGCTTTTTGCTGCAGTTAACATGGACGTCGGTTATGATCACGTACCTTCTCAATAACTCACTCTTTTTGTATCTCAACTTGGGTATAGGTATTGTGAAGCGGCCTGTGGCACTTGGTCGGTACCTACAGAATCCGTTGGCAATGGTTGCAACACTCTGTGGACCTGGCAAAGATATTCTTTCATGGAAATTACACCCTCTTGAACAGTTCCTTACTCCTGATGAGAAGTATGAAGTTGTCGAGCAAGTAATGGTCGATGCAACAAATCAGATAGGCTCAATTTGTTTTTATGAACTGTCAGACATGTGTTTCCCCTATATATCCATATCTGTTGAATGTTTTTGTTCCGTAGCAACGCATCCTGAAACTATTTTGTCTATATCTCCCAACCTTTTCTTGGATAGTCGCTGTGATGGTATTTCTTGACCAACCATTTTAGGTAGTATAAACTATAGTATCTGAAACACAGTTTGGCAATAGTATCTGAAACCTATCATCACAAGGTTGCTATGTTTCTGTTGCCATCTATTGCTCCTCCATAATCAATCCCTTGTGTGGTGTGCATCTGTACAGAGTTATATGATGTTCATTCAGTTTGAGATCATATTTGATAGTATACATCACTTTTATTTGGTTTTTCGTTGCAACGCACGGGCACTTTA
The DNA here is from genome assembly GCA_036346245.1 of Bonia amplexicaulis. Taxonomy (NCBI): domain Eukaryota; kingdom Viridiplantae; phylum Streptophyta; class Magnoliopsida; order Poales; family Poaceae; genus Bonia; species Bonia amplexicaulis. The sequence continues at coordinate 15,561,253 of CM070748.1, forward strand.
CTAGTACAGGAAAAAACCAAACCAAAAAACGTGAGATCGATCGGGATTCCACTATGTATATCCTTATGACAACCCCCAAAAAAATCCAAACCCCCATCTCCTCCCCCAAAGTGCTCACCGCCACAGCACCTCCCCCAAAACCGCTTGCCACCACCTCCCCCAAAACCGCTCGCCCCCACATCCCTCAAGTACTACACTGGTCTCCTCCCCAAAACCAATCGCCATCGCCACAAACCCCCAAAATCCCACTCAGTCTACTCTAAAAAAATTAGTCGTTGCCACAACCACTCACCTCTTCCTGACAGTGTCATCCCCCTCTACACCAAATCAGACCTACACAAAATCGTGCTGATCCCCGCAGCAAAACCCTAGCTTGATCGTGAAGAGAAGGAGAAAACTGAAGAGAAACGGAGGAGAAAAGAGAACCATACCAGGGATGGGGAGATGGAGAGAGAGAGTCTCAAATGAACTAGGATGGTGCGACTTCCAAAATTTTGAATAGTGCTCAGTTTGCCCGCAAAAACCTTCTTGATGCCTCTTTGTATTCACACCGAAGCCGCTTTCTCTAACATGTGGCCTTCTTCAAAACTTAAGGTGGTGTTCAGTTCGACTTATTTTTGATGGTTTATAGTTGAAAACACTATAACTAATCGAAAAAACATCAGAATGATGTGTTTATTTAACATAATTAAATTTAAAAATTGAAAATATAAAAATTTGTTAGCCCATCACAGACAATGCAAACGAATACGGGAAAAAAAGAACCGGCAAAAAAGCTAAAAAAAATCAAAAATTCAGAAAAAGACGAAATTATGAATAATACAAAAATAAACCAGAAGTCAGAAACTCAAGCTATATTGAGCGATGCCTAAGGCTTGGCTGTTACTGACGTAACCAGTCTTGCACCCCAGTCAAAAGCCCCCCACGCCATTGCCAGCACATCATAAAAAAAGCGCATCATAAAAAAAGCGCTTCAGTGAGCTGAAATCACCCGATCACTTCTAGTGAGACCATGTTATCACGTTTGAGAAGGTACATGCGTAACAAAAACGACCATGCTACGCAACAAAAATGGACAATGCACCCATGCTTGGTCGCGTGTGAACGCCTCACGCAGTGGCGGACCCAGAGAATTTGACGAGTCTGGACGAAGAACTGTAGTAGATGCTAGTAACATGTTATCATTATAAGCAAGCCGATCGAGCACTCCATGCACTTGGTTCTTGATAGAGCACTGCACCTAGCTGGAGGTCAAGCTCAATGCTGCTTTGGGGGCACGGCGGCGCATCTGGATTCGAACATCACTGCACAATTAGTACTTGACCAGCATCTTATCACACACCAGCTGTATGTTAAGCATTGTGCATTGTGGTGACTCGTCAGGAGAGAGCCAGGGCAGGGGCCAGGGTCGCCGGGCCCTGGGTCCGCCCCTGGCCTCACGATGACGTGCTCCCTGATCTGACGGCGTTTAAAGACGTGCATAGTACAGCCGATAGAAGCACGAACGGAAATAGGATTTTTTTTTTAAAGGAGGGGGGCAGGGCACGATGTCCCTTGCCGTCGGGAAAGATCGCACATTAAGATGTACTTATCTTTGATAAATTAAACCCAAAGCTTATGGTATATTAGGGCCTTAGGGCCCCAGTACCTTAAAAAAAGCGACAAGGGTTTTCACGGTTGGGGAAACAATGCATAGTTCTTCTCAGTTGAAAGAAAAGCTCGAACAGACAATGCACGCCCTTCTGAGTTGTGACTGTCACTACGAAATGAATAGCGGAACACATACATATTAAAGGTTTGAAATCGTAAAGAATGGCCAGGAGTGAAAGTCAAAAAAAAGGAAAACAGAAGGTATCCAGGCGTACAACAGCATATAGGCATAAAGGGCATGCCCACTAACTATGTGAGAACCGCTAGTGAGGACCGCAGCAATGGCTACTTCGAGTGCCAGAAGCCACGGCTCGCCAGTTAAGAGCCGGATCAGGAGTCAGGACAATCACAAGGACACACAAAAACGAGACACAAATTTCGAATGCATCGCCCAGTTTTTTGTATTATCACATTCCTGTGTGCTAGCCGTCCATTAAGAACTTCATGGTTAACGACATGTGTCTTGCAGAAATGATATCGATTTTCTTAATAGAGATGACGTACACCCTTTATGGCTTACGCTGTTTTGTTTAACAGAAGCTTTCAAGGACAGAAGAACGCGACGGCATTAAAATAAAGCGAAGGATGGTGCAATTTGTAACCATCCCATTGCTTCGTGGCTCGGATTCTGCCACTCGTTACTGCTGCCCCACGAGACGACCTCAGCAAGAACACTGGTAACCACGACCTGCAGAGCAGGAGCGCCTCGGAAACTTCAGTTACTACCGGTGTTTCTTCTCCTTGGCGTTTGACAATTCAGGAGCCAGTAAAGAGTACTAGTGTACTGCCAAGACACAGCTTACAGATCAGATTGCAGTTATGCACGCCAGAAGCAGATGCAGCTTCAGTCTTACACAGTTCAGTAATTCAACTTTCAGGTTTCATCTCAGAAAACCACTGCTATTTATACTCAACCAACACAATTTGATAATAATCACTACCTCACATAAGCAACATCAGTTGTGGTGATTCAACAATGGGGCAGTAGCAGCTCACAGGCCAGAAGTAAATATACACAATGCCCTGGTATTCCATCAGCGGGTGTGCTCCTCCCATGCCCTTCAAAAACAGGGCATGCCATCCTATGAAGAATCGGAGATGAGCGATTGCTACTATGTCTGCGACAAGCAGACCACAGGCGTAAACATCAGTGCTGTACGTATGTAGACAGTATCCTGGAACGCCGCTGTTCCGTTACCTTCACCTGATCAGAGGCCTCTGATTCAGGCCCACATTGCAAGCGCCGACATGGAGAGCGCACCGAGGTACAGGGCTACATACGCCATCACCTGCTGGCGCAGCGTCCCTGTCATTTTCCCTCCCAAGAAGTCGGCGGCAATGAGATCCACCAGAGACATGTATATGAGGATGCCAGCTGACACGGAGTCAAGAATGCCCTCCACCACTAGAGCTCTGGGGCTATTGGCATTATAGAATGAGGCCACACCCGCCCCAGCAGCGATCCCTGCCGGTGTTGTAATGGCAAAGAAAGATGCCATTAAAGTTGCAGAAAGGGTCTTGAATTGGGCCTGTGGGAAGGAAATTTGGTAGTGTGTCAAATTTGATCATCTAGATGCGAAAAGTACCATCACCAATTCACCATAAAGCCAACTAGAGAAAATAATGAAGCAAAGTATGAAAGAATGGTAGTCAGTAGATAAGCACCATTAATCGTCATGATCAGCTTTGTATACTTAAATCTTATTGGTAAAATAGTTGGCAGTTATATGCAAAAGTAATAGCAGCCTATTTATTTGAATTGACCATTAAAAATTTAAAGAAAGGAAAACAAAAACCAATAACAAATGCATGGCATAATCATTTATATTATTGAAGTCAACTGTTTGCATTGTGATATATCAACACCATTTTAGATTAATTTAATAACTATAAAAAATGTGAACAAATAGCACCAAAACTTTTGGAAACATCAAAGGATGATCTGGAAGCATGTAGATAGTGCGGATGAGGTCAGAACTCCTGATGTCGCATATAATGGTATAAAAGCAAGCTATTTGGAAGCTCTGTACACTGAACAATGGCACACATGAAAAAACACACTAAAAACATAATTGCCGAAGATTGTATTAAGTGTGAGTATCAATTGGAGTTTTCCACGAATGAAAAATCTACCCAAAAGGGTACAACACCATACAGTTGCTCCTGGAGAGTGACGGCCAACTTAAAATGTAGGGATCTAGAATCTGACAAGCATACTGATAATAAAAGAATTTAACAGTACCACCTAATTATATGGAACAGTTTTTTAGCTAAGTGCCTCATCACAAATAGATAGTAAAAATAACAGGAAAGTTAATAGTAAAAATAACAGGAAAGTTAATTGTTTCAAATAAACTCCCTTAACTACGAGCAGATTTCATATAGTACATTACAAAGATGATTCTCATATGGGAAATGCATTGTATGTAAACGTCAAGTCGTCAACATCCACGGTATCAAGTCTTATGCTCATCAGAAGGCGTGCAAGTTAAATGGTCCATAATTTCAACAGGTAATAACAGCTGGACAAAGATTGATTTGGTTGCCAGAAATTTAACTGTTGCACAATAATTTCAACGAACTTTGAGAAGCTCGTAATGGAGCATCCGCAGACCACGCCTTCTGAAATTTCAAACAGGTGGACCCAATATGCGTGAAGGCCAATTCCTTGTCCATCCAATTAACAAAGGAGCAAGCCCATACCACAAGAACTTAGAGCCGCATGCAATTGAAAATCTTCTAAATAGTTTCATTCATAGCGGCATAATGAAGAAATGCTAAACACAAATCCACTGAATTCCTCACCTGCGCAATGCACCCGCCAAGCGCAAATCCCTCGAAGAACTGGTGGAATGAGAGCGCCGCCACCAGTGGCCTGATCGTGCAGGGGCTCCGTGAAACCCCAAGCGACAACCCGATGATCACCGAGTGCGACACGATCCCCATCTCCAGTATCTACAAGAGACAAAACCATTATGTATGGTGACGCGTTGCAGTAAACATCACAGTGAACCCCACGAAGAGATGGACCACCTGAGACACCACGACGGAGCGCACGTGCGTCGACACCTCCCCCTCGCCGCCCTCTGGTTGCACCAGCTCGTGTCCGTGCGAATGCGTGTGGGAGTGTGTTTGCAGGAGCGGGGTCTTATGCTCGTCCTCAGCGACGGTGACGACGGTGATGTCTTCGTCGCTGGCGGAGGACGCGGCGAGCGCGGCGGCTGCGTCGGCCTTGACGCGGGCGGCCTCGGCGCGGTGCTTGCGCTCGTAGAACCTGGTGGCCAGGAAGTCGAGCACGAGCGTGGCGAGCGCGGCGGCCATGGCGACGAACCCGGGGAACGGGAAGCGGCGCCAGGGCGCGGCGGGGAGGCAGGGGCTGGAGAGCGCGCGCTCGGCGTCGTGCAGCATGTGAACGAACCCCGTGGCGAGGATCACCCCGGCCGCGAACGCCTTGGCAGCGACGAAAGCGGCGCCGTCGGTCCGCAGAGCGCGGCGCTTCCGGCCCACCAGCGGCAGGCCCACCCCGACCACCCCGGCCAGCAGTATCGCCGCCATGGCCACCAACTTGAGCCTGAGCGCCGCCGCGTCGTCCCGGCACCCCGCCCCCTCCTTGGCCACCTCGTCCGCACAGCTCGCCGCCGACAGCGACGCCGCCATCAACCCTGCACGCGCACACATCAACCATCAAACTCGCAACAAACACCACAAGAAAACAGAATGCCCCAAGAAAACATCAAAAAGCAACCGAATTTACCATTGCTTCTACTCAAGAACTGGCCAAAGTGCCGGCAGAAGCCGGCCACACCCACCATGGTTGGAGAATCCCGAGCGGAACCGAATTCCTCCAGGACAAAGAGATATCGGGAAAGATCGGTTCTTTAACCGCTTTCCGCCTTTCCCCCCGTCCTCCTGTTGGTGGATGCCTTGCTCCCTTGGCACGCAAAGCCGCCGCGCTGAGTGGAGAGAGAGAGGAGAGAGAAAGAGAGGGCAAGTCGAAGTCGTAGGAAGAGGAAGAAGGAGAGAGAGAGTAAAGATGTCGTCATGGTGGGAGTGCGCCGAACAGCGGGGGCCGACGTGGACGGCCGCGATTTCAACCGGGGCGTACAAGTCAGGGTGCCGCTGACCTGTGGGTCCGCGGGTCTTGGACGGTCGAGGTGTAGCTCTCGAGGGGATAAAAGGGCGTGAGGCGGAAGGAACTAAGCGAACTGGATCCATGCACCGGGGGGTCTACCGACCGTCGATTCGGGAGGTGGACGGTAGGGATCGGGCTCAGAGAGCGTGGGGTTAGTCTGCGGATCCAGCGGAGGTTTGAATAGGTAGGGAGGGGCCTGTGTCCGCCACGCGCTCGTGGTCAAGTCGAGGCACTTGCATGTGGGGCATGTCTAGGTGGGCCATATTGGTCAGTGAGAGATGTGGTCTGAGAGAGGGTGGGGCTGGCGCGTTGGAAGGAGTCGTGGGGGAGTGGGAAATGAGATGTCGACATAGTGAGGAGAGGAGAGGAGCAACGTAATCCAACGGAGGGGCTACGTGATTCAACAGAAGAGCTACGTAAACGAAGGAATTTATCTAAGATGGCAGAGCTAGCCAGAAGGTAGCCTGGGCCTGTTCTTTTTGGCTGCAGTTTATGGTTTTTGGCTAAAATTTTTGAATTTTGGCTGTTTGTGACAGAGATTGCGGAGAGAGATACTCGCTTGCAATTTTAGTTGATACAGATGTTAGGCTTTTAACGTGTACTACAATTAACTTGTAGATCTCATCTTAAAAAAATACTGTATTTAAAAGTTAGGTACTGTAGCAAAAGCCAAAAGCCAATTTTGGAAGCCAAAAAGAACACCCCCTAGCTTGCTTCTAGACCTCACTTTGATTCTGGATTCACCGGTTGATTCCTTTCTCATGTTCTTTCATTCATCAAGTAGGCGAACCGTTAGGTCCTTAGTAGCGTTGGGTCGTGGAGCCCACGCGGTGGTCGCTCAGGCTCAGCTGAGGGAGCTCGCTCTTCTTGGTCCTGATCGTCTAATTGGGCTCGGTTTTGTTGGGCTTCTTGTGCGTCCAATGCCTGTGGGCCACAGCCTTCGGCAAGACGGCAACTACATCTCACCTGGGCTCTCCTTGGGTAGGCCGTGTTCCGCCGACCGGGTCGAGATTAAGAGCAGCCGCCCTGTCGTCACGATTTATCTATGTTTCTTATTTCAGAGGAAGGAGTCATGTATAACAGAATTGCTATATATCGTTCGAATGATAGTTTTTTGCAAATCATTCGGATTTCTAACTTTACGATTTGTTTGAAGATTTGTGCCACGGCCTGTGAGGTCTTCTCCAACGAGCTTGTCGTCCTCCTTTCCAACATCACCGTCTCCCGCTGCCAGTTAGGGTCAAGGTTCATCGGAGCCTCCAAACTTAGAGAGAGGCTAGGGGCGGGGGAGGACTAGTGGTGGGCATGAACTTGGGGGAGAGTAGTAGGCAGTAGAGGTCAATGCGATAAGAACAAGAGAATATTAGGAGGTAGTGGACGGTGGTCTGGAGACGAGGAAGGAGCGCAGGGCAGCGGCAATGGAGGGGGATGAGAAAGCAAGCGACGATAACAACAGCAGAGAAGGAGGCGGAGGGGTTTGGGGGTAGCGGGAGCTGGTAGGAGGCGGCACTTGGGAGGCTAGAGGAGGTAGCTAGGGTTCAATTTTTTAGGGGTTGGGAGGAGTTGGCTCTATCATTGGATGCCCATCCAGCAGCCCAAAAATACGAATGATTCACATGATGAGCAGCCATTCCCCATGTATATAATCCCCTAAACATAGTTGCTGCAGCCACTCTAACCCTCTCAACTAGAAAACATGTGATCCTACCTCACGAACTTCTAAACTGGTGCAAAAAAAAACCTTGATGCGATTTTGGTGGCATGTGTTAAGGAACTTTTATATGTTTTATTTGATGAGTAATCGCAATGGCATTGCCATATCCTGTTGAGTATGGTGACTCATGTCCTAATCTTTTAGGATTTGGAAAGATACCCTATAAGAAGTCCTAGATGAATCCTAACATGATTAGGATTCCTACTTCACTTTAAAGTAGAATTCATACTTCCCTTTGGATTAGGATTATGGGGACTATATAAACCCATGAAGGTGGTCATAGGAACCAAAGCAACCAAGGAGCAAGCAACAAAACAAAGAAGCCACTCATCGAAAGGTAGAGGTGTACAAGAGGATTAGAGGCTAGGTTATTTTTTCACACTATATTCTTTTATAGGGCAAGAATCCAATGGTCCTAAAAGGTTCGAAAGGATTGTGAGAGGGCAACTATCCCTTATACTCTTTTGAGGTTGTCCTTAAGGAACTTGCGGTCGATTTCACCAAATGTTTTCTCTCTCGTCGGGGTTGCTTTAACGTTGTTATTTTGGTTCTCTCTAAGAGATTCATCTTCCTTGTTTTTGATATTGTACATACTTATGTCATATCTCATATACTCTTATCTGATTCAGGGGCAGCTGCGCATAAGAAGGAGTATCAGAGTGTAACAAGTGGTATTAAAGCCAAGACGAGATTAATCTAATTTATGGGATGGTCGGTAAAACGTCAGGTGGCACAAAATCAATATCGATATTGACGATGTTGAATTAAGTAGGAAATTTTGACGATGCAAGAAATTTCAATGCATAGTAATGTGCGGAGAAGATTGTCCTTGTCCAGTAGGGGCTAATCGATGCACTTGAAAGGGACAAACTAAAACAGATGTTCACTAAAGACTCGAAGGTGATAGAGTAGAAGGTTATTAGTACAATCTATCTATGTCTCTCTGATGACGTAAAGTACTCGGTAATCAAGAAAAATTTCCTGAAGAAATTATGGGAGGGCTTAGAAGAATTATATATGGTAAAGTCGCTGATAAACGGGTGGGTGCTGAAGTGACAACCGTACAGTTATGTTGGAGGAAGGTACACAGTTCGTTGACCATCTCAATGCCTTCAATAAGCTTATCACATAGTTGAATAGTGTGAATAAGAAAATTAAGAAGAATTAAAAGGTCATCATACTGGCATCATCTCTACCACCATCATGGAAGCAATTAGTAATGAATATTCTCATCAGAAAAGCCACTCTCAACTTCAATGAGGTAGTTGCATATCTATTAGAGGTGGAGTCCTTGAACAAGCCATCGAATTGTTCATCCTTGGGTGATTAAGCATTGTAGGTGTTGTAGACAAAAGCAAAAGTCACGGGAAGAAGAGGGCAAGAGCAATGGCACACGTGTATACTATCTATGTGATAAAGAAGGTCACATGATAAAAGACCATCTAAGTTTGAAGCAAATGAAGGGTGCATGTTCAGCGGTGGTAGCAAAGGATGATTTGGGCATACTAATTGTCAGTTAATCATGTACTTCTTATGGATCGATAATAGATTCAGATTGTCTCTTCCACATATGTTTGGCGAGAGAGATGTTTGACTAAGGATTTGTACGTCTGACACATAGAATTGTTCACTTGACGGAATATGAGGAGTATACAATTAATGAGGTGAAAACTGTTACATTGGAGATGTATAATGGAGCAAAACGCACATTCATGAGAATTTGATAGAGCAGTGTTTGATCACGAGGCTCCATACGACTTCCTTATGCTTCGCCACCTCTTGGGGCTCAAAGGAGCATCTCCCAAGCTCTCACATAGCTCACCATTCTCCGACCCAACCATCTGCACATCATAAGAGCATTGTAACACACCGATCGAAAAAATACAATTGATGAAAAGAGTTATCATTTTACCTTAAGTCTTTCAATTTTGTATCATAAAGAGGTAACAACAAGGATCAAAAGCACCTATGCCTTCTGACTGGGCTCCCTCGCATAGATCATTTTGATCCTCTCTTTTACCTCAGTAAGGGATAGAGCAATGAAGTCAAGGAAAACCTTAAGATCAAAAAGATTCAATCAAATAAAAATAAAAACTTGACTGGACAAAATTTTTTGAGACTCGCCTTCCGAAGAATCCCTAGTCGAGTTAGCTGCACACGTGTACCAAAGCATAGTGTGGTCACGTGACCATAGAAGACTTATCCGGTTCATGGAGGAATCTTTCACCACATGCCATTAAGTAAGACCTCTCTCCCTAAGACGGACAATGGCATCGACCCATCGCCCTACCTTTCCCTCCTTTTTCGAGGAGGACCTCCACCTTTGGTTCTTGACGGCAATCTGATCGGCAAAAGAAAGGTTGTCATCTTTCATGAGCATCATATAGAACCACAATTTCTTCTATGACGACCACGAAGACTTAGAATACATTGGAATGTATTCTTCGGCATTTCCATCATGGTCACAAAAAGCGCAACCACCAAATGACGCTGTTGATTTACCAGGCTTTGTCATCCTATAAAAAGTATGTGAGGAGCTCCAAGCTTGGCAGAATCCCCAAATATGTTTCATAGAGGTAGACGAAAATGCTTAAATTAGCAATCAAATTGGGAGATAGATTTACCAATTCGATTCTGTAATACTCCAAGACTTCCGAGAGGAACAAATGCACCAGTAATCAAAATCTTCACTCAATGTATGCTCAAAAGATCATAATATTGCCTTTGTTCCTACTCAAAAAGTTCTCTCCAATCGCTGACCTCCAAGGGACTAAAACCTTGTTGGGAAGCACCCCTTCCACTTTCATAGCCTTCAGCTTCTTCGATCCGAATTCAGACGCTGCCAATCAGTTATTAGATCCGACATTTTGGCTAAGTGGTGGAAAATCAAAAGGATTCGAGGCTAAGGATGAAGAGTGCTAGGGAAGAGAACAAGATGAAATGTTTTTTTGGTAGTGTGAAGCCAACGGGTAACATGTTAGGGGTTTTATAAGAGTTTATCTCTAATTGCAAACATGGGTTATCCGATCTGAAGCCCAACGAACACAATACCTTTCAGCTTTCTAGGTAGTTTTCTTAACTTTAAAGTGAATAAGAACCGTTTCTTTACTATTGCTATTAAAGGAGTAGTTTCTCAATTAAAATCCAATTGGAAGAAATTCATATCATAAATTCACTTAAAAGTTCGGGGGCTACCATATGAGGATTGAATAAATCCCTAAATATAGCTTTAATATTTAAATAAGGCCAAAGGACCTCCGTGATCGTAAACCTCCAGAGGTTGCTCCTCCAATACCCTGATCAAAGAAACATTTTGTGTGTTACCTGACTGGATGACTGCTCGAAGATTCGGTAAATTGGTACTTGGATCCGATTCTAGGATATTCCTTTCGTACAGTGGATAAAACATGTGCCTTATCCACTCCAAACAACACGATATTTTAGCCCTAAGTCTCTGACAACAACTTCCATATAGTTGTTTCCACATTTGTCTCCCGCTGACAACAACTGACGATCAGGTGTCATCTCTCTTTGACAATAACTATCTCTCCGACCGAACGCGTTAGTTCCATAAGACATCTTCTTCGGCAGATAATTGACGTCTCTTTATTGGTATTTAAGGTTGGACGAGAAAAGACAGAAGGGCGATTAGAAATTCGACAATTCACATCACATTCAATTCAGCATAATTAGGGTTATTCTCATACCTTGTTAAAGACACACTGTAACTAATTTATAGTAATAAAGAGCATCTATATTCTCTATTAAGAATCTTAGCTATTTTTTATATTATTTCATAAGATAGTCGACAAGTCCTTTACTACTTAACACCCTTAAATTCCCAGTCGGCTTAGTAGATTCAGACTTGTTTCGGTCAGTCTAACTTGGCTCTTGTTGGCGAGAAAAGTTGGTGTGGCTGACTAAATTGTCTGGTTATTCGATATAAGATGATATGGCATCGCGAGCATGGGGGCTATGTGGGTGCAGCCGCAGAAGTTTTTGGTTCAAAATTCACTAAATCACGCAAATCTTACGAATTTATTTATTTAGATTGTTAAAAATAAAAAATTCAGATAGTCTTTAACAAGTTAATGTCTATATTCTTTTGAGCTGTGACTGACGGTTTTTTTGTTATGGATAATAGCTTTTGTTTACGCTTTTCAAGACGACGGTGAACGGCAGAGACGCTGACGTGTACGGCACATATAATTTTAAACTTAGAAAATCGTTTGAAAGAAACGGCTTCAGAAAGCTCTCAAGAAACCGCTATATTTATTTCGGCTAACTGGAACCAAAAACCACACAACATGATAAAAAGAATAGGGTCAATCTCTTGCCATATTCGAAGTCCAACGACTCTCTAGCCCAACTACTCTGATGGTCTGGGAGAGAATTGGCCTGTATATTAAGTAGCCCTCGAAGCCTAACTCCTTTCGCGCCAGGCCAGGCCAGTTCGTGAGGCACCAAAATGGCCTTAGCCTACATGCTGAAGCTGTGCATTACTTTAATGGGATGCTGGCTAATCTTCAACAGGCCAACCGATCCATCGCTCCGAGCGCGTGGACTCTCTGAGGCCGCTCACATTGGACTAGTATAAGAGGGGGTGTTCGGCGAGGCACAACCCTGTCAGTTATTGACAGTTGTTATAGTATCTAACTTTTAAATAGAGTATTTTTTAAGACGGAGTCTACAAGGTAAACGTAGTACACGTTAAAAGCTTAACATCTATACCAGCTAAAATCGCAAGTGAGTATCGATCTCTCCGTAATCTATACCGTAAACAACTAAAATTCAAAAAAATTAGCCAAAAGTCATAAACCGCAACCGAAAAGAACAGACCCAGTATATATGGGTTATGTGTGTGTGTCTGGTATCGTGAAAACACATGTGCTACACACGCCACTCACAAATTAATACAGCGAGATAAAAACAAGCACTAGATGCTTCATGCTGCTGCTGCTTCTTGTTTTCTTTTGCCTCGTTTCGTTTTTTGAGGTGGACCTAGCAATCAACTTGCGTTGGTGGGCACCTACGCAGCAGTACTCGCAACCACTCCACCCCACCTAGGATGAAAATGGATGAATACGTTCGAATCATATTTTTAATACGTATATAAATTTGAATATCTTCAAATATAAATTGAATATCGTAACGAATATGAATTCAAATTAAATATATACTTAATTTGACCGAATACGAATATCCTCCTCCTACTTCGGTAATAAATCTCGGTAAAATAAATTCCTAGCGATTTTACCGTTTTTTCACCAATTTTTGACTGGTTACCAGAACGGTTACCAGTTTCAAACCGTCCAAATTCAAATTTTGAATCACAAAATTCGTCCGAATTTTTTCCGGGATTTCCGATAACCGGTCAGTTACCGTTAGGCATAGGAAACAGATCAAATATGAATTGAATAGTCTTAAATACGAATACGAATATTCTTAAATACGAATATTTTTTAATACATATTTTGTTTACTACATTCGCGCTTTCTTGAATACGAATATCGAATAAAACGAATTATCCGTTACCGTTTTTCACCCCTACCCCCACCCCACACGCATCTACTCCCTTCGTTCCCTGAATAGATGTCTTTCTAGTTTCTTTTTATTTTCATTAAGACCCATATACAAAAGACCGTATTACGTATCTTTATTATATATTTAGAGGATGTGTTTTACTCTAGTCTATACTGGTAAATAATATTATAAATAGCTAAAGGCGAGAGATATAGAAGGAAAAATGGTAAAAATGTCACGTCAAAATTATAGAATGATATGTTTTTAAAAATGAAATTTGAAAGTTAGAAATGACATGTATTTGAGAATGGCCGAAGTATCTAGCTTTTTCCCTTCTTCCGCTACGGGAAGCTACAAAGTTCACTAAAAAGATTCATTAAATCATATGGCAGTAACGTAGTGTAATTATTCTTCTCGGTAGATCACGAGGCTAATTACTTGCTTCAAGGCTGGAAATCGATCTTAATCTGCAGAAACTGAGCTACCTTTTTTTACTTACCATCAGCTCAGCCTCCTTTTGGGTGACGTCCACGGTCCACACCATCACCACCCACCCCTCTTTTTTTAAAAAAAAACAAAACTTACAAAAAATAAAAAAATAAGTCAGAAATCAAAATTTTAAATCTAAATGAGTGAGGCCTAGCCTCCATCCAAACCCACACACACTATACACATAGCTAGATATCTAGGTCTTGTTCTTTTCGAACACAAAATTATTTTTGATTTTTTTACAAGAATCAGCTTTTTAAACGAGATCTTTTAAGAAAGAGTACTAGTTAATTGTAGTACGTATTGTACCGATTTCATTTATATCGGTAAAAATCACACGTCAGTTTTTGTTACTCTGTAATCTCTCACACGAACAGCTTAAAAGTCACAAACTGCAGTAAAAAAGGACAGACATATATATACGGTTTGTACTGCGCGAATTAAAGAGATCGATCAAGCTAAAAAGGGACCAAAATACAGACAAGACAATCGAGAATACGCAGCTGCATGCGTAACAAGAAAGCAAGAAGAGAGGAGAGGAATTAACGGCCGTAAAAAAGTATTAATTACAATTAGACCTAGACATTTCTCACAGAGACCCTCCACTTTCATCCAACGCTTCACCCCCGCCCTCACGGCCCGGATCACTGCAGTAGTAGTACAAGTGTGCAACGTCGTCTTCTTATTCGCCGTACCATTTTTCATAAGAGCCCCCCACCTTGCGCTAAATTACGTAACATACGGTGTGTCTACAGAAACTAACAAAGCACACGACGGAGCGGAGCGGCGGCACGCGCGCCACGTGTCCAGCCGGCTAGCCGCAGAGGGCGCCGACCTCCCTGAGGCGCGGGACGAGGCGGCCGCTGAGGTGGAGCCCCATGAGGCCGTCGAGCCCGCCCACCGGCTCGCCGCCGACGAAGAGCGCCGGCACCGCGGCGGCGGCGGCGGCCGACGCGGCGGCCTCCTCGGCCGCCTCCTCGAGCTCGATGACGGTTGCGTGTGCGCCCACGGCGGCCAGCAGGCGCCGCATGACGTGGCACATGCAGCACCCGCGCCGCGCGAAGATGACCACGGGGCTCTCGCGGACCAGCCGCCCGATGCGCTCCGCGGGGGGCTCCCGCCTGCCGGGCGGGTCGATGGTGAGGCCCAGCAGCCCCGGCGACGGCGCCTCGCCGGCCACCGCGCAGCTCACACCTCCCCCTCCCTGCATGTGCGCAGCCGCACGCGCGGAGGCGAGATGAGTGGCTGCTGGCTGGGTGGGAGGAGACCTGACCGGACCGGAGAGGTGTGGTTAATTCACGGCGTTAAGTAGCCAGCTGCTGCTAATCGTGTGGTCGCCGTCAAGATCCGGGCGGGAGAGGGAGGCGTATATATAGGAGGAGGCGCACATGGGGGCGTGACGTCAGGCGGAAGGTGACGGGGAGGGGTGGGGCCGGAGGTGGCGTCACGTGGCTGGAGGGGAACAGCTTGGATGGTCTGCTGATGATGGAAGGGGCCAAGGTAAGCAGCTGATCGACGGCGAAATTACCTTATTATAACAGAGTAAAATTTGCGTGACTCTTTCCCGAATAAAAGTAATAATGCGTGAAGCATAGCCCATTTCTCTACTTTGTAAAACCCGAAATCGGGAAAATACTGCCGGACGGCCGTTAACTAAAAAATCGATTAAATTTCAAACATCAAAAATTTGAATTTAAAACCAGTAACCGAAAAAACCGACCGATTACCGTCCAAAAAACCAGAGAAAAACCAAAAAACAACTACAAACCGGCTTTTCAAAATGAAAATTGGAAATTCCTAACACACTCATGGCAAAAGCCATGAAGTCAACACTGGAGGTGCATGCATCTTTCTAATACATTCTATTAGTGTTAAATAATGTAAACATCATTAGAAAACTAATTTTTATATTCAAAAATTAGAAATTCTTAATACATTCATGGCAAAAAATATGAAATCAAGCACGGAAGGGGCATGCATCTTCCTAATACATTCTATTAGTATTAAATAATGTAAACATGATTAGGAAAACTAACTTTTACATTCGAAATTTCAAATTTGAATTGAATAAAAAACCATCAATTTTAATTCTACCGGTTGAAACCGATAGAATCGGTTACCATCGGGATTTCAAACCCTGAGTGTGGCGAACAACGGGAAAAAAACCTTGGAAGTGCTATGCAACACTTGACTAGCATTTTTTTCTATGAAATCAGTTGAAATTTTTACCTTCATATTTGCATGGCAATTCGAGCTCATAGTGATGAGGTCATCATTTTCTCTAGCAAGGGTAAGTTAGGGTTTTGGTTCAATAGCCTCCATTCCTAGAATTAGTGTGGGCAGTGCCAAGCGATGGTGCCGACGCAGCTAGCTATGGGATAGAGGAGGATGGTGAGTAATGGCTACAACAGGCAAGGCGACAAGATCCCCGAGTGGCAAGTTAGGGATTGGCTTGTCAATGAGCCTCAAGGGATGAGAAAGAAGGTGAGATGATAACAGAAGTGATGGTGCGGTGGCGAACGAGGAGATGTGCTATTGTTCTTGTTGGCTTTTAGGTGGCTTTGTCTTCTCTCAGTAATCACTATTTATTATATTAATAAATCACAGCCAAAAGCCATAAGCCACAGCCCAAAAGAACATGCCATGTGCTAGTGTCACGGCGCTAGGGACTATGCAAGGAGGTAAGAGCGGGGAGGACAAGGTTTGGGGTTGCCATCAAAAACCCCTAAGAGCATGCACAACAGTGTGATGCCTGTTGTTTGTAAATCTTACCACGTAGGACACAAGATGATGTGGAGGAGAGAGAGCATAGAAAATTGGGCCGTCTCTCATACAACAGTCGGCTATAACATGAGAAATAAGATACATTGTGTCATGGAGAAGATGTTTATAAAGATATGTAAAAAGACAACTCATTGTAGGAGCTGTCTTTAGTACCGTCTATAAATGATCTAGACAACAGTTGTCTATACTATTGTACATGCTCTAAGTAAGCAACTTGAGCTAAATATTTTAGCATTACTAAAGTACCAAATTTAGTTGTTATGCTATCCCTTGGAATCACATATTTTACCAGAACAATTCCCAGTACAAGAAAACGAACAAAGTCTTGTGGTTGAGTACAAGTGTATAGTTGAACCTAAGTAACCCCAGCACACGTGGTGGCGGCAGCGGGGCCCACCCACCATTCCTGATCCGCCTAGCTAGTCCATCCCATGGGCTATTGTAGTGTTGTTGCTGGAATTTTTTTTACTGGTTAGCCTTGTAGTGTCTATTTTAAAATCTGGTCCCCTAGCTCACGTATTTGCAAAACTAGCTCCCCACTCAAGCGTGGAAGGACGGGAAGGTAAACCAGCGTGGCAGGTTGATGGCACCACAAGAGGAGTGGCAAGTGTGGGACCTAACCACCTATTGCGGCAAGCAGGCGTGGCAGGACTTACCATGACTGGTGACCATGCAGTAGCTGGTGGGTCCATCTACGGCATTGCAGCACAGCAGGTGAGCCTCTACTATTAATTTTGGGATTTAAATTTAGAAGTTATGAATTTTCAATTAAAAAGTTACAATTAAATGAAACATATGAATCGAAAGGTAGAGAAAAATTGAAAGTATGGAAAATAGGTAGGGTTTAATATGGATTTTTAAACAATATATTTTTATTAATATTACATAAATAAATCATAAAAACTACAAAAATAACCTATTATAGCCATTTCAAATGGTGACATTATAACTTATTCTATACTCAGGCGTAGAATAGCGCGCCCGATAGCTAGATATAGAATTTGCATTAACAATTTTGTTTAAATAAACCATTTCAATCTTGACATAACACTTCATAATGAAGGTGTGAATTACATTACGCATAGAGTCTGGTTAGGCGTATATGTTTGTTTCACCACTCCTACGATACAAATGGCCACATGCACGAATCATCAACTCGAACTACAACTAAGATACATATGCGCATTTTGGAATCGAAAACACTAAGGGGATGGAAAAGAAGTCAGGCCTACAGTCATACATCCTATGCATCAGGGTCCATTAATGCCTTTCCCTGGTCTCTCCTTTGTGCATGGGCTTTGGCCTTCCTTCATTGATCCCCGTACACGATAACCCAATATTCGTCTTATCAGTCCATAGGCTTGTCCGAGTCCAAATAACCTCATGTTTAGGAGGGGCATCAGGGGCCAGCGGCGCCTTTCCCTTGTCATCCCCCTATTAGCCTTTCCCTTGTTGATCCTCTCGGTCTGGAGCTCCTTCCACAACTCTTCTATGCGGATTCAGAGAGTGTGGATGTTAACCTAGGCAAATATTAGATACGGTTGACCCACCCACTCAATGAACTTGTAATCTATGGTTTGCAATGAAGATGAGGTGATTGCAAGAGATGCATATGTGGAAGTATAAATAGAAAATGAACTACTTACCATGAACAGAGGGTAGCGAAAAAATCAACGTCCTAGTTTCCCCGCATCATTAGAATCTTGGGCCACCGCATTGAGTTTGTACTTGCATTATAGCCAAGACTCGAGGATGTGTGGGTAGTCACAGAAGGGATTCCTAGGGGTGCAGGAGTCCATAGTTTTGAGTGGTAGATCGGGGCTTAGGGGGTCAAGGTCTATGAGACCATAGATGTGCGTGTCTTCTAGATAAGGGTCACGGCCTCCCAATCCATGCCTGTTGTGCCCTCCCACACCTTGAGCTACCTAGCCTGTCTGCCAAGTTGTGGTTGGAGGGGTATGTTGGACTGTTGGAAATACATGGGGTCTTTACGTGGGACAATTTATAGACTCTCTCAGATGTAGGCCACGGACTTGAGGCACGTAGAGTGTGTGGGGGCAAGCTGTGATCATTTCTGTCTGATAAGCACGTGGCAGTGTGCTGTTACCTCAGTCTAAAAAATGGTTAGTCAGAGTGTTGTCACTTCAGGCTAAAAAAGGAGGCAGCATGGTGTTGTCAGTTCTTACTAAAAGGCTATGGACTCACCTTGTTGTGATGTATAGTGTTACCATTACCCCTTTGTCGTGCTACTAAGAAAGGGGTTGTGTGGTGTTGCCAATTTGGTCTGAAAATGTGGCATGGTGTGGTCACTTCGGCATATAAAGCTGGTGCACGTTGTCAATTCGTTCTGAAAAGGTGGCATGCTATGGTCACTTCAGCATATAAAGCTGGTGTGTGTTGTCTACTCGGTCTGAATAGGTGGCAAGGTGTGTTTAAGTTATTAGGAAAGGGTGGTGCACATTATGAATGTGAGTCGTGGTTTGCATTGGCCCGTGTTGTAACTAAAGCGGTCGAAGAAAGATTGTAACAACATTGCTATGAATTCGTGTATAGGAAGTAACATCGTAAGTAGTACAAAATGTAGTAACATCATAAGAGTAACATCATAAGTAACATCATAAGTAGTACGAAATGTCTTACGATACAACATAAGTAATTTCAGAAGTGTAGTTGCATACAACATAAGGAAGATCATAAGTAACAACATAAGAGTACGAAAGTAACAACATAAGGTGGCATCCTCAGGGTTGATCCATTCACTGCTTCCTCCCATGGCGAAGCTGGTCCTACAGGAAAGAGAGCCAATCAGGGGAGCACAATACGTCGTGAAGGTCGTACTATGAGCACTGAGTAAAAACTAGGGCATCCATAAGTTGACTCAAAGTGACATGATGAGTCGTGAACATGTCGTCCACCCACTAGGTGCATCCCGCACAATGTAAGTGTTTGGTTAGGATGTGAGTACTTATAATTACATTGTGAGCTCTTGTTAGAAGCGTACATCCCTATGTAGCATCATGCATGAATGACGGATTATGGCCCCACTATCGGAACTCCTCCCTAGGGACCTGTGAAATTCGAGAGTAGTGTTAGTTCAATGTGGTGTACAATGGAAAACAACGCGTTTCGCGATTACACATGCTAGTGTCGTGTGTTGTCCAGATTAAGAACCTCAAGAGTAGTCCGCGCCGTACTGGCCCATGTACTAGCCTCATGAGGCACTGCCTATGACCTTCATAACCTGCCAGAAAATCTCCCCTGCACCTCCCACCACTGAGGCATACAACGCCTCGATCCGAAGCTTGTTCCTAATAGTCTCCCGATCAAACACGCTCCGTACACACCTCCCGAGCTCAAGTAGACCCATATCCTTCAGTCCTGGCACACGAATCACCTTCCATTCATAATTTGATAGGTCCACTCCATACGATCCATCAGGTACAAGACCGTCCCTTAAGAACGTGAACAAATCTTGCATGTCCGACATCACATACCTACCACCAATGTACATAAAATCCGCTAAATTCTGACAATGAACAATGCTTCTACCTTTATATAGTAAATATTGCATCATTTATTCCTAGGTACTCATCTACTAGGCTCTGCTAGTACATTCTCACGTACCTTACTTGTATATGTTTTTCTTTGTTGTGAGGGTTTGTTTCTTTGAAAAAACTTGTTAAAAAATATAGGCATTATTTTCCAAATTAATATTTCTACTACTTCACTTAAGTATTCTCTAAATTAATTATGTGTGAACTAGCTTATTGTAACAGCCCCATTTTGGGAATAGGGCCATCGTACATCCCACAACAGCCTAGGAGTGTAGTTGCAGACAGAAGGAGTATCATGCCTGCTCACAAATATTTAAAAAAGGGTTAACTTGATTAAAATAAGACCCAATGGTCAATTTTAGTAACTTTAACAGGCGTACAAGCCCAAAACTTTAACTTACATATAGAGGGACTGAAGAAAATTCCCACAGGAATATTTAAGTGTGGTCGTAACCCTAACATGTAAACTTGAAGCATCTTTTCTTCTTCCGATCTCTGCTTTGGTGGAAGTAAAGAAAGACTGAGTACAACCAACCGTACTCAACAAATCACATAGGGAAACACTATTTAACTACTTGTCAGGATTCTCAAAAGAGAGGTTATAATGGTTTTATTAAGGTATTTATAGATGTAGTTTAATTTGTAAATATTTTTAAATATAAAATAACAAAGTAAGAACTTCTTTAAGAGATTGGGGTTTCAACAACTTGATTACCAGGTTACAACATTACCACATCTACTTATGTCTTGCTATTTGAATCACCCATTAAATATAGCTTCATTTACTGAAAACATGATGTATTCTAATATCATTTATAATTGACTCTACAGAGTTACTCAGCTTTACCCAAAAGATTCATCTACCCTCATGACTGAGTTGAGAAAACAAGACCGTTCACTGCTCTCCTCTTTCTATTGCCTCCACCCAGTAGGATCAATATCATATATAAGTCAGCACTGCGTTGGCCAATGCGGAAAACTGCAACCCGACTCTATGTGCTCCGACCATTGTTAAGTATGATTTTACCGTTTTCATACCACTTCCTCCTTACGTGGACTGTTCCCTTTTCTGGAACCCCAATTACCCTGTACATATTCAATTGATTCGAGCAGTTACTAGACCAAGTTTGACAAGTCAAAGTTTGTAGTTGAGCGGTCACTATATTATTTATTTAGCATAAGATTTAGTCCTTACTTTTCATCACTGAGGTAGCCAGCCACAATTCAATGACCCAATGCACTGCGGCAATGCCACCATACCAAATCAAGCTTCCTCCCTAGGGTAATATCGTGGACTTTAACCATCTCATGGCTTTCCACGTATTGTCCTTAACCCTAGTATCATTTTGTAATTCTACCGGCAAGACGTCGAATCACTTAGTAGTAGAAACAATTGAATTTATATTTTACCATATATATATATATATATTATAATCTTTCTGTTACTAAGATTTGTCAAGTGAATATGGCCATAAAATAAAATAGGGTTTTTCCAGTGGCAGGACCTAGCTAATTATCATGTCATTCTAAATAATTATTTAAAAAAATAGTGCAAAATAACACTAATAAAAGTACTATAAATAAATAATAAAAATAGTGTAGGTTCAACATGATAAAAAACATGTGGCTTACCTCTTTGTCCATAGTCTTTGATTATTTTACTGTAGTCTTCGAGTTAGACACCAACTTCTTTAATTGCTCTTGCAGTTGTTTTGTTGACTAACTTACTGGGTCTGAATACTAGTGCGAAAGACGAATGCAAATAAATTCCTGCTTTGTAGAATGCAAGCTAGGAACAAAATATAATAAAATAACTAAAAAGACAAAGAAAATAGGTTTTGAGCAAATGGAGTTTAAATGGTGCTTGATTTGGCTGAACGGAGTTAGGAATGGGCTAGGCGGGCTCGAGACGGTCAAAATGGCTATATATATGTTATTGGGCTTTTATTGAATAGTAACGGCTAGAACAGTACTGGACATAGGTTTGGAATGAGTCTCTTTAGTCGAAACAGAGTTGAAAATGGGCTTGTGGGGGTTAAAACGGTCAAAACGGATATAAATATGTATTTTTGAGTTTTTGGTGAACAGTAATGGGCATGCATTATTCATCACGAGTTTGGGTGCTATTCAGAACGGGTCAAATGCTACAGTGTCAGACCGATACTGCTCACTATCGGATCTAGCGCTTGTTAACGGGTTTGTTTTCCTATAGTACCAGACCCTAGGTGAACAGTGGTGAACAGTGCTTACCTTGGCCTGATATGGTTTAAGCTTTGGGCTTTACTATTTTGGCCCAGCCCGTTGTGAACAGTGCATTCTTCAACCTGTGGTCGACACTGTAGCGACCAAAATAGGGCTTTCGCGTTGAGGCCAATTTTGGTGACTGTGGTTTTTCCTGAGGGGATATGGATGGGTTCATGGGATAGAGGGGAGTCCTTTTTTGGGTTTGATGGGCTTCGAGGAACATCGTAGGTTGCCAGTAGTAGTGGGGAGTTCTCGGGACAAAAGCATGGCACCAGAGCTATTCAATGGATAATATGACAAAAGCATGGTGTTTTAAGCTTTCTTGGGGTGAGGGAATGTTGTCGGTATAGCTGGCTCAGGTTGTGGTGGCTTGTGTTGGTGTGTCCACAGTGAGGTGGTTTTGGCCGTGCGGAGAAGGTAGCAGGCAAGGTAGGAGGGGAGAGAGAGGCTATGGCGGGTATTTGGTGGTGTTCAGGTGACCCTAGGGATGCTACATGCAAGAGTAATTGGAGAACGGGGAAGTAACCGACCGAAATTGAAGTTGGACTTACCGAGGGGGTTTCGACGACGACGGCGCTCTTCCAGCTGGCAAGGAAATTGAGATGGATTGGGAGACTACTGAGCGTCGATTTGAGGTCTAGGAGGTGTTCACAGCCTTTTATAACCGAGTATGGCGGTTCGGCATATGGGGCCCTTTGCTCAGGAGATGACGTGTGGCCGTGGTAGGGGAGGCACGGGAGGTTTCGGGGGGGTGTCAGCATTGGTGACGGGCGGTTGGCTTGTGTATTGGCTCCTCGGGCAGGATGCCTCCTCGAGTGGTGCATGCGGCGGCTAGTTGGCGGTGGTGGCCTATCGGCCATGAGAGGAAGAAAGGCGGTGGTGGGGAGTTTATAGCTTGTCGTGTCCAACGGTGTTAGGGACCATTAAGGGTTGCTCAGAGGTTTCGGCAATCGTCGTGTATGGCGACTGACTTGGGGTGGTGGTGATTGACTGTGAATTGTGACGGTAGTGTCGTCTTTCGGTTTTGTCAGATTGTGAACAGTAGTAGCCAGCCAGGGTTTGCACAAGTGGGCAAGGAGGCAACATGACCAGGAAAAGGAGGCGAAATGGGTGGAGAAGGGGGTTGAATTGGGCAAAGATCCAAGTGAAATCAAGATTCAAAGAAATTCAAGTTGCTTTTGAAATCTAGGATGTTTCACTTATTTTCACATTTCAGCCATAACCACTTTTGGTCATATTCTCCGTGCTAGCTATCGTCTTAATTGAAAGTATTTGTGAGGAGCTAGCTTTTTTCTATGTACACTTACTTGTAAGCTTCACACATATGTGCTACCTTTTTAAAAATAAGTTCTTTGGGACAAAGGAGATTACTCCTATAATTTAACCATAAAGTTTATGCTCTAATGCGGGGAAAAATGCAAAAAATAACTTGCTAGGTGTCTTCCAAATAAATATTCTCTTAATATATAATATTGTTCTATGCACAGTAATTAAATCCCTAGTTTTAACCCTACATAAAACATTTCATAACAATGTCATCCACATAATTATCGTGACTAATACGATTAATTAAACTATGTCATCACATGAACTAAACATAAACATCAACTAGACATGGTTAACTATCACTTTCTACACTACTAAGCTATCATTACCCTAATTAAACACTAATTGCATATTACTAAATTTGGTTGTTTGTGGGTGAGACTCACCTCTTCTTGAAGTTTTTGAGCCTATCTACACTTTTGTCTACTAAATCTTCAAAATCGAACCAAAATCAACTAAAAAAAACCATATTTTAGGTTTGTTTCCTTTCTTCTTCATATCTGGACCTCACGCATAGTAGTGAAAATGAGGGGCAACTGAGGATAACGATGCCGTGACAGAGGGAATTTATGGGCAGGGACTGTGGGTTACTGGGTCCAACCGCGGCAGACGAGCGTGGAAGGCAAGCCTACTTTTTAGTGCTCAACCAGCATAGGAAGAACCTTCTATATTTGTGTAGTATAGGAGGTTTGTGGGAGCTGCCATCGGTGACGCTCGCCAACACCCTCCCACACTCGCTGCTCCTCTGGCAGTGGTGTGGCGTGCAAGATGATACTGTCACCATCTCATCCTTTCCCACTTGAGAAGAGGGTTTGTTTCGAAAATCCGTGAGATCCAACGGCTATGAATTCTCTCCCACACCCTCTAAAAAAATCTCCCCTTCTCCGAAAAAAAAGGAGCCGTTGGATCTCTAATTCAACGATCTCAAATTTAAATAATTATTAGAAAGAATACGTCCGAATGATATCTAGACACACCCTTCCTACAGAATCCGACCCTAAAGCAAACAGTAAAATATTCCCGTCGCTGCTGCAGTAAGGGGCTACGTCACCCGCTCGCTGTGGTTCCCACCCAAGACGTAGCCATTAACTACTCGCGCCTCCAGGATTGGCGAGGCCGCCGTTTCCGGGGCCCACCGAAAGGGACACGTGGCGCGTGGGGCGTCCGTTGACGTCGCTGTTCCGGGGCGACAGGGCGCGCTAGTGGTGATGGCCTGGTGGGCCGTCCATCTCGGCGCGCACGTCATCGCCCACCACCGGGAAACCGACGGCCCGGATGCACCTGCCGCGGGGCCAGCGGCCGGATCTTCTGTGCCAGGTACCGGCCGATCGGCGCTGTGCGCTGCGTGTGCTTGCGTAGCCGGCCATCGTCTCGGGTCAGGAGTCGCCAGTTCAGTTCAGCCTTGTAGTGTTGCCAGGTCAACTCGCATAGTACTGCTACGGAGTACAGTATCTGCTGCAATCTGCATGCACCACCGTCCACGCTTTGCTAACTAGTGAGGGGCCAGTGCTGCGCGTTATGTATAACGTACTAGCGCCAGTCTTCTCCACATGTGTGATTATCATTTGCAGATGATTTTATTGTTGGTGTATGGAACTAAAGTAATAAGTTTTTAATTCTTCTCCACATGTGTGATTATTATTTGCAGATGGTTTTATTGTTGGTGTATGGGATCAAAGTAATAAGTTTTTAATTCTTCTCCACATGTGTGATTATCATTTGCAGATGGTTTTATTGTTGGTGTATGAGACCAAAGTAATAAGTTTTTATGTGTCAGCTAGTTCATAAAAAAATTAAGCTAACAAAAAAATATGATAAATATACTTTAACACTTTTCTCACGGCTATATTAAATTATTTGTACAAACCAGTTGAGCCAAAAACTTTTTAAGCTGATAGATACTTCGACGCACTGAGCTTGGTCCAACAATTCGCTTACTCAATATCTCATAAAAATACAAATGATCTTACCCACTGAGTTATACATCTATCCATCGTGAACATCTAATTCCCCGTGGATTATTGTCTACATAGATATATATGTTCTCGATGTCACAAAGTTTCTGTTACTATGAACTTATGCATCTCTTGGGCTAAAGCGCGCCTAGCTCAAATTATGCTAGCATTCCCTAACATGCGTACAAACAGAATTATCTTAAAACGAGAAGTGCAACATGTTGCGAATTTGTATGAGCAGACGAGAGATGCCTACTTGAGGCTTGAGCCTATGGAAATATGGGTATATTCTTTTCAGATTATTTTACCTTATGAGTTATGATTTCTCTCGAACAAATAAATAAGATAGTTACTTCATCATCGTTTCCAACTAGCTTATCGGAATAGATTTTTAAAACAATTTATCTATTTTCGATTTATTCACAAAAACGCTCATTCTAGAGACAAAAATCGTAGCCATTGGACACAGCTAAAAGAACAAGGACCAGACATTTTTGCCACGTCAGCCATGGGAGGCCCGGGCCCACGCCAGCGCCCGCTTTCTTCCACGCGGGGGAAAGCACTTGACGTGGCGTGACACCTCGGCAAGCTAGGCAAACTCAAGCCCTTCTCCTCCCTTGCTTACCTTAAAAACGCACCAAAGCAAGGGGCCGCCCGAATAATAAAGCAGAAACGACGCGCAAAAACCCGACGCTTTCGTTAGTGATGATGCAAGCGTCCACTCTCTCAAAGGTATCCCAAATCAAGAACGAAGCAACTGGCCACGTTTTAATTACTAGTTTTGTTAAGCGGGATTTGACATCAAAGTACCACAGTTCACGGCTTGTATTAACCCGCCTTTCTCTTTCCCCTCTCTCTCTCTCTCTCTCTCGTAAGTCGTACTAATAAACATATATAGACTTACTCTCAATTTAATTACAACCTAATGGTAGACTAATAAAGGGTGAGGCAGTTGGAAAGGCACCCAGACACTCCTGATCGACCCAGCACTTACATATATGCATGATTAACAACATATTCTCAATCTACACAGTTTTTTTTTAAAAAAAAAGTGGTTTTCCACCTGTGGTGAGCCGTGCGGCTACTCGGGATCGAACCCGGGACGCCAACTCTCCCGTTCATTTGACAAATTATACATAGAGATATTGAAAATACATGTTGCAGCAGCTTGAAGCCAATTCATTTGAGAGCCACGTTAATGAATACATATGTTTTTTTTTGCTTTGACTTATCACTTTCTGCTATAGTAACTAGCTTTTAAACGTACGGTATATTTTTTCAAGACAGGATCTACAAGTAGATTATAGTAAACACTGTACCGACTTCAGTTATACCGACCAAAATCACATATGACTATTTCTGTCTGCGTACCGTCTCTCACGAACAATTATAATTCAAAAACTATAAGTCAAAAATATAGCCTAAAAGAACCCACCTCTATAGGTGATTCACATGGTCAATGAGGGTATTGAATCCATAATTTATTTCCCGTTTAAAACGCAGGATTCTCACATGAATTTTATAGAAATTTTACAAGAAATAGTTAAATACAATTCCCACATAAATCGAAAAAGATGGAATTACCGCGTTCCAAACGGAACCACAGGGTGTGCACACCTTCCCGCGCTCCCATCACAGTAAACTCATCGAGGTCCCAGAACCAACTTTTCCTCGGAGCTTATGCTTTCGCAAGCAGCCATCCATCCTTTCAATACTTTCTACGCGTCTTAATTTCGGTATATACACAGCGAGCATTTTTTTCTCTTTGATACATATACATCATATATGGAGCAATTGCTAGTAAAGTTTTGGAGGCCTGTTTGATTGCATAGAAAAAGTTGAGAGTGAGTGTGGCCACCTGCAACGATAGTGGGGGAGCCGAGGGACAAAAACTGGTTGAGAAATCTTTTGCGAGGTTCAATGGGTGGCTTGCTTGGCCCCCAAAACTAATGGCCGTAGTTTTCTTATCCGCCGGCGACATTCGGTGGAAAGGAGGGCCTTTTGCACTCGTAGTTGGCTCCATGCTGCCTGCAATAGACTCCACACACGTCTCGTGTTCTTAAGCACGCCATCTGGTGCATGCCTTTTGTTGTTTTTTGTCGTCGTTGACACGATGCATGACATACGTATATATATATATATATATATATATATATATATATATATATATATATATATATATATATATATAGTTCAAACAATATTTTGCATATGTTTTTGTAGCAATTTCTCGAAATAGTTTGGAGTACATATACTGTGGCATGCGCATGCATGGATATATTTTATTTCTTTTGTCTTGGTTTTTGTCGTGGGGTTTTATGGAATCTTACAATAGAGCTCGGTCGTTGCTATTGTATTGCAACGTTCGCTTGAGTTGTCCTGGCGAATGTTGTTTGGGTAAGCTTGTTCTCGAAGCATAATGGTTCGTGCTGTCACTTTGTGTGATGTGGATACATAGTTGTCATCTCCAATTCTCCATTCATCGATGTCAAAAGCACATCTATCAATCTGGGCCGGCCGGTAATCGAGTGTTATTAGATAACACGATATCTATCTAGCTAACCCATCTCGTCACTAGCCTTCTCTCTCTCTCTCTCTCTCTCTCTCTCTCTCTCTCTATCCCCTCTCCTTTAGTCTGACGGCAAGGTCTTCCTACCTAGCTAGTTTGACAGCTTATGATAAATTAACTTAGTTTACACGAACATAAAATTTGCTTCTACATCATGTCAATATACGTAAAGCTACACAACGCCCTAATATACACCATGATCATTTCAAACACCACATATATGTTAGTGGGTGCATCTCATCTCATGTCCTGCTGGCCGTCGATCCATCCACCCATGTCATCATCATCTATCATGCATATTGTTGTGAGTAATATTGTAACAAGAGAGAGACAGGAAAAGGTGTACTTTATTCCATTGATCATGTACTATTTATATACAAAGAAGGGGTGGCAGGATAAAGTAAAAGGTGGCGCTTCTGAAGTTAATACATTGGGCAGTTATGTAATCTAATTAGCACATGTGTTACAACACTCCCCCTTGACCAATGTATCTTCATATGAGCACCTTGACTTATTATCTTGGAAGAACTCCTCTAAAACCCTGTAGGGAAAAATATGAGGAGAACTGATAGAATAGATATGTTATTAGAAAACTCCTTTAAAAACCCAGTGGGAAAATTTAAGGAGAAAATGATATAACATATGTTTGATTAAATCTCTGAAAAACCCCTGTAGGGGAAAAGAGAGATATATTTGTGATTGCGTTGTCATATTGCCTCATTAAAACTTTGATGAGAAACCTTAGAGGGAAAACTCATAAAGGGAAAACTCATAAAAGAAAAGAGTACAATATTTGTATTGAACGAGTTAAGTCTTAGGAGATTTCTCCCCCTGATGTCTGCAAATCACGTAGTCTTCGCATACCAATTTCATAAACACATTTTTGGAATGTTGAAGTTGGTAATGACTTAGTGAATAGGTCTGCGAGATTATCACAAGACTTAGTTTGCGAATATTTATTTCCCACTCTCTTGCAACTCATGTGGGTAAAATAATTTAGGTGCAATATGTTTAGTGATATTGCTCTTGATGTAACCCGCTTGCATTTGAACAACGCAAGCGACATTATCTTCGTAGATAATGGTAGGAGATGCAATAGCACCTATATCACATGACTGTTGTATGTGATTAATCATTCTGCGAAGCCATACACATTCACGTGATGCTTCGTATAATGCAATTATTTCAGAATGATTAGTAGATGTAGCCACTAGTGTCTGTTTCGAAGACTTCCAAGATATGGCTGTTCCACCGTGTAAAAACACAAAGCCTGTTTGTGATCTGGCATTATGGGGATCTGATAAATAGCCAGCATCTGCATGTCCTACTAAATCCATATTTTTATTCTTTTGAAAAATAGACCAAGATCTTTAGTGCCTTGAAGATATCTCAAGATATTCTTCACTCCTACCCAATGTCTTTTGGTTGGAGTAGCGTATCTAGCAAGTAGATTTACCGCAAATGCAATATCCGTACGGTGCAATTTGCAAGGTACATGAGCGCTCCGATGGCATCGAGATATGGAACCTCGGTCCCAATAGCTCTTCATTGTCATCTTGGGGTCTAAATGGATCTTTTTCCTCGTCTAGAGATCGAACAACCATGGGGTTTTCGATGGATATGCTTTGTCCATATTGAATTTCTCCAATATTTTTTGGACATAGGCTGATTGATGCACTAGAATGCCTGTATGAAGGTGCTCAAGTTGTATACCTAAGCAAAATTTGGTTTTACCCAAATCCTTCATTTCAATTCGTCTTAAGATGATTACGTGCTTCATCAATATCTTGTGTGTTACCAATGATATTAAGATCATCAACGCATACGATATAATGCGTAATCTGTTGAGGATCTTTTGATGAAGACGCATGGGCAATCATCATTGTTGGAGTATCCCTTTTGGTTAGGAACTCACTTAGTCGGTTGTACCACATTCCGCCCGATTGCTTTCAAGCCGTATAAAGACTTGTTTAATTTTACACAATACATACCGCGATTTGCGTCTATATTCGAATTGAAATTCCATCGGAACTTTCATGTATATTTCGAATCAAGTGACCCATAAAGGTATGTCACTACATCCATCAATTGAAATGATAGATGATTTTGTACCGCCAATGATATTAAATATCGAATGTTATTCCACTCATTCTTGGAGAATAGGTTTCATTGAAATCAATGCCGGGTCTCTGCGTGAACCCTTGTGCTACAAGCCTTGCTTTATATCTCACCACCTCATTGTTTTCATTCCGCTTATGACGAAAACCCATTTGAAACCGACAGGAATACTCTGGGAGGTGTATGTATCACTTTGGTGAATACATTTCTTTTTGTGAGCGAGGCTAACTCCTCTTGAATTGCATCCTTCCATTTGTTCCAGTCCGAGCGCTGTTTGCACTCTGCCATGGTCTTGGGATCTGGATCATTTTGAAGGTTGTTTGCAATTGTTGTGGAGAAATTAATGTCGACAATTGTAGTCTTACGATCGTATGATTCTCCAGAATCATTATAGTTAGTGGAAATTTCTTGGACCCCTGGTGACTTAATGTTATTTCCCAAATCATTAGAGTCGGGGTATTCCGATATCCCAGGATCAGTAATTGAGTGCACTGTTGATCTGGGTTCAAGGATTCTTTGGTGTCTATCAACATGAGGTTGATCTGCATTTACATTTTTGTTTCCTTTGTCGCTTGTTAGAAGTCAGATCCACCATTTGTGCTGCATTTCTCCCCTCTTATTTTGAATCGGAGTTGAGTGGTATTTTCGGTACCTCCACTCTTTCGTGCACATTTCGGCGGATTATAGGATTTTGTGACACCCTTATAATCGATAAATGCATCTCGCGATTATTTGCAATATTTTGCAAATGAATGAGTTCGAACTTGAAGTTCGCCTCTAGTACGTGGTCCGAGGTAGGAATGCCTTGAACATTCCAATTAATTTCCTGGCATTTAGTTTGGTTTTGTTTTCTCCCCCTAATGCCGGGAAATGTTCCTCATTGAATATGCAATCGTCAGACGGTCAGTGAACGTGTCCCCGTGAGGGGTTCGAGGTATTTTATAATCGACGAGATTTATACCCAACATAGATCCCAATTTTTCATGCGGTCCCATTGAGGTACGCTGCGGTGGTGAGATCGACGTATGTAGCGCAACCGAACTTTCGCAGATGGGAAATATCTCGTGGATTTCCACGCACTAATTGTAGTGGGAAGTGCTTTGATAAGCGCTGACGCAATTGTATTAAGTCGCAGTGTAAGATCGCATGACCCCAACATGATGTTGGTAAGTCGCACTCGTAGTAATGGTCTTGCAATGAGCTTGATTCTCTTGATAAGAGATTCTGCTAAACCATTTTGTGTATGGACATATGGAACAGTGTTGAACTTGTATCCCAAGAGCCATACAATAATCATTGAAGGCATGGGATGAAAATTCAGCAGCATTGTCCATTCGAATTGATTGAATTCGATGTTCAGGATAATGTGCTCGTATAATTTGACCAATTAACTTAGCAAATGCATGGTTTCGTGTGGATAAAAGGCACACATGTGACCATCTAGTAGATGCGTCAATGAGAACCATGAAATATCTGAACGGTCCACACAATGGTTGTATAGGACCACATATATCTCCTTGAATGCGTTCAAGGAATTTAAGTGGTTCAGCTCTAATTTTAAGATAAGAGGGTCTTAAAATCAATTTTCCAGTGGCACATGAAGTGCATACGAAATCTGAGGATTCCGGAAATTTTGTTTTGATGTATGTATGACCAATTGAATTGCTAATAATTTTCCTCATCATTCCAATGCCTGGGTGGCCAAGGCGATCATGCCATGTTTGGAATGTGTTTGTGTTTTGGAAAATTACTTTGTACGCAATATGTTGAACGGGTTTGATGTATGTATAGTACAATCCGGAGTTTAAAGATGGAATTTTCTCTAGTACTTGTTTGCCATATCCGTTGTTTTTGGTTAAGAGGAGATATTCCTCTTTGTTGTCATTTTGGGTTTCAATATGGAAACCATTCTGACGGATATCTCTATAACTAAGTAGGGTACGTGTTGAATCGGGATACAAGAGTGCATCCTCAATTTCTAATTGTGTACCCATAGGGAGAGTGATAGAGGCGCGACCAGAGCCTACTATCGTTGCATCGCGTCCAGCGATTGTTAAAATATTTCCTTTCCTCCTAGTAAGAGTTAGAAAATATTTTGTGTCCCTAAGTATAGAATTTGTGGTACCGCTATCCACAAGGCATAATTCCTCCTCCATTGGATGGACTCCAAAATCTATATATACAAAGAAAAGAATTTAATGAAATTCTTGAAGTAATATATAGAATACATACAAACTTTATTTGATAATACCGAATGTGTTCGATATATGATTGTAGCATACAAGCTTACAATATGGATGACAACTTTATTTATATTACAACATAAAAGTACTTAGTAGCTATGGAACTAGGAGTCTAATTGAGATCTCCAAACATGTCTTGAGAATGAAATTCTTCAAGTGTGTCCTCGGTGCACATGAGTTCATCCTTCTTTGGAGGGGTACATGTGTCTTTGAGTTCTTGAATGAACTTTTGAGAACATCCGGCTTCATCATCATTTGATGTGAGATTGAAGTGTGCTTCAAATCTCTTCGGTTGAGCATTCTTGCCTTGAGTCAATGACTTGAGGTAAAGGTCCACAAGATGCTTCGGGGTGCGACATTTCTTGGTAGGATGGTTGTAGCAACCACACTTTTGACAAGTCTCCTTTTTGTCATTTTTCTTACCAAAATTTCCTTTACCTTTCTTGAATCCACTTGGTTTTTGCTTCATGTTGCGGTTTTGTTTACCTTTAAAGTTCTTTGAATGGTTATGTGAACCATTGAACTTATGCTTATTTTGATTAGCATGAACTTCAGGAAGTGGAGCAGCCCCGATGGGACGTTGCTGATTATTCTTTAAAAGAAGTTCAGCATGCTTTTCTGCCTGAAGTAATGTATGCATAAGATCAAAATAAGTTTGGTAATTTGCAGCACGCCATTGTCGTGTGGGACTCTGTCGATGGGAGCATAGTAGAGAGTCTTCTATTTTGTCCTCATCTGTTGGTTCCTTCTCACAAAATCGTAATTTGGAGCAAATAGTATGAAGGGCATGATTATAATCTCCAACTGTTTTGAAATCTTGGAGTCTAAGATGTGCCCATTCATGATTAGCTCAGTAATAGAACGACTTTCATTGCTCATATCTATTTTAAGGGCTAACCATAAAGTTAGTGGATTTTCCTCATACAGGTATTCCGCTTTTAAATCTGGATGTATGTGATTCCGTAATATGTTTAAAGCGGAATATTTCACCATATCCGGAGGAATTTGATCTGCGGGAGGATTAAATATAACCCTTTCCAACCCACGTGTGGTGAGGTTGATCTTTAAATCCATAGCCCATGTAGGGTAATTGGTACCATCGATAGCGAGAGGCTCAAAATCTTTGGTAGTCATTTGAAAACCTACATGAAAAGTACACCATAAATATTTAATTTACATGAGGTAAATTAATGTGTATGGTAATATTGTAATAAAATGCAAAATATGTGGAAAACAATATGAGTATTGTAATCCGTATGAATATATACCCAAAATAAATATAACATGTGGTTATATTTATAATACTGTATAATCATAATATTGGTGGTGAACACCAATTTATTGTATGGCATCACGTACAAATTAATGTAGTAAAGTGCCATAAATTATGATTTTATGGTATTTATGTGAGGTATAATATTTTGCAAAAATTCCAAATTATTAAGTACAATGGTACTCATTAAATGGGAATTTCAATTGAAATTTGCTAAGATAGCAAATTTAAATATGGTCGTAATGCATATTGTAAATAATTTGCAATAAAATAATCCTAAATATGTAAAAATGATATAAATGTGAATGCACATTTATTTAAATATTTACATAAATTTCAGGTCCTGTAGGGACTGAAGTGCAAATATATAACAGTACAAGTACAATTATAAATAAGCAGGGGGACTATACTGCAAATTATACAATAGAAAGAAAGTAAAATCTGCATTATTATTAACTGGAGGGGGAAAATGCAAATTTTAGAAAACTTGGGCTAAGGCCCATTCGGCCTTTGGGCCCATGAGGAGAGATGGGATTAATGGGCTAAAAGCCCATTCTTGGGCAAGCATATAAAAGGAGAAGGGAGGGGGAAATTTTAGGTTTCCCCACACCCAGCCGCCACAGTCCATTGGAGACCGCGCCGCGCCCTGGTGCCTTGCCGCTGTCGCTGGGCCTTGTCGCTGCCGCCGCCGCCGCCCCCTCGCCGCCCTTAGGCCGCCATTGGGCTTGCTGCCGATGGATGGCCGCCGCCCTGCCGCCTTGGCGCCGCTGCGCTGGCCGTGGCTTGCCGCCGCCACCACCATGCCGCGCCAGTCTTGCTGAAAGCCACGCCGCGGGCGCCGCCCACCGCCGCTGCTTACGCCCGCCGCCGCACTGCCCGCCGCCGCCACACGCTTTTCCCATTGGCCGCTGCCTACGCCGCCGCCGCTTCGCCGCCGGAGTTTCCAGCGCTGTGGCGCTGCAGCCGCCGCCGCCATGTGCCGAACGCCGCCACCGGAACGCGCCACCTTGCGCAGCCGTGCGCCAGTCGGGTCGAGCCGCGCCAAGGGAGCCGCACTGGTCGCGCCATGCGCCGGGGTTGCGTGCCGGCCGTCGCCGCGCGCCAGGCCGCGCCGGAGGAGCCGTTGCGCGTCTGCGTCGTCTCGCCGCCGCCACGCTGCGTGCCGCCCAGGCCATCCATGCCGATCGCGCCGACCGTGACAGCCTTGGCGATCTGGGCTCCGGCAGCGCCGCAGAAGCCAGACGCCGCCTCCTCTCTTCTCCGGTCTATGTAGATGAGAAGGCGTCCTCTGCGGAGGACGCCGGTGGAGGAGAGCGGATCCGGAGGCCGGGACGGCGGTTAGCCGCCACAGAAGCGTGCGCCGGTCGCCGGTAAGGACCGTAGCGTGAAGCATGCGATGGTGAGAAGACGCCGTGCGCTTCCCATGGACGACGACGAACCGGCCTAGAGCCATGGCCGGTGGCGATGAAGGTGGTGGTCGCCGGAGGTGGTGGTGGTGGTGTCTCAACGAGAGGAGCAAGAAGACCATGGAGACTTGTGTGCAGGGAATCCACTAAAGCAAGAATGTCTAGAAAAACTTTCTTGTGATGTGCACAAATTTCCATTACCTTTCTCTGTTTTTGTCACTTGCGTGAGAGCAAAGTGCTGATAACGTGTTGTGAGTAATATTGTAACAAGAGAGAGACAGGAAAAGGTGTACTTTATTCCATTGATCATGTACTATTTATATACAAAGAAGGGGTGGCAGGATAAAGTAAAAGGTGGCAGTTTACAGCAGTTAATACATTGGGCAGTTATGTAATCTAATTAGCACATGTGTTACAACACATATATGTCATCATATTCCAAAGCCAGGTCATCTTGATACCTATAACATCGCATCATGGAGTAGAATATGTATATGTGGGTGCATACATGCATATATATTGCTAGTTTCTAGAGGTTGGGTCGGGATGCACCATGCATGCACCTCCTCCATCCCATCGCCATATCACCATTCGTCATCCTTCTTTTCTATCTTTTCTTTGCTTTCTTTCTTCTCTTCTTTTTTGTGGGGGCAATGCGATGCAACGCAATGCCGGACCTGCCATGTTCGATGCAAGCATGACTAGTCACTAGCATGCACTAGTGCTAATTATAATTGCATTGGCGATGTGCTTTGATATACCGGGGAAAGAGAATCTTGGAACAAAGTGATCGTCGAACGAACTGGGCAAGTGTGAACCCGAGTGTTTATGGACTAGCTGCTCTGCCTAGCTCGAGTAAAAGATTTTGTGGAGCATCAGAATAAGCTGACCGCCGCCGTCATCATGCATATGTTCCTTTGGAAAAAATATTAACGTTTTAATTAGATGCCGTTACCATTAAAAGAAACTGGTAGCAATTCGGAATTGGGATGAAATGGAAACTAGCTAGTCCACGCACGTCGAATTACATGCATATTCATGGCTTAGGCGGCTAGGCGTATATAAAAACCCGAAATTCTTTTTTACTAGCTGAATGCCCGTGCGTTACGACGGATTTTAAAATTTGATCATACTATATGTTCTGATAACGGGTGATAAAATTTTTTAGAACATGCAGACGGAGGAGGGAGGGGAGGAGGCGAGGGAGAAATTAGGGGGAGAAGTGCACGGATTCGTAGGGGTGAGGGATGCAGGGCGCACGGGCGCGAGAGGGGTGGGTGGTCAACATGTGGGACAAAGTATCTTTTTTTTGTCAAGAGAGGTGGAAAGGATGAGAGAGGCCGCACCAACCACCAACTCTTTCTTTTATAATAGTAAAGATTTTGAAAGAGTAATATCTTCTTTTAATCTACTAGTTAACGAAGTGATAAGAGGGAGACCATCGATAAGATGTAACTGATACTAGTTAACGAAACCTGGTTGCAGTTTTCCCTGCAAACTAGCGTGCACTCCCTCGACGCACAAAAGAAAGTAGTTTTGAGTTACGTGAAGTCAATCATTAGAAGCTTTAGCACAGTTATATCTTTGCAAACATTTAGAACAGACACATAAAAATATTACGTACAAAATTTATCTCAAAAAATACTTTTATAATATTACAATTTTATAAAGTTTTATAAATATATCATAATAGAAATAAGTAGTCAAAATTATATTTTGAAAATCATGTCAATGTCCAAAACTCGACGTCGACATCCTTTTTGTATAGAGGGATTAAGAGATTAGAAGGCTACTTTTTTTTACCCATATGATAATATTTCTCATAGCACTCCCTGCGTAGTACTGGGACGGCAAAACATCCACCAAGTATATGGCTTGAGTTTTTGGCTTCTGGCTTATTTTTGTACTATTTATAATTTCGTCTTTTTCTGAATTTTTGGCTTTTTTGAGCTTTTTGCGGTTCTTTTTTCCCGTATTCGCTTATGCTTGTCTCGTGATGGGCTAAAATTTTTATATTTTCAATTTTTAAATTTAATTATGTTAAATAAGCCTCCGTCACCATGATTTTTTTCACCACCACACAGTGTTTTCAGCCATAAGCCACCAAAAATAAGCCGAACTGAACACCACTAGAATCAGGCGCTACATGGTAGCCCCAGCTGTCGTGCCTGGAAGCTACGCGCACATGGCCACTCGTACCATGTCTGCACACCCTGATCAGCAGCTAGGATCGATTTTCATTAGCTCTCAGCAAATGCATCTTTCCCTGCAAATGGAATAACACTATGTTTTATATGGGCCTTCAAATTAGTGTAAAGATTAATAATGATTCCAAACGACCAATCGAAAGTCGAAACCATCCCCTAAACCAGGTAGGACTACGAGTAAACCATCAATCCTCGAATATTATTAATACAAGTTTTTGCCAATCATCCATATATAGCTGAAGCAATGATTATTAACTCTCAGCATATATGAACAGGCCGGCCAATGGGATGTACATACATATATACATACAGGTCATTCTGTTATGTTTGCTTTCTCCTATGGCCAGAGATGCGTCTCCATATTCAGCATATATAGGTACGCGTTGGATCGATGTAGCTGCAGGACATGTATAAGTAGAGTGATATAATAAAGTGCAAGTAGACATACCAAACACTGTTACTTAACAAGCCTTCTTCTTCCTTGGTGCTTGCTTGCCCGCATGCATGTAGTGCCAAAGAAGCAAGTAGGAGGAGTAGCACATAAGACTATGGAACCCTAATGATGGGAATCAAATTTGTCCTTAGTGGAGGAGGGGCCTTAATCACTTAGTTGCTGATGCTTCATGCCTCTTAACAAATCAAGCTGTTCTTTGATGGACAGCTCTGCTTAACAAATAAACCTGGCCCATGGTTGTTGATTTTTTTTTCTCCAGTACTGTTAATTGCAATGATTATTTCAAGGTG
Organism: Bonia amplexicaulis; assembly: GCA_036346245.1. NCBI lineage: Eukaryota > Viridiplantae > Streptophyta > Magnoliopsida > Poales > Poaceae > Bonia > Bonia amplexicaulis. Next base: position 15,599,184 of record CM070748.1, read on the forward strand.
AATTAGACAACGGTGGCCCAATTATTACTTAGGTGGGGCCCACCAGGGTGCATGTTTGGTGACATCATGTTGATTAGGCATCTCAGTTGATTTTGCATGTAGAGTTTTAACTTTAGACTGTACAGCCTTTCACCTCCTTTCTGAAAAGGTAAGAGGAAGGTTTGGTTAGGGATTCTACTACACTTTTTGGTTGAGTGGAAGCTGTGGAACTGCTGCTCATCTTTACTTGTTTGACCAGTGAGGTCCTCTTTTTCTTGTGTGTGATACTAGTAAGGCCAAGTTTTAGGCAGATCGGTTAGTATAGTATGCTACCAATGGTTATTATACAGTAGCTGCATAAGTGGTTAAGTTTTTCTCTCTCTTTTGGAATTAAGCATATAAATTTAATTTAGTGTCTCAGATAATATTCCAAGATGGTTTTGACTGCTAGATCTTGGTACTGAACGATGGCACATATATTTTATATGAACTAAGAAGAAGGGTCAAGTATAATATCAGTAAATATAAGGTATAGGCGCAGGCAAATTAAGACCTGATCATTCATAGGGTGAGATGATCGCTGATATCAGTTACGTACGTACGTCTATATGTCGGCAGTTTCTTGATGCATGGTTGTCTTCCATTTTATTTTTTGGAGGAAGGTTCTTGATGCTTGTCAACCTGTCCTACGTAACGGTTAGAGCTCTGCCTGTAGCTCACATGCCATTGATGATTGCGAGCAGGATAAGGTAGTAGTTTTAGGATTCGTTCATCGATAGCACGCTGTGTACTCCAATGCTTTCTTCCGTCCGTTCTACGTGTAGATGAGCTTCGTTTTGTCACTGACTGACAGGTGCCATTGTTGGGACTTGGTTGATTCTTTTTAGGATAAGACAACCGCGTCGCTTACCTCAAGCCGCGACAACACCCGGACTCTTCTGCGCCGCTGCGAGAATCGTCTGATTCCCATATGCTTGGGTCGAGTAGCACGTGAGTGGGTTTGATCGATCAAGCCGACTGGCTGGGTCAAACTAAAACATTTGCACTCTAGATGCGAGGGTAAATTTGTCTGTTCATGTGCGCTGAGTCGGCAGAGAGGGATGGGAGATAGCGGAGGGCCAGATTGAATAACTGAGGGCCGATTTAACAGGTGAGAGGCCAAGTGACCTTTTTCGTGAAAGTTTAGGATTGTTATTTTTTTCATTACAAGAAAGATCTGTTTGATATAGTTGCAGCTTATGGGTTTGATTGGGTGCGGCTGTGGTTTATAGCTTTTGGCTGAAATTTTTGAATTTTGGCTGTTTACAGTACAGATTACGGAGAGACAGAAACTCATTTGCGATTTTGACTGATACAAAGGCTTTTAACGTGTAGATCATTTAACTTGTAGACCCCATCTTGAGAAAATACTCCGTTTAAAAGTTAGATACTATAGCAAAAACCAAAAGCCGCTAGCTTCAGAGGAAAAGAACAGGTCCTATGACTTTTGGCTGAAATTTTTGAATTTTGGCTGTTTACGATAGAGATTTCGAAAAGAGAGATACTCACTTATGATTTTGGTTGATACAGATATTAGGCTTTTAACGTATACTACAATTAACTTGTAAATCTCATCTTAAGAAAATATTTCATTTAAAAGTTAGATACTGTAACAAAAACTAAAAACCGCTTATAGAAGCTGTAAACAACAAGCCCATATACACATTACACTATGCACGTAAATCCATCTCCTTAGTACATGTCTAAACCTAAATAGATGGAGGCTAAGAATAAATTTATACCCTTACAAAATTTCTACGCACGTACACATATAGCACACGCCTAAACCTAAACTGACGAAAGCTATTCCCAGCCTCATAAAATTTCTATCGAAACGTACTCAATGTACCTAATAGATTAACATCAGGATTTAAATCTTATTAGGTAAAATCGCAGACTCATGATTTCACCACCCACTGAGGAGGTGTCTCTAGGACCGCTATTCACTCGTATGTATTTTCCATGTAAAGGAGAGTTCGACCCAAGTCAACAGGGTGGCTAATACCCGAATTCCGGCCCACTTCTGTCAGGGGAAGGAGATGTCGGCTCAGTTTAACAGGGCGAAGCTGTCACTGGAACCAAGCCCACACGATCCTTAACGCGCGCTTTAACATGCTACTACATGGTAGCCTGCTGCAATTCCATCCTCACGAGAAATTTTGTTATACCACGGTGACACAAAACGGATTGTGCCAAGAACCAATCCAGCGCTGCCACGCGGCCGCATACTGTAGCAACCAATAAAAAAAATATTTTTGCTGTTTTGTACTGTAGCAAACGGATAAAAATATTTTTCCCGTACCATCTACAGTACAAAATAGAAAAAATAATTTTTTATTAGTTGATACAGTAAGACATCCCAGGTGTCAGCGCTGGATTGGTTGGTGACACAAACTAATTTGTGCCACCGTGATATAACAAAATTTCTCCATCCTCACGCACTCTGTAATAACGTTCTGAATTTCTGACGTCTTTTGCTTGATCTGAGCAACGATCTGGCTAATAAGCATGGCCCTATGAATATTCCAGTTTGAGTTAGGGCCCACATGTCAGTTGCAGCTCGTACGCGCCCTTCCGTAAGCGCGGATTTTTTTTTGATAATAAAATGGTGATCAATTAAACAGTAAGGATATGGTTAGGCCAACTGGTAGTGTGAGTTGTCACCCTGTCACTGAAACCTCGCCACAAAGTAATTAACCAACCCCATGTTGACCTCATCCTAGATACACGACTATATACATATATATATGCTTGTATTATAATAGGCTATTAGCAGAGTACTTAGCTTGGTTGCCAAGAAAGCATAAGTCTCGGAGAAATTTCTCGACTACAAGCTTGAACAGGTGAGTGTTGACTTGAATTTAGGCTTGTGCTATAGAAACCCGAGCTACTAATTAATATGGCAGATTTCAATAACTAAACATCTTGATTTTACTCATCAGGACGGCTTACGCTGTGAAACGAAAAATAAATTAATGTTTTAAGAGTTGTTTCATATTTCATTGTTGAGGAGAAACTTTGGCATGCAGTCCAAATTTGCGTTGCATTCTCTAAATTTAATTCTCATCTCATTCCATTTCGAAATTTGTGCGCTAGCTAATTTGTCATTTTGGAAGGAGTGCGATTTAGTTTCAACTAGAAAGAAGCGGGAATACGTCGATAACAAATTTAGCAAACATTTTCGGGCCAATTGAGGAAATTTCTCTTCGAGCTTATTAGAGCCTTGGACACGATAAAGAGAGATTAGTTGCTGTAACTAACACAGTTAGTTAAGCAGACATCCATAAACTCTTCAGGCTTAGCTAGGTCTTGACGTGAAAACCCCGGTTTGATTTTGCAGTAACTTGTACGCGGAATGCTTCTTACCTGTTGACCGGCCGGACGACTGCGACTTATATCTCTCGAGTCTCGACAATTTGTTAGTATATCTCATTTGAAAGGAGGAAACTTTATCTTCAAGCTCGTACGGAAATTTTTGACATTGATTTGATGTTGATGTAGGAACTGGGATAGTAGGATTGCGACGGTGAACACATCACTGGTGCTTTCCTAGAAGATTTACTGCAATTTCGCAGGAGGTGTACAAGCAATATGTTTATAGGCATTCCCTTAGTGAGGAAAAAAGTTAACATATTCTTCTAGAACCAATTTGGAGTTGTATACCCTCGCCAAAAAAAGAAAAAAAGAAAATGGAGTTGAATATAGTACGTGGCAGTTGAAGCTGCCCTTGACTTTGAACACACGTCGATCACCCAACAACAAATCGATTACCTCAAAGAACAAGAGGAACGTTGAACTTGAAATTCAATTAGTATGCATGTTGAGGCACTAAATGTCAATAGACACGTAAGGTTAGGCATCGCGAATTTGGATTCCTGTGACGATCTCATCCCAAGTTGGAAGAAAAGTATACCGGATAGCTGCCGGACGACGTTGAACGATTCTTGGCGTGTAGCAGTGTTCGGCTGACTAAATGGAGGACATGCATTTGCTCCTTTACTACTATGCGTAGAGAAACATTATGAAAACAGTGTTTTGCTGACAAAAATGTTGTCGTTCCTTGTTATCTGATGATTAATGAAAGCTCGCTGCTTCCCCTCAAGAATTAAAAAAGATGTAGGACATGGATACTATTTTTTTATAACTATGAATCTGGTTAAGTATAATTTCTACCATGCTTAAGTTGAGAAACATTATAAAAAAATTACCAAACAAAAAAAATACTAACTCCATTTTTCTTATCTCAAATTCAATTGCAGTTCGAGCGTCATTTGAGCCCTTAACCCTCTTTTCAGCACCAGCATTATTTTGGCTCTCAATTTAACATGCAGGTCAAAACTTATTTTTTTCTTAAAAATCAACTTAGAATTATAAAAATCGCTACAAATAGAGCCAGAAATGGCTCAAATACGGATAGCTACTGGCCCCGCTCATTTTGACTTCAACTTCTGGCTCATTTTTTACTATTCCTAAATTTCGTCTTTTTCTGTTTTTTAGCTTATTTTGAGCTTTTGTCGGTTTTTTCCTATATGCGTTTGTATTATCCGTAATGGGCTAACATGTTTTTTATATTTTAAAATTTAATTACATAAAATAAGTCACCATTAGCTACAGTATAATTTCAGCTAATTACAGTAAAATTTTAGTCGTAAACTATTTTTTCAGTCTAAATGATGGCACCAGAATATTGGACGAGCCACGTCCACACCCATATTTTCAGTCGAACATGTACGAATTTGAATATTATATTCCTGAAGCGTATGCAGAGACGTCCCTGTATCTAGTACGTTCCATTGTACTACGTGAACAGTGAATTAGTAGACTTCGTGCGTACCGAATGTGTCGGTACAAGCTACCGGCCGGTCAAAGTTTGAAGTTTCCAACTCGAAAAAGTGGTAATTTGTCTGTTAGTTTTAATTAGATGATGTAAACACCGGGGGTTAAGTGCTGTGCTGACCACGCCGACGACTCACCGGTGAAGTGATCAAGCTGGCCGTGCGCGCACCTCAATTATGAAGCTCACAGTCGCACGACCGCGAGCCCACGTTGCCGCCAAAAACCACAGCTGTCTGCTAAAGCTAGGCTGTTAACGTGCGCGCGCAGCCGAAGGTTAAGGGGGTGATCAATATGACTTATGGCTTAAAGCTTAAGCTTATTTTTGCACTATTTATAATTTCGTCTTTTTCTGAATTTTTGATTTTTTTTTGAGTTTTTTTGTCTGTTCTTTTTTTTCTCGTATTCGTTTGCGTTGTCTGTGATGGACTAACATATTTTTTATATTTTTCAATTTTTTAAAATTTAATTATGTTAAATAAGCTCTCTCCATTCTGATGTTTTTTCACCAAATTCATGTTGTTTTTCAATATAAGCTTTCAACCACCGAACCGATCACCACCTAAGTGATGAGTTTGAATTGAACGCTTCCGGCACTCACGCGTTGTTCCCCGGCGACCCAGCGATGAGTCGCCAGCCAGTCCCGTCCATGGTATGTGCACACAAATTCCACGATTTGTCAGTGGTGCGGTGCATGGCGAAGCTTTGCGGCGAAGCTTTAGGCCTGATTCTAAAGTACCGAGGTTTTTGTCTGAAATTGTGTTATATCAATCTGCTATTTTTCAGAGATATTTAATTAAAGAAAAATAAAAAAATATCATTATATCTTTATAGATAATATAAAGGAAAAAATAAAAATAAAAAACTACGTTAAAAAATCAATACATCCCAAATATCACTATTTAGAATGAGATCTTAATCTAGGGATGCATCCTTGTCATATTGTTATAGCCGAAAACACGTTTGTTGCCAGTCTCGGAGACATGTTAAAAACATGTAGAGTGGACTAGTGGAACCTATAAGATCAATTCCTTTGCGATACCGGCTTGAATTGGAGTATTAATTAATACAAGGGTTTTTTATTGGTCGGAAAAAATTGTAGATGAGGGATAATAAACAGGTGTAATAATTGTACGATCTCCAACAAAAAAATGTATGTGGGGGATCTGCCCACCCCTTGATGGCGTGTAACTGGTGGCGGCTTGGCTATTCACTTTGTCTAGTTTACAAAAACAAGTTATTTGAATATTGATATGGTCTCTAAAATATAACTTTGATCACAAATTGTTATTATAATATATTTATAATATTCAATAAAATTTATGATTTTTATATATCTAATCTAAATATTTAAAAAATATCAATAGCTAAAATTTTCAAAGCTTGATTATACATATTTCAAAACGATTTGTTTTTTAAACCGGAGGAAGTAGTCTATTTCTCTCCTAAGTGCTCTTTTTTCCGAAAACATAGCCTATCCGTTTTGCAATATCTGCCTCTGTCCATCCAAGAAACCAAGAGAGTTAGGGATCGTACAATTATTACTCCTATTTTAAATAATGTTGTAAAAGAATATTGAATTGCTGTATGTCATTTAATTAAGTTACATTTGAAATGCAGGATTTTTTTTCCTGATTTCTACACAAATTAAATTATTTCATATGAAATTCTTACGAAACACGTGCGAAGTTCATTTGTTTCAAAAGGAAATCTAACAGGGGAATAGGGATTGATTATCTTTTTTAATTTAGTTCCTTCTCGATCTACGCAGGAATTGATTATCTTTTTAGATTTAGTTCATCCTCGATCTATGCGCAGAGGGATCGGACAAATATTGCAAAATTGAGGGAGTAAACATTGCTAGCTGGCATGCACAGGTCTCGGAATCACTCTGCTTGTGGGGTCCGGCTCTCAGCGTCTCATGGTGCCGTTTTCTTTCTTTTCCACAGTTTGTCAACGGAGGCGAAGCTTTGCAGCGAGGCTAGCTCCGACCGGTCGAGTCTTCCGTTTAATCCGGCTGTTAGGCGCGTTCAGGTTGACCCGACGGCCGCGCCGGTGGCAGGCAGCAAAAGCTTCGTTCGCAAGAAAGTAATCAGCGGCGACTCTTTATAGCTCGAACAAACGGCAGCGTCCGGCGTCGCGTTGTCTCCGTGGAGACGACGACGCACGAGTAGAGTCGTGGCGCGCGTGTACAGTAGGTTGGTGCTTAAGATATCAATCGTGTCCTTTTCTGCTATGGCCGATAGTTTATGGATAAATTTTTTTATTGTGATTTTTAGTTTAATTTTTTTAATTCTAATTATTTATGAGAGAGTATATAAAGAGATGCTCACGTGTGATTTTAACTAATATAGATGAAATCGGAACAGTGTCTACTACAATCGACTTGTAAACTCTACCTTAAAAAGACACCCCGTTTAAAAACTAATTACTGTAAAAAGTCAAGCTATAAACCTAAAAGAACCCATTCCTTGGGCCTGTTCTTTTTTATTTCGGTTCATGGCTTTTGGTTGTGATTTGTAGTTTTTAGAATGTTCATGAGAGAGTATGAAATAACAGAAACTTGTGTGCGGTTTTGGCTGATATAAATAAAGTTGCTACAGTATGTACTATAATTAACTTGTAGATATCGTCTTAAAAAGACACTCCGTTTAAAAACTAATAACTATAGAAAAACCAAAAAATAGTCTTTAAAATCTAAAAAGAAGAGCCCCTTGTCTCGGCCGGACATGCAGCGTCGATACGGTATGTGTCGCCGTCTGCATATTTATCACTTCGTTTTTGGCCGTGCTCTTTTGGTTTTAAAGTTGATTTATGTTTATACTATCTACGGTAATTAGCTTTTAAACGATGCATTTTTTAAGACGAAGTTAATAGAAAAATTATAGTAAAAAGTATACTGAGTTCAACTGTACCGACTAAAAATCACATATAATTATTTATCTCTTTATATTATCTCTCATAAATAATCTACAATTAATATTTAAATCATAAACTATAAACCACCAACCGAAAAAACCCATTATCCAGCGTTTCTTCTGCTCAGTGTTGGTGTCCCAACATACTTCCAAATTAAAAGTCGGCTTCCAGAAAGAGAGGTTTGACCTGAGGGCAGGTTTCGCTAATTAATTTGAGGGCCATCTTGACATGATGCATCAGCAAATGCTCGTCCGACTGCTATGGCCTACGGGGGCAATTGGGCGGATATTGGATGGTTTTTTTTCGGACGATGATTTATTGGTATGGTTTATAATTTTTAATTTTAGTATAAATATTTATATGAATAAAGTGAATATCGATAAACATAGCTGTTTCAAAATACTTTTATGATAATTCGTTTTAAAAAACAACAAAAAAATTGTTCTGTTTGTTTATTCATTTGTTTGGAGGAAATCATAAGTCATAAGTTAAAAAAAATATTTTTTTATCCGGTTCACTATTCCTAAATTTCCTCTATTTTTAAAACGAAATCCCCAAACTTCCAACCTCCGCTTCAGCAGCCACATTGGCCAACTCAGGGAAGTCTGTTATAAAACATTCGGCGGAAGTGAGCACTAAAATGGCAAAAGTGAGTCCAGAAGGTCCCTTTGGAAGAAAGTAATTCCATCGGAAGCAGTTTAATTTTTATAGAAATTAAAAAATCCCGTATTTAAATGAGGCCTAAAATGGCAAAAGTGAATACAGAAGTAACTACTAACGTCCCTTTTCGAAGACAGTAATTTCACCTGAAACAGATTAATTTTGGTATGAATTAAAAAATATTGTATTCTAAACAAGGCCTAAAATGACAAAAGTGAGTCCAGAAGTGAGCACAAGTGTAAACAGAGGCAAGTTAAAGGAGTGAGAAAGTAAATTGAAGGGAGCCAAGTGAAGCAACCACGCATGTTTAGAGAGACGTGGTGTAATTTTCTCTTTAATACAAGTATAGAGACTTTGGTTTGTGCTGTAATAGCCTACGGACATATAGGATCAAATATTGTATTCAGGTAGTAAATGAATGCCTCTGTTTTTTAGAATCTCTTAGTGCTCGATAAAGATTTCGACCGTTCGATGCTTAACCCCTCAGCTGTCGTAAACTCTTACTAGTCGTAAACTTTGACGATAGTTTCGTCAGCTCAGCGTTTGACCACTCACTTGATCTCCCTACCGATGCTATTGACGGTGATCAAGTGGACGACTCGACGAGCGATCTAGTGGACGGATGAATGCTATCTTGCCACGCACTACTCTGTTCGTAACGAGAACAAGTCAAAAACGATGCCCAGAAAACACTCCACCGTTGCCGACAAACTTTTCCAGAATAGATCTGATCTTTTATTCCTGAATCATCCTCTGCGGCTACAAAGTGCCCTCGCGGCACTCAAACCCTAGCACAAAAACTCTCAAAACTTTCTCTCCAAAATCGTGCAAAAGTTGTGCCTAAACACTTAACATCTCTCATCTTTTATATGCTAGAGCCCCAAAACATATCCTCATCAACACGGACACAAATTTCCATCCGATTCCGAAAATTAAGAGACCCAAAACCCATCTAAACATGTGTTTTACAAAATCTTTGAACCTTTCAGTTATGGACTCCTTCCATAACTCTTTCTAACTCGTCACATGTCGAACCCTCCAGGACCGCACCTTCTATAACTTCTTCACGTATCATCCACATTTGATCTCCACGTGTTCCAGTGTGTGCACGATCACCTCGTGACATACTCGATCACCTGAAGCTCGGAATTCCCCATACTATTTTCGGTCCTCGTCATCGACCATTACCGTCTCCACGCCCAACCTGCACATACAAAGACCAAAAAACGTTTTCTCGGCACAAGTTCTCTCCAACTTGACCAACATCAGTCAACACATGCATAACACACCCTTGTCCATCCATAAACACGAATCAAATCATCTACAACCTCAATTTCCATAATTTCTAAAAATCAACCTTAGACAACTCAGTAAGACCGATCTAACCACTGAGCGCACGCCAGTCACACCGTTGGCCCAACACGAATACTCAAAGATTACGAGTACTGGGGGTACTCAAAAGCCACAAGTAGCGATGACCAACAACCAAGCCATGTAGCTACAACAACCGACTAAGTACTGTGGCTACCGATCACCGATTACCGACCAGGTACTGTAGCACCGATTATCGATCATTGAGTACTGACAATGTACTGTAGCTCAGACTACCGACAATCGACCAGGTACTGTAGCTACCGGCAACCGACCAGGTACTATAGCTACCGATCATCGACTACCGAGTACCGACCGTGCATCGTAGCACCGACCATCGATCACCGGCACCGATCAAATCGTAGGTCGACTATCGACTGTGCATCGTAGTACGACTTGGTACTGTAGTACCAACTACCGAGTACCGATCAGGTACTGTAGCACCGACTACCGATCACCGAGTATCGACCAGATACTATAGCACCGACTACCAAACACCGAGTACTGATCAGGTATTGTAGCATCGACACGAGTCTTGACTGTGCATCGTAGCACCGACTACCATCACCGACCGCCCACCGTAGCTACGATCGGTTCACTGTATATTACGTCCGATTCATTGTAGCTTTCAAAGGGTCTCTAAGTCTGGGGTCTCCGACTGATACAGTACATCGGATTCTTCGACTACTCTCCGATACAAAGGTGCATCCGTAACTTTTACAAACGTAAATTTCAATGCAATCCAAACATTAATTATTCATCATTACTATATTCACGATCTATCCACGTGATCTAACACTACATATAATTAAGCCCTCAATTTGCCTCAAAAAACTTTTACAGGACAACTGAAGCGCTTTTCCTATTTTATATTGTAATCATGCACCTATACTTACAAGGATCTCTCCTGCAATTTACTCAAATAGAAACCACCAACATAACCAAAGAAAGAAAAAAGAGCAAATCTTGCCCGTTCAAGAAAACAAATCTCCCTTTAATTTTTTTTGGGAAATACAATACTAATGAACACATGACTCGTGACAAATGTTTGAAAAGCACTCGTGACAGCTAAAACTAGAAGCTCAACCTAATTAATCTTGTTTGATCAAATGACGTATACACGCAGAGCCGCACATACGCTAGCATTAGGCCCTTTTTCCGTCTTTTAGCTTGGATTTGTCCGAAAACTAAAATAAACGGAGCACTTTTTCCAAACAACTTCTTAATGCCCTGCTCGTTTCGGTTTCAGCTTTTGGTTTATTTTTCACTATTCATAAATTTCATCTGTTTCTGAACTTTTAGCTTTTTTTGAGATTTTTTGCTGGTTCTTTTTTCCGTAATTATTTGCGTTGTCCGTGATGAGCTAGCATATTTTTTCTATTTTTAATTTTTTAAAATTTAATTACGTCAAATAAGTCACCTTCGATTCATGATGGAATTTCACCACATAAGATCAATTTCAATTTATAAGCACATCTTTTCAAATTTCAACCGAAGCGGGACGTTGCTTTTTCAAATAGTTTTTTGAATTTTAAATTGTGTACGTCGTCCTTACTGATGTCCCCATCATCCACTTTGTTTTAAAGTACAGACAAAACCGCTAATCACAAATAAAAGCTATTAGTCGTAGCCGGAAAAAATAACTCCTAACAGATGAAGCACCGATCGAGCTAGATCTTTCCTACGTAATTAATTACCTACGGGCACCCGCTAATCCGCCCCCGTGGCGGCTCGCCATTTGCCGCCCCGTGCTAACGAAATTGAGCGAGAGGCGGTTAATTATGTGGTGATGTAGGCGATTAGCTAGGTTAGGCATGCATTCAAGACTAATCGTACGCGCGAAATATGTTTACAGACTGGATCGTCCTGTACGCATGCAAGTCCCCATCTTAACACGTCGGTGCTAAGGCCAGTCGTACCAGCGGTGACACGTACGAATCGCGTACCATTTGGTTTGTTTGTACGCGTTGCATGGCAGCGTCCTCTTCGGATAAGCGCTGGAATCTTGGCCTCTCCGGATAGGTGGCGCGCAGCAAGAACAGCTCAGCGCGTACGTCACCTCGGCTCGCACGGTGCGGTAAACAAAATTGCCACCTTGCACAGGTGCTGTTGTTTTTGGCTGCGATTTATGGTTTTTAGCTAAAATTTTTAAATTTTAACTGTTTACGATAAAGATTGCGAAGAGGGAGATACTCGCTTGCAATTTTGGTTGATACATATGTTAGACTTTTAACGTGTACTACAATTAACTTGTAGATCTCATCTTAAAAAAAGACTCTATTTAAAAATTAGATACTGTAGCAAAAGCCAAAAACCGCTTTTGAAAGCAAAAAAAAAGAACACCCCCTATATCTTTGCATTGGTTGATGAGCTGATAACAACCAGTGAGGGCCCAAAAACTTGTCATCCGTGACGCTGTGCCACTAGACATGTCCACATTTGGTGTGAAGAAGACATATGAAGATTCTCTGTTTATTTCTGTTTTATTAACAAGCGGCTTAATTTTACACGGATGTTTTCCAGATACGTATATACAGTACAATGCAAAACCTGTAAATCGGGCCTTAGTTTACTAGTAACTCTGCAACAGTGGCAACTAAAGAATCGCAATTTCTCGAAAAACTAAAGAATTACAAAGGTATACTTCTTTTTCGCAACTTTTCAAAATGAGGACAGGACACAAGAGCTTTACCTCGTTCCATTGGTAGAAGAGAATACAACACTAACTAGGGGCGGAGCCAAGTGGAGCAACACCTCGAGTTGGGTAATACATCATAGATAGTATTTACTATATATAAGATAGTGTTTTTAAATTTTATAATAGGTTTTTAATCTTAGATCTAGGGCTGAAGCCCAGGTAGTCTTGGGCGGCCCCGCTCGTTTCGGGTTCAGTTTCTGGCTTCTGGTTATTTTTTACTATTCATAAATTTGTCTTTTTATGAATTTTTGATTTTTTGAGCTTTTTTATCGGTTCCTTTTTCCGTATTTGTTTACGTTGTTCGTAATGAACTAGCATATTTTTCTATTTTATTTTTTTTAAATTTAATTATGCCAAATAAGCCATCTTTAGCTACAGTGAAATTTCAACCGCTACAGTGTAATTTCAATCATAAGTCACAGTTTTTCAGTCCAACCGAACGAGGCCTCGCCACTGACAACAACACAAAAAAGTCCACAAGATGCCATACTTTTTTTTTTGAAAAAAATGGTATTTGACGTGGTTAATTAAGATTGCGCATGCATGTCCCGGCCGGATCAAAGGCCTTGACTGCCCCATGTCCATATGCACGGACTGTGCATGCATCTACATTCGATCCAGTCCAACGCCGCGACTCGTTCCTCGGTTGCTTTCATGCCGCGCTGCCAACCACCAACGCAAACCCACTCGCGTTCCAACCTGCATCTGATCTCTCTCCATTCTCTCTTCGAGTTGGTGCCTGTTCATGCGTGAATGCGTGATGCGATGTATGCCGCCTCTGACTCTTCCTTCCTCCTGTTGATTTTGAACGCTTCCAGCTCCACTACGGCCATGTCCGGAACATGGTCCAGTGCCACTGTGTAATCTGGCGTGCATGGATGCCCCATTTGGTGCTACTGCAAAGCTGGAAGGGAAAAGGTGCCTTTTTTTTGTAGGTAGGTTGCACTTTATAAAGTGTTTAATTAAGAGTAAGATGACAAAAAAATACTATTAGCATCAATGCTATTATTAGAGGACTCATGGATGGTAGCTTAGACATTTTAAATATATATAGTATTATACCGTGAATATTCGTGGAGATAGATAATTCGGAGGCACTCCTTTTTCTCTGGAAATTTGGGCATACATGGTTAGGCATCTTTTTTAGAACCTAATACACAACAGTAAGGAGCGACAGAATGAAACCCTGGAAATCCATAAGTAACCGATCGACTCGAGATGTGTTATTGGTGAGAATCAAACGTTGGTCTTTCTGTCACGAAACATGTGCGCCATACCAGTTGGACTACTTTGCAGTCCGCAGGACTGAGCAAGTAATAAATATTTTCACATATATTTTATTCAAAATTAGACATTGGCTCTTGTTCTTTTAGCCTGGTTTTTGACTGCGCTTTTTAAGACGACGATGGATGGTAGAGATATTAACGTAGACGGCGCACTCAATTTTGAATTAGACAACCATTTGAAAAACCGTTGTTTTGATTTTTGGAGAAGTAAAAAAAAGAATAAGACCATTATACTATTTTTCCCGTAAGTTATGACACAAGTTACAAGATAAGGCAAAGGATCTGTTCTTTTCCTCTGAATCCGGTGACTTTTGGCCCTGTTCTTTTTAGTTTCTAAAAACTGCTTTTCGACTTTTCTACAGTAACTAGCTTTTAAACGGAGTATTTTTTCAAGATAGGATCTACTAGTTAATTATAGTACATACTTTACTGACTTCATTTATGCCGGCAAAAACCGCACGTGAGTTTCTGTTACTCTGTAATTTATCGTACAAACAGCACAAAAGTCACAAATCGCAGCAAAAAATAACAGGCCCTTTGGCTTTTGCTATAGTACCTAACTTTCAAACGGAGTATTTTCTCAAGACGGGGTCTACAAGTTAAACGATCTACACGTTAAAATCCCAACATCTGTACCTGCCAAAATCGCAAGTGAGTATCTATCTCTCGTAATCAGATCAGAAATGTACCAAAATTTAAAAATTTCAGCTAAAAACGATAAGCCGCAGTCGAAAAGAATATGCCTAAAGTAAGCTTAGGTTGGCTCAGACAACTACATGTGAACATCACAAGGATATTGATTTTGGTATTGCAGGGGCTTTTGGAGATCTGTCATATCTGTTTGGGATAGATCATGGATGAATTATTATTTACTCTAATGGACCCAGCACCCCCGCAAAAAAAAAAAGAAACGAAAAGAAAGAAAGATTAACCAAGCAGGGCCTGTGCTGAAAAGAGACGATTGACAAGGTGTAAACTTGTAAGAACATTCAACTGGTTGAAAGCGGCAGCTGCTCCTGCTGCTGCAACTTCAGCAGTGACCAAAGCCATTGGTTTCTTGGGGAGCAAAATTGCTCCTGCATTTTTTTTCCACATCTCTGGGGAGGGGTGGACCCACCCCAGGGGAAGGGGGCCAGTCTTAGATTTCGGTATATATATTAGAGGGAGAAGTGACTTCCCCTCCGCCATAGCCATATTACATTCCAACCAATTCCAAAGATTTATCTCAGCTCTCAAAACCTTCAGGGAGACGATTTCTGTTCGTGCTTGGGTTGCTACTCCGTGACCACCAGGTGAGGAGCATGGTGTTGTTTCTTTTCTTGCTACCAAATTTGATCTAATTTTGCTCTTGGCTTGGGCTTTTATTCTTCGTGGGGATTGGAGTTGGTGCTTGAGGTGCCAGGTGCAGAGTTCTTTAGCCAAAATGTGATCTTTTGAGGTCACTATGAAATCTAGCTATGCCTGATGTAATGCATAACTTGCTGGATTGGTTTCTTCTTCGGGGGTTCTGTTTATGAAGTGCTGAAACGCAGAATTTCTTCTGGTACCTGCCTGTTGGTTAATGTCCATGTGTTATTAACATGGAGCTTCTTGGGGTTCCTCTGTTTTTTTCCCTCAAGATGACTTCACAAGCGTAAACTGTTGGGGAAACAGAAGGGGGGTTTATAATTCTTCAGGTCTCTGGGTCTCGCTCAGTTGAATGCAATGCAGGTTACTTCTTGGGCTCTGTTTTTAGAGGTCTCAAATGCAGCAATCCTGCATCAAAATGCAGCCTTTAGGCCTCTGTGACATTTTTTTCTTCGTAAAAGTGCCTGTTTTAGAGGCTTGGCTTCTCTTTTGCATTCAGCCATTTTTATGGTTATGTGGTGCCAGTTGCAGAATTTTTGGATGTTTTGGTCTCGGGTCATTTCTGACGGCTGCTTCTTGTTGGCGTTTGGTTCTTCTCTGCCTTTGACCATGTCACACGAGCAGAATTATTCCTTTTCTCTATCTTGCAAGTTGTTTGCGATCACTTTTCCACCTGAAACTAATTTGCATCTCTGAATTTTACACTAGAAGTTTCAGTTTATGGGATTGTATCGACACGGATGGGCTGAAGTTCTTGGCATCGAGATCCCCAGTCCGAGAACAAAAGACATCAACATGGTGAACAAAGTTTCTGCTCCTTGGAATGAACAAGAGAAGATGACACTGAAAACACCAGGTCAAACAAAAATCTTCTCCAAGGGCACACTGGTGCCGTCACTGAGCTTCAAACAGTGGGAAGTAGGAGAGAAAGCCATAGGTTCGATGGATCATAAGAGCAGGCCAAGTCGGATAAACGTCGCCGACGACCAGAGGAACTCTGATCTTTTCTTGGCATCGAGTCCGAAAGCTTCCTCCAGCCCCAAATGTGAGCTTGATGCTGCTGCAGTGAAGCTTCAGAAGGTGTACAAGAGTTACCGGACGAGGCGAAACCTCGCCGATTGCGCAGTCGTCGTCGAGGAGCTATGGTATGTGTCAGTTTCTTCAGTTCTTGAGCATTGGAACAGTCAATCTTAGTGTTAAAAAAAATTCAGATTAATTTGTGATTCTTGGTGCAGGTGGAAGGCACTGGACTTTGCATCATTGAAGCACAGCTCGATATCGTTCTTCAACGGCGAAAAGCCCGAAACCGCTGCGTCACGGTGGGCAAGGGCAAGGACAAGAGCAGCCAAGGTAATTACAGTTGTCGATTCGTCAAAATGATCTGGTGATGCCTTGTGTTTTCGTCGAAATTGCAGCTGTTTACGCAATTTTGTTTGGCTGTTTAGGTTGGGAAGGGCTTATCGAAGAATGGGAAAGCACAGAAGCTGGCATTGCAGCACTGGCTCGAAGCTGTAAGTCACATGCTACTTAATTCTAGCACTAAACTAGTGTGCTTTTAGTGAGATCGTTGCAAATAGTTTACTAATGTTGCCGTTTTATGTGTTTGGTCAGATTGATCCCAGGCATCGATATGGGCACAATTTACATATCTATTACGATGTCTGGTCCAGGAGTGAGAGTACAGAACCATTCTTTTATTGGTAAATAAACCTGAGCTTCTTATACCTATTATAGCTTTTCCATTTGTGTCATTTAAAGCCTGGGACTAATAATGTGCCAATCGTTTTACATAATCAACAGGTTAGACATTGGGGAGGGCAAAGAAGTAAATCTTGAGAAGTGCCCTCGGAGTAAACTTCAGAGCCAGTGCATCAAGTACCTTGGACCAGTATGTTCGTCAACTCTTAACACATGAGAAAAGCATTATTAAAAAATATATTCAAATTTCAGTATGTTGAATAATCAAAACATCATCTGATCCTTTCTTGTGTCTCCCGTTCTGAATTACAGAAAGAGAGGCAGGACTATGAAGTTGTTGTGGAGAGTGGCAAACTTATGTACAAACAAACTGGAGTTCTTGTGCACACTTTGGATGATTCCAAGTGGATTTTTGTCCTCAGCACCACAAAGGCATTCTATGTTGGCCAGGTAAATAAAATTTTCTCTTCACTAGCTCGGAATTTATAGTGCCACCAATACGCAGATATACGCGATGTATGATCCAAGGTACATTTCTCTGCATTGGTTCTGAAGTTCTTTGTATCGGTTTTTACTATGTGCAGAAGAAGAAAGGATCGTTTCAGCACTCGAGCTTTCTAGCTGGTGGAGCCATAACCTCTGCTGGAAGATTAGTGGTCAAAGACGGAATTCTGAAGGTATGCTCAAATAGAGAAATTCTATTTTCAGACCATCAAATCACATTGCGAGTTAACAAAACAGAGTTCATCTGATATAACTGATGGTGTCCTATTTCTTCAGGCAATATGGCCATACAGTGGCCATTACCTACCGACTGAGGAGAATTTCAAAGAGTTCATCCGCTACCTTCAGGATAACGGCGTAGACCTCACCGATGTCAAGGTAAATGTAAGAAAATTTAGCATTTACATGTCACTTGATCGTTTGCTCATAATAGTTACTACTATAATAATCAGAACTGCAATGACTAATGACATATGAATTCTATGATTTCTTTCAGAAATGCCCAATTGACAAAGATGACGAGTACCCCTTGCTGAACAAACCTGATACTCAGCCTGACACCACCGTCTCCGACGGCACCAAGATAACTGAAAACAACACAGCAGCTGCTACTGAACATCTAAGCGAAATCAAGTCCGATGACGCTAGCAACGACGACATAGATCATGCGACAGTCGACGATGGAAACATGAGTGAGGCCGAGGAAGATGTTGACACTCCGATGGACTCCCACAACACTGACACCGAAGACGAAGAGGTGAACAACTCAGAGCAGCAGCCACCGGCAACTGCTGCTGCTGCTGCTGCTGCTGACCACAGCAAGAACCACCTGACGTGCCGGTGGTCGACGGGCACCGGCCCCCGCATCCGGTGCGTCCGTGACTACCCGCAGGACCTCCAGTCCAGGGCCCTCGAGCACGTCAACCTCTCGCCGAGGCTCGCGGGCTCCCCGTCGAGGAAGAGGGACCCGGTGCCATCTCCCCGTCCCAGCCCCGGGATGATACTGTCGCCGAGGCTCGCATCCATCGGGTTCCAGCCTCCGACAGTGTCTCTCACGCTCCCTGACTCCAAGAGGAGCAGATTGCAGTGAACAATTTTGTTTGCATAGCTAGGTGATCAGAAATTCAGAATAACAACTGGCCTAATATTTCTGACAGGCCAGTGATTCTTTGCTCCTAGGTTAGCATATTACTCGATTTTTTCAGTTTATTGTGTACTTGATGGTACAATTTGTCAGTTTGTAGATACGACCATTTATTCTTTTATTGGATGTACATAAAGATCGCATGTAGATTGCTTGAAAAGAAATGGAAAAGAGGAAGGATGGAATTTATTTAAAGAAAGATGGCATGAGGAAGGATGGAATTTGTAGATACGACCAGTGAATTTATTCTTTTCAGGCTGATCAGAGTGAAGGTCGCAAGATTTGAAAATATTATATATGGCGTAGTCATGCCATTGAAGCATGAAGTCTTCTTTTTATTTTTTTTCTCTATTGACGATTTGGTCAAGACCCTCGGCTTGAGGACCGGCGTCTAGTTGAGCTGCCGCTTGTCTTCACACTTCTTCAGTCTAATTCCAAGGCTGCTTAGCTTTGACCACTTCTGCAACCGATTTAGTTTTTGTTGCCTGTAAAAATCCGGTAAAAGCATTCTCATGTCTAAAAGTTTGAAAATTTGTGTTTCAACAAATTCGACTTTGCTGTACATATATTGCGAAGTCGATGACGCATTCCATTGGATGTCAATGTCGGTAGATTTCACATACATGAAATATTCAAATGCTAAAGTTTGTGTGATCAAATATGCATGACTACCATTTCAAAAAAAAAAATGCATGACTACGAAATAATCCATAACAAGCTTTCAAACGCATGCGGAGCGATTTAAACCTTGGTCTTCAAAAAAAAATGTTTTCTTCAGGCTTACTTTCGTCCCTTTACTTTGAAAAAGGCCAAATAGGTCATCAAACTTTTGTTTTCAGATCAAAGAGAGACCTTAGTCCACATGACGTGCCACATACGCATGGTGAGTGGGATCCTAGGCAAGTCAGACAACAGGAAAATACTTTTTTTTTTGCCCTTCCATCTATTCCACCAATATGTCATTACTTTCCCCAGAAACAAATAAAATTTCAACCACCCCCTGTGTTCGGCTGTTCCAATGGAGGGCGAACCCTAGCAAGCGACGAGCAACAGCGATGGCCAAAGGCGAGCGACTGATTTAGCATTGTCTACCAAGATTTTGCGTACGCACACACGCATGCACTCTATTTAGTGGCGACCGATGGAGACAATGGAAGTACTCCGTTCGGTCACAAATATATATTTTTTTGGAAAACAAACAATAGAAAAAAAATGAAACTTTAGATATTGATATCTTTCTAAATATTTATATCAGATACATAAAAGTCATATGTGTAGATTTGTCTTAAAAAATACTTTCATAATATTATAATTTTATTAGATTTTGTAAATATATTACAATATAAATTAGTGATTAAAGTAACATTTGAGGGACCATATCAATAGCAAAACGACCAGAGGGAGTAAGAATACATATTTTTTCGTTTTTTAATATGAAGTTCTAGTCATCTAGTTAGTATAGTGTCGGACCCGGATTTTTCAATCCAGAATCCCCTGTGATTCAGTGCACTATTCTCTGGATTAGTAGATAGTGCACACAGGTACATTGCTGTATCAATTCATACATCGCATAAACCATAATATTACATATCAGAGTTTAAATTACACCGCGTTGGGCGACAGTTTACAAAAGGGCCAAACATGCCAAATATCTACATTACAAGATAGCAGCAGAAGCAAAAACAGAAGTAAGACCATAATCCACAGGCAAGCGACTAAGGGGTAAAGGTGTGCAACATATACTATCTAATCCTAGGTAATATATGTGCACACAATCTCTATTAAGTCTACTTGTCTGGAACCCGAAATTGAAGATACTGCCCTAATTTCCCTTGTTGTTTCCTTCATCCGTGGCAGGGGCATCTTCATAAGCATAGTGATCCTGGGTTCCTGTTTCTGATTTTGGTAATACGAGTGTGAGCACAAATCTATCGTGCTCCGCGAGCTAATACACAGGGTGCAATAAATAACATGCATAGCTTATCAAGGAAAGGTTCGGGTTATTTTATTTGCTATAAATTGCTTTTAAATATACTACATAGAAGATTCCCT
Source organism: Bonia amplexicaulis (assembly GCA_036346245.1). Taxonomy (NCBI): domain Eukaryota; kingdom Viridiplantae; phylum Streptophyta; class Magnoliopsida; order Poales; family Poaceae; genus Bonia; species Bonia amplexicaulis. The sequence continues at coordinate 15,619,714 of CM070748.1, forward strand.
AAGACCTAGCTATTTGAACTTAAATCATAATGTGTGAAATAAGGCAATAATAATAGTAATCCATATGCCATCCACCGTTACATGGCCTTTGCATTATATGCTAATTGTTTAGCGTTATAACCGCTTACATTTTCACTAGGATGATACCCAAGGCAACACAAATCAGGGTTACCAACACCCCCAACTTTTCTAATTCCACTCACAAAGTTTATTGAAATAGAACTATATCTAGTTAAGTTTCCATGTCCGCCTTGACCGTGGGCACGTCTATTCGAATAGTTTTGACTCTGTAGAGTTTACACACTTTAACCATAAGTGACAATCCGCTCGTTACCCACATGATTCCTTAGTCATGCGGTTGAGTAGACCATCACATTAACTGTTCAAAATACCTCGCCCCTTCCATCATCTCACCCATATGGGCTTCTCCCGTTTGCGGCAGGTCCCATAAGTTGTGCGGGATGTTCTTCCCCTATGCAGCTAGCAGCTGGACTACCCACATCGACTAGCACGCCGTGGAAAACTTCACCCTCTGTGAGTGTCCTGTTGTGGGGGTGGCCCAACCCCCCGTGACTGGGCCTTGCAACTAGCCTAATATGTAATATGCCGAATAGTGTAGAGGAATATACCAATGTAAATATACCAATGTACCCTCATCCTTTGTAAGTACTAAGGGGTAGAATGGAGATTTCTCGTTCTACCCCACTCATGTATATGAACCCCTAGGTGAGGCAGGAGGAGGGGCATCATCTCATTCTCACTCACCATCTCTCCCTGTGTTGGCTCTCTTCTCCTTCTACTAATCCCCTTCTTTACTGTTTGGCCAGTAGCCACAACATGTCCCATTCAAGTCGTCACACAGACAGCCACTTGCACTACCTCACCTCCTCCACCGATGAGATGACTTTTATGGTCTAGTAAATCTACTAAGCCAAGTTGTACTTTACAGATTTGTGGTTGCACTTGTATTACACAGGAGGTCATGATGAGATTCAGTCCTTAGGGTTATCTGGGTGGTTCTACCACTAACCACACTCTCATGCACCACTGCACCAGCCTCCGAACCATCCACCCAGATAATTAAGCAAATTAGGATTTTTGGGAACATAAAATAGTCATATCAAAATATATCCGTCATTTCCACAATGACTTCCCAAACTAGTTTCTCAAGATTGAAAGTGATATTTAGGGCACTTTAGTTCCCTTGATTATCTAAGTAGTACTAAGCAGTGGCTTATAATTACGGACTTATTTTTGAAAGTGGTACCATTATAATTTTCACTAAGTTGACAAGGCTCAGATAATCAAGTGTCCAAAAATGAGTGTAATACTAGCAAGATCATTAATGGGCATATCACTATAATATGAAATTCAACATAAATTTGCACATGAAATAACAGCATGCAATTTGCTAATTTAAAAATGAAATTAATTTGCAGAAAATATGGATTCAACATGATCAAAGTATTGACTCGCCTTGGTCACAGTTGGCTTGGTCTTGATCATCGAGCATTGCTTCAGCTTTGGCTTCCTTTTCCTGGGCCTCGTATGCTATTTTTACGTTGCGCGAAAATTTTGGATAAAAATTAGTAAACCAAATAAATTCTCACAAAAAATTCAAATGAGCTTCAAAAATTATGGTTTCCATTCCATTGAATAGGGGTCGAATTTAGATGAATTTAGAAATTTGTTTCATTCAATTTGGAGTTAAAATGAATAAGTTATGCCCTTTTAAAGTTCTCAGTTTTAATAAATCCAAAAAATAATTAAACTCTGAGAGGTGGGACCCACAACAGGGTTTTTTTAGTTTTCCTTCTATTTTATTTCCTTCTCTCTGTGTCTATGACAGGTGGGGTTTGTCACTATTTTAATTAAAGGGGCATGGCCCACATGTCAGTGACTCATTGTTTTAACTACCAATCATTAGCCCTAACTGCTGTCTTAACGGTAATTAATGACTATCTTAACCGCCAATTAAAAGCGCTCTCTCTCTGCTATAGTCACTCCTCCCTCCGACTGAAGAATGGTGAGCTCGCCGTCGGCGGAGGAAGCGCCGGCCAGCCATGAGCATTCCAAAAATGGGATGCTCATGCACGCGCGCACGCCTGGGCTCGGTCCCACCAGCCAATTTGTGGGTGGCAGCAGAACAGGGGAAAAGCAGGCACGATGAAACACAGTGTTAGAGTTCGGTTGCGGGCTAGGGGAGTATCTCGATGAGCTCAGGAAGCTACCTCGGGGATACGAGAAGCTTGGGGAAGGCGATGGTGCTCTTGCGACGTGCAGCGGCGGTGAGCGGAGCGGGTTTTTTTATTCATTTACCTTTTCTTATTATTATTATTATTATTATTATTATTATTATTATTATTATTATTATTATTATTATTATTATTATTATTATTATTATTATTGAGCCCAAAGTGCATTTTAAATTTGTGGACTCAAATTGCACCTCTCCCATTTTAATGGATCATCTTTTCAAATTTGACTTTTAAAATATGAATTTCTATTATTTTCATATTTCCTTCTAGGCTTTCTATTTGTTTTATTTTCCTTAACTTTCTTCAATTATTGGAACCTCAACAAAAAATTCAAAGGGAAACCATTAAAATCTAAATATCGAGAAAATATATTTCAAAATAATTCAAGGACTACACGATTCCAAATTCAAATTTTTCGGGATGTTACATATAGTAGCCAATTAGGCAAAACGCTCCTGTGCCCATTAATCTAAGTGGTCCGAACCATTTTAGGGTACTTCGTGGTAGGGAATTTTTTGTCTCTACACTTGCCTCCATGGATTAGGATCCGACTCATCTTGCAGATGTGGCATGCCATGTGAATTGAGGTTCCTTTTTGGCCAAAAAAAAGTTTGATGATCTGATTGGCCTTTTTCAAAGATGAGGAACCGAAGTGAGTTTGGAGGGAAACTTTGAGGACCAAGTTGGTTATTCTCCCTAAATTAATTAACAGCTAGTTGGTCATACATTCAGGATCTTGAGATTACAAAAGTATGTCACATTGAAAAAAGGAAGACGGTGAATTTAAGTTTTAGATAGCAAAAGAGGTCTTATATTTTTAATCCTGGCCATTGTTCATGTACGTGCTCTTTTGGCAGGGAAGTTGATCACGCCATGTTCTACTCCTAGGATGCTCTCCCATCCTGCTAATGGCAAAACCATAATCCTTTTCTCTTTTTCAATATTTTTGAACGCTGATCCCTTTCTCGAATCTCCAGTTTCTTAAGACATGTGACAACTAGTATTGCATTACTAGATAATTACCATCCTAAGGTGACAATGGAATCATGGCATTTAAGTTATCAAGGTGGAATTAATCAATTGGGATAATAACTACCGACACAAAAGTTTTATAATAAAATAGCAATACATGATAATTTAAAACAAAAATAATACATAATAGATTTTAAAACAATAGGTTCAACATGATCAAATGACACAACTTGCCTTGGCCTTGCTCAGTTACCAATTCTTGAACTTTTGCTTCTTCTTTTGCTCCTTCGAAGACGTTATCTAACGAGAGAGAAAGCGGACGAGACATAAAATAAATTCAAACGAACTCCAAAAACTATAAAACTAGAACCAAAGGATAGAGCTCAATTTTAGATGAATTTAGGAAAAAGAATCGGGTCAATCGGATCTAGGATGGAGGAGAACAGGCTATTAGAAAATATAATCTAAAGGAAAAGGCTGAAAATTAGAAAACATTACTACGCTGTAGGCTCGGCTCACGGAATAGCTTATCTACAATGAACCCGACTCATGGAACAGTGTAAATGTGACTGGGCTTGCTGACGTGGCACGACACTTAGCATGACACGTGGCAGATAGGCTGAGGTGGCATGGTGATGTGGCATGACATGTTGCAGCTGACATGTCATGCTGACGTGGCATCTAAAATGGCTCGGTTGGATGATGTGGCATCCACGTGTATGGACATGTGGCTGACACGTCGGACTAGGGCTGCCATGGCGACTGACGTAGCTGAACTGACGAGGCTTGGTCTATAGGTCTACGGAGTAGCGCATCTGACTGGTGGGACCCACACGTCAGTAGCACGGCTCACGGTGGATCCAGTCCATGGAGATCCGAGGAGGCGTGCTTGGAGTTGGTGTAGGGTGATGTCATAGCTGGTGAGGGACGGCACACGAACCAAGGGCGGCGGGGTGGTGCGATGGTCGGAGCGACAGGCGAGGCAGCGCGGGATCTCAATGGTGAACACAAGACGGTGATGGTGGGGAACTCACCGGTGGCTGAGCGGCGACTGGCGGAGAGACGACTATCGTGCATAGGTGAGAGGTCGACGGTGGCCGTCGACGATGAGAACGACAGCGGATAGTGGTCGCTGCAGAAGACGAAGACGACCATGCACAACGATGGCAGCGGCGAGAGCGACGACTTGAGACGGGGAAAAGAGGCGGGCAGTGTGGCTATTTATGGCGCACGGACGTCAAGAAGTTGAGACGGACATGGTACAAGGATCGAAATGGAGACATCGACCGCGGAGTTCGCGGAATGCACGGCAGCCGGAGTCCGGAACGGGGATGACGACCCTGACAGGTGGGCCCCACTAGTCAGTGGAACGAAAGGGACCAATGACCAGTATGGATGCGAGAGAAGCAGACATAGCTGGATTGGTGACGCGTGGCGGCCATCCGGCGGGCGGGGCATAGGCGCGGATGCAGATGCACGCTGCGTGGCAAGGGCGGTAGGCTGGGCTGGGCTGTGCGACGAGTCGGGTTGTTGGGTTGGGCCGGATGAATGGGCTTCGGCCCATTTGGTCTTTTAGGGATTTTAGGTATTTTTCTAATTTCCAGAAATTCAACTAAATCCTTTTGAGCTCTAGAAAATAGCAAATAAATTTAGAAAACCAAGAAAATTCCAAAATATTTCTTGAGACACAAGGAACCCAAATAAAATACTTTCAGCAATTATTAAAGTTTATTTTAGTCATATTAAATACTTTTAATTAATAAAAATTCATTTTAAGCTTGAATTAATTCCAGAAAAATCCAAATGGTGAATTTTATTTTAAGAGCTTTAAAAAGGTTTTGAAAATCAGGATGTTACAAGCTTCCTCTCCTGCAGAGCATTAAGCCCTTATCAAAAGAAACATTGTAGAAATTTCTGAAAGCTTTAGCTTGACAAAACCAGCAAAGCACTCTATCAATTAAGGAGTAAAGCAAACATAACTTCAGTTTGTAACTCAGACCTCTGAACCTGAAATGAGTCATGTGAGCAGGATCTATTGGCCACTTTAACTCGTACTAAATAGAGTTGTGTAGCATCCACAACCTGACGGGTTCAACAAAGAAATGCTAGACATCCTTCAACATCAATTCTGCAAGTACTTGAGTGGGCAACTTGTGAGAGTGATGCAAGTGCAGAACACTTGAGTCGATAATAGCATGAGACCAGCAATTCTTGGGTTGCACAGTAATTAGGGTCTGCTCCCTCATGAACCTGAACCTTTGAACCCCTAGATCCTGTATCCAATTAAGAAACACAAAATTCATGGAAACATAGCTTTGCAAGTTCAGTGATTGGCATAGAAGTACCCAAGGAAATAGTAGCCCTATCACCATGGAAAACAGGAAGTTAGCAAGTGTCATGATCTCAACTAAGATTCTAGCTAACAACACTTTTGCACTACTGCTTGTCATCCTGAGTGTTGGGATATGGGTGGGTTACAATAGCGCACATTAAAATTTCTACCGCGTAAACCAGAAACCATACGAGTAAGAGATTATGGATCGTTACCACTAGACGCGCAGTGGAACGGAAGTAGGGTTGAAGCAGCCGGTTCAACGAAGAGCGTGTTGGTATAGCGGTTGTAGTTGAACGTCCTCCGTCCAACTGTATCCTACTCGTGATCGTCCCAATTAGTGTCGCAGTCACAATAACGCCTCTACCGAAGTCCATACGTCTAGAGACGGAGCACCGTGCGTCGATGTGCTAGCACCAGCGTGCACGGTAGGGGGTATGAGAGGTGGCGGCTAGGATTTTGACGAGTGTGTTTTCGGGGATATCTCCCTTAGCCTCGCACCTCTCCTTATATAGCCTCCAATCGGATCCATATCCGATACGAGTATAGATCGAATCCCACTCAAAAACTATCATCTGATCCCTTATCGTTCCAACCCATTAAGTGTGTGACCCTGTAGGTTCATGTGTATTTGGCCATGGGCTGAAAACTCCTTTCTGGCCCATAAGTCAGTAGTGGTCCTTAGCATGACATAGTGATTCCCAAACACATATAAAGATCATATCGGACGAACCTATATAGTGCTTATGTATCGATCCTTTTGCCTCATGATACCAGATCGAACTTTAGGCGAGAAACGTGCTATCCTATGATAGCTCGATCCTTCACTCGAACCTGTAGTGGATTACTCAGTTGTGATTGACTCCTCAACCACATTCAGTATGGCCATGCACTTTCTTAATCCAATCACATCGAGTGGCTCAGAGATATCTCTCCTATTATATAGGAGGAGAAAATTCCATCTTGATCGTTCATATTCCTCCGCATGTTTCATAGCAAACCCAAAAGATACCTTTATTACCACTCAATTACGAAGTAGTGTTTGGTAACCCCTAAACAAACTATTACACTTGTAGGAAATAATGACGACCTCAGGTCAAAGGATCCTACATATACTATGTATGAGACCAAGTGATGACACTTAAGAATATAATAACTCTCACAGTGTCTCATGATGGGTCAATCCAACATCATCTTCTCTAATATGTATCAACATTATTGATTTGATATCTCATATCCATGATCCGTGAAACATGATCATCAATCAATACATGTGATGATCTATAAATCATAATCGTCCCACATAATGATATAAGATCAGGGATAATTTAGTATAATATCAAAACATGAATAAAGAGTTTCACGAATAAGTCACATACTTGTTGATCAATATGAAAGATATTTATTCAAGGGGCAAAATAACATTTTATTCAAACATTTATAAACATAAAAGTGATACAATCATCTTCATAATTGCCTCTAGGGCATATCTCTAACACTGAGTTCCACCAGAATAGTAACCCCACAATAGAGCCTTGCAATGCCATCTTGTTCAGGGCAGTACTGATTATTTAGACACGATAGATATCTCACATGTTAATTGCTAAAAAGCTTGACAGATTCCCCAACATCTAAATGCCATAATGTAAATTTTCCGTCACAGATCATTTCTTGAGGAAATAGCAACACATATGCATAATTCCATTCCGTGTTCTCTAGCTACTTGCAAGGGCATGCTTGTTACAGGAATTTGCATTTACCTCAGGGCCACTTAAGAGCTTGTCCATAGGAATTAGAACTGCCCAATAGACCCCTTCCACCTTGCTTTTAGTATACCACTCTCCCTTACCACCAATTGTCTTGGGGGTCGCTGAGCTTCACTTAGAGAGGCACCAAGGTGACGGCCATGGCTGCTTCAGCTGCATGCTGCCTCGATAATAGCGAAGCTCAGCACAGTCTCCTGCGATGTTATGTAATTTTTCACCATGGCTTTTGAATCGTCGGATCTTCATTAAGAGAACTCAGCAAACCATTTATTCCACCATGGTTTCTGAATCATCGGATCTCCATTAAGAGAACTCAGCAAACCATTTATTCCATTGTCAACTTCTATTTTGAACAACCAGCTTCACAAGTAAAGTTTTTCTGAACCTGAACTCATTTCACTTGAAGACTAAGCCTGACCAATTTGCGAACTGTGAGAAGAGTTGAGATATGGGAAAGGTGGTGGAACTAGGGGGAGATGACCAGTTGGAGGAGGAATTTGGCTACCGAATTTTTGGCAGAAAAAATCTGTGGATGGGTGCATTACCAATTTTTGGCCACTGCATCGCTCAGCTACCGGGTTTGCCAGTTTTGTCTCGGTGCACGCACACGCGGACCGTGAGGACCAGCTGCTGACTGTTGGCGCAAGGGAGCAACGAGCAGGCCGGGTAAAATCAGTGTCAATCATGGGAAGAAAAGGAGGAGTAGCAACGGGACAAGAGTCGGGGAAAAAGACAGGAGGAGATCGTGGCTTTCTCGCTCCTCGCTTGGGTAACAATTTGGTTTTCTCTATGTTTGTTAATTTAATTAGAGATTAGAATTGAGATTAGAGAGAAAGTGAAAAGTATTCATTAGGGAAAAGACTAGTATATCGGCTAATCTGCTATATTGTTCTCCTGTAATTTTGGGTACTGTATGAGAGTAATTTAAAAATGTCATCTACTAGATAATTGTAGAGAAATTCGATAGTTTTCTGTAAAATATTTATTTATGTTGATCAGATAAATAGATCTTAAGCTATGAATTTTATAATTCGGCTATCTGGTAAATTTATCATCTTCTAGTACCATATGTTAATCTGTAGATTACAATTACTGGATGGAATATTGGATGATTTATCTACATGAAAATGTAGATAATTAAGTGTTCTAAAGATCCCATGAACATGATCTTAAATTCAGATAGTTTCCTAGAAATATCTAGATATTTTAGATGCTTTATTCGAAAGAATTTGATGGTGCCAATTGTCATAAATCTAGTGGTCACAAGAATCTATATAATCCTTTCAATCCAAAATATACATCATTTGGGAGAGTTGGTTTTGGTTTATAAATATTTATATTTCATTTTTTGGAAGCAATATGTTCAAAGTACGCATGTTAATTGTTATTCTTAGAGAGAGGTAAATCATAAATAGAGACAACATAGGTCAAAAACAAAAATATGTACTACTTTTTCTATGTGTGTGAAAAACACCATTTAATATGCTAACATAGAAAATAAGAAAAGAGAAGTGGGTTAAAGTTAATATCTATTTAAAAACAAAGTGCACACTTGTGTTGTCAACTAAAGTTGTAATAGTTTTTCTCTAAAAAGTTGTAATTGTGTTGTCACCAAATAAAGTGTTAGTTTGTTTATTATTTCAAATTTTTTAGTGTTATTGACTTTCAATAGACGTAGAAATGTGGCTTTTATCTTTAGTTTTTATAAACCAATATATATATATATTAAAAAAATGTGACACAATGTAATTAGCGAATACCCATTCATAAAATACTAAATCCGCCATTGCCTCCTCCAAAGCCACCATTGGCTCCTGCCCTGTTGGCTCTGTCTCCACGCGCTCGCTCCGGCTCCACGCGTCGCACAGCTAGGGTCGCGCTTGCCACGCCCCCCGCGCTTGCTCCGCTGGGTCCACCTCCACCCGTGCCGGCCTCCATGCGCCCTCGCCCGCGCGTCTCCGTCGGGTTCGCCACCATCGCGCCGGCCTCCATGCGTGTTCACCTTCCACCCCGACGGCACAGGAGGATGGGGAGCCGCTCTGCAGGCGACAGGTCTATTATCTTTTCCTCCTCCCAAAATTTCTAGATGTTATTGTAGAATTTTGTCAGGCCCCGATGTGAAGCGAGATAAAGAGTGGAGAATTTGTGGGATTTGATTGATGTGGAAATTGGGGAAAATGGATTCTAGGGTTCTAAGCTACTTCAACTAAGAGACACTTGGAGACAAATAAGCGATTGTCATCCTGAGTTCCACCAGAATAGTAGCAATATCACCATGGAAAACAGGAAGTTAGCAATTGTCATGATCTCAACTAAGATTCCATCTAACAACACTTTTGCACTACTGCTTGTCATCCTGAGTTCCACCAGAATAGTAACCCCACAATAGAGCCTTGCAATGCCATCTTGTTCAGGGCAGTACTGATTGTTTAAGCACGATAGGTATCTCACATGTTTATTGCTTAACAGCTTGACAGATTCCCCAACATCTAAATGCCATAATGTAAATTTTCCGTCACAGATCATTTTTTGAGGAAATAGCGACACAGCTGCATAATTCCATTCCGTGTTCTCTAGCTCACTTGCAAGGGCATGCTTATTACATGAATTTGCATTTACCTCAGGGCCACTAAGAGCTTATCCATAGGAATGAGCACTGCCCAGTAGACCCCTTCCACCTTGCTTTTAGTATACCACTCTCCCTTAGCACCGTTTGTCTTGGGGCCGTCGAGCTTCACTTAGAGAGGCACCAAGGTGACGGCCATGGCTGGTTTAGCTGCATGCCGCCTCGATAATAGCAAAGCTCAGCACAGTCTCCTGTGATTCCCACTTGCGCAGGTGGCGGCCATGGTTGCCGCTCGACCCACTTCATTGGTGGTGGCCATGACACCATTGTACTCTTGTTCAGCATTTCCTCGAATGTCATGTGGTCATTGAGCAAATAGAGGAGATGCACATGAGTGAGCTCGTCACCCCAAACAATGGAGAAAAGGGAGATATGGCTAGGTCTGACGGTTGCGTAGCCTGGAGTGATGTTGGCAAAGAAGCTGCTAGCACCAAGCACAATGCTGGAAGACACCACGATGGTGAGGTTAGTGACGTCGATGTCACTGGCATCTAGGCGAGGGCATTCTGTTGAACAGTTGGTGGGAGCCCCTATATCAGTGCTGGCGACTACATCACGGTGGTCCTTGCTGATGGAGTGCTCCTCGCATTTCATCGAACAAGTGGCGGGCGTCACAAGAATGGTGTCAACGGTGAAGATGCTGGTGGTCTCGAGAGTGACGATGGTCAAGGACAGAATTGGTGTTGCTTATAGGTTACTAGGAGATGTCGGCACACCGATGCTGTGGCCCAGACCTGTTGTCGAACACTTGGTGGGCGGCTCCGTGGTGAGCATGGTGTCCGCACATAGAGCAGAAGGTACCATGGCATGGTCCACAAAGTCGATGAAGGTCGATATCGGCATGGTCGGCGAGTGTGGTAGGGCTCGCACAATAGTGGCCAGTGGCTGGAAGGTGGCCTTCATGCTAGCTTCCTGGCGAGAACCTGACGTTAAACACACCACGAGCGCTGCTGTGTTGACGTAGTTGATGGTGGCTGTGTGCGTCGGTGGCATCTCCTTTTGTCACAGTCTATGCTTGAGCACGGCATTTCGTCGAGCACCATGGTGGCATATGATGTTGGTGAGGATGCTGCAGGTGCCTGGACTCTTGGTGCGGACATGGTGTCGAAGACTTTGCAGGCAATACAGTGGTGAGGATAGTAGTGCAGTCCATAGAAGCCAAAGGAGTGGATACTGATGAGAGTGTACTATCTGATTCGATGCAACGTCTATTCGACATTTCATCGGACGCATTGGGGTCGCCATGAGAGGCGGACTCCAAAGTGGATGGCGCACTCAAGCCTGCTGGGGTTTCTTCAATTCCTTCCATGGCTGGGGTCAGCGGGGATGCTGCCAGTGGTGCTGCGGCTGCCAATGTGGTGACGGTGGTGCTGCTAGCATCAGTGGTGGGAGTAGAGGCTGGTGAAGATACAACTCCATTCATCTTCACCACCATAGCCCGAAGCATCTCGTTGATCTCCCCCATATCGCTCCGAAGCTCACTGATCCACGCCGATTTCGCCGCCATCTCATAGATCAGAGCACTGGTTTGGGATTTTTACCTAAATTTTAAACCTATAACCCAACCAAACTCCCCAGATCCGATAGAAGCACACCTACTCTACGAATTTTTTCCAATATTTTCTTATGATTCCGAGGAAAGAGCTGGATGCTCTGATACCTTTGTCAGCCCTGATGTGAAGCAAGATAAAGAATGGAGAATTTATGGGATCTGATCGATGCGGAAATTGGGGGAAATGGATTCTAGGGTTCTAAGCAACTATAACTAAGAGGCACTAGGAAATAGTTTTCTTCATTCTTTCTCAAACACGAACTAACAGGGGTTATATATTCCCCTAGCTGAAGTTTGTTACAGACTGTAACTAACAATAGTAAATGATGAGTAAAACAAAATTAAAATGAAATGACAACGTTTGTGATGTCAAGTAGTAAATAGTAAATGCTGAAATTCATTTCCTCCCTCAGATGTTATGTAATTTTTCACCATGGCTTCTGAATCGTCAGATCTTCATTAAGAGAACTCAGCAAACCATTTATTCCATTGTCGACTTCTATTTTGATCAACTAGCTTCACAAGTAAAGTTTTTCTGAACCTGAACTCATTTCGTGTGAAGACTGAGCCTGACCAATTTGCAAACTGCGAGGAGAGCTGAGATATGGGGGAAAGGTGGCGGAACTAGGGGAGATGACCAGTTGGAGGAGGAACTTGGCTACCGAATTTTTGGTAGAGGAAATCTGGGGATGGGTGCATTACCAATTTTTGTTAGGGTTAGCTTGGGCTCCTGTTACAATCCACGATATAATTGAGGGGATTTGAGAGGGTTTCGTGAGAACTGGATTGGGATTAAAGGAGAGGCAGAGGAGCTAGAATGCTAAGAATGTGGTGGAGAAGCAGCAGCAACAGCTTTGGAGGAGGCCAAGGAAGAAGAAGATACCAAGGAGGAGGAGAGCTCTGAGTGAGGGAAGTAAAGAATCATAGCTTTCCATGCTTCCTTCTTCATAAACAGAACCAATTGTGTAGAGAATTCATCACCATTTTTGTGCCAAATGCCAACCCCAACACCCTGACACCATGACAGAATAAGTTGGTACTGCGTAGAGAACCCCATTGAACTTCTCAACATTTAGATGCAGAACAGGATAAGTAGTTGATATTATTAAATCTGTGGCTCTGTGCATACTTCTGTGTTGTCTTGCTATGATCTTGAGCTTTATTCCTAGCTACCGTGCTTTCCAGAAGATAAATGTGTGCTAATGCATGAAATATTAGTGGCTTAGTGCTGTGATCCATGTTGAAATATGCTTTTGAGATTCATGAATTGACTACTTGTACTAATATATGCTAGACACATGGTCCTAGTTATCTCATGATTGTCATACTATATGATACTAAAGTCATTTGAGTATTTTGCGTGCATTGTGTATGTGCAGTGATAGGGCATTTCAGTTCGTGAAAAATTCATTTAAGAAGAAAACAACACTAAGGATTTAGGAAATAAAAAAGGAAAGGAAAGGAACTTAGAGCTATCACATTGGATGGGCATACTGAAGCTCAAAGCGAGACCTGCAGAAATCTTGTTGTGAAGTTTTGTGAGGAGGTGCTGGTAAAATACGTCCTAAATATTTTATTACAAATAGGTCATTGAAATATGAAATATACCATTTAACCTATGAATATGCAATTTCCTCATTTGTATTCACTGCAGGAAGCTGAGTTGAAGAATACAAAGGCTACGAGGAGCAACTATTTTAATCGTGAAGCTCTTAGGGGCAAGAGAGACTGGCATGGTTTTTCATGGCACTTTCAAGGTTGGTGAGGAGAGGACTTGCTCCTTGCTTAGTACTTGCTTAAGGACTTCAAATATTGCTCCAGCTCCTGCGAAGGCGTGATCTAACGAAAGAGAAAATGAAATAAAATAAAAAATAAATTCAAATAAAGTTCAAATGAACTCTAAAACACTTTAAAACAAGAACCAAAAGGTAGAGCTTAATTTTAGATAAATTTAGGAAAAAGAATAGGGTCAATCGGAGCTAGGACGGAGAAGATCTGGCTCTTGTAAAATCTAATCTAAAAAATACCGAAAATTAGAAAATTCTACTGTGTTGTGAACCCGGTGAATGGAATAGCTAGTCTACGGTGGACTCAGCTCACAGAATAGTGTACTGGCAATAGGCTTACTGACGTGGCGGTGACATGGCAAGACACGTATGCACTAAGGCTGAGGTGGCTGGTGATGTGGCATGTTGACGTGGACGCATGACATGGTTCGACTCATGGGTCGATGGAATAGTGTGGCTGACATGCGGGTCCCATGTGTCAGGATGATGGCGCATGGTGGAATCGGCTCACCGAGAAACTGAAGCATCAACCAGGCGGGTGAGACGCCACGGTGTGCATGCGGTTTGAGGTGGTGGGCGGCCCTCGCGAGGCGGCGGTTGTCCGGCGGGGAGATGGCAATGGGGAAGCAGCGGTGAGGTTGGCCGGCAGAGTGGAATGGCGGAGCGGGGCAGGTGAGGAGGACGGCTTGGCGGTGGACTCACAGGTGAGGCGATGCAGATAGCTGTCTGACGAGGTCAACGAACAACAGTCGGAGTAGAAGACGATGGCGACGACGGTGAGATCAACGAAGAACTCGACGGCGGCGCACGACGCATAGGCGGGCTCGGCTGCGTGGTGCCGAGGACGAGGGAGAGGGCTCAGCTTTTATACATGGACACCGAGGAGTCGACGGGCGGCACGAACGACGAGTTCGAGGCGGAGATGGCTAGCGGCTGTGGAGATCGAGTCGAACACGGAAGCGAGCTGCGGGGGAAAGATGAATAGTAGCCCTCATGACCGATGCATGACACGTTGCGTCTCAAGAGATCAGATGGCTGATATGAGATGGCACAGATGAACAATGATTGGTGGTTTGGATGCTTGACGCGTGTCACTTGTGGGATCCAATAGCTATAAGCGGTCATGGCCCGGATGGCGGACATGTGGCAAAGGTGGGATCAGACGGCTGGGGATTAATGGCCGAACGTAAATTGGTTTTCTAGGATTTCTAATTTTCAGAATTTCAACTAAATTCAAAAGAGCTCTAGAAAATAACAAATAAATCCGAATAAAACTCAGAAAATTCCAGAAAATTCCTTGAATCATAAGGAACCCAAATAAAATACTCTCAACAATTTTTCAAGTTTAATTTAGTTACATTAAATCCTTCTGATTTATAAAATTCCATTTAAGCTTTAATTAATTCAAGAAAAATCCAAATGGTGAGTTTTATTTTAAAAGCTTCAAAAAGACTGAAAATCAAGATGTTACACTTCCCCTCTCTCTAGCTAGTGGGCCCTGCCCCATCTTCTTCCTCCCGTGCCTCCTCCTTCTTCCCCGGCCGCACCGCCGCCTAACTGTTGCACCGTTGCGGCCTACCCAGCCGCGTCCCTTTCCCCGCACGGGTGCCGCCCCACTCCCCTAACCCCTCCCACAATCAACACGCCCACCTTCCCCCACTATCGCGCCCACCCCATCTCTATTCACCCACAACAGCCGCCACGTTGCCTCCATCTTTGGTGACAAATTCGCCACCGCTCGGCCACCTATGCCCCCTATAAAACCCCACGGGCCTCCCCTCACTCCGCACTACTGCCCTTGCCCTCCATTTCTCCTCTCAAAGCACCGAGTCACCCCACGCCACCCTCCTCCTTTCGCTTTGCCAGAGTGCGCGCTGACGAACAATTGCTAGAGTCCCGGTCTTCCCCAAGGCGCAACGCCACCACCCTCGGCTTCACCACGATGAGGAGGACCCCGGTCACCACATTGTCGAGCTCAGGCATCACCAAAGCTATCCTGCCATCGAAGCCGTGCGTGACTGCCGCCATCTCCTCACTGTCGGCCATCCTTCGTCACCACCGACTGCCGTGACTAGGTGAGGAAGATTCCCCTCACTCTTCTCTCTCTTTTGCACCGCTTCCTGACCGCCGCCATCCACTCCACCGCTGGCGACCCTTGGTCCCAGAGCATTGCCCGTCGTCGGTGAGCCACGTTAGCGCTCGGGTCCCATGTGGCACCACATGGCGTGCCGCCTAGTGGCATGACTACCGCATAGACACCACCCCAGCACCGCAAGCTCGGTCAACAGCCGACTCAAACCCCGAGCCCACGTGGCAGCAACGTGGCATGCCACCTAATGGCACGAGTCCACGTGGACACCACGTGGTAGGCCATGTCATCACCAAGTTGACCCGAGGCCACGTTAGCATCACATGTCAGCTAGGTGGCAGCCACGTCAGCAACCACATGTAGGGCTGATGACAGCATGATGTCATAAATTAGGTTTTCCTTTAGAAAATTAATCTGACCAAAATTAAATTCAATACCAACGTCATAATTCTCAATTTTATTTAGAAAAATAATTCCCCAAAAACCCAGAAATTCCTGTTGACATCATAAATGTCTTTTCCCTTAGAAAAATAATTCCAGAAATTCCTTTTATTCATTTTCTATAGTATTTAAACTTATAGAAGCCCGTTCACCCTCATCCTAACTCCTATTGAGCCTGTTTAAATTTCTAAATTCATCTAAAATGATAAACTATCTAAATCTGCAATGTTTTCAAACTTTGGAGTTCATTTGAATTTATTTTAAATTGATAGGTTATTTTCATGTGTAAACTACGACGATTCGGAAAAATTTTACTTCGGTGATTAGCATCAATCTACAGAGCAAGGCAAGTCACACACCTTGATTATGTCGATCCCAGTTTGTAAATAAAATTACCTTATTTTAAATTTTATTGCATGCTTAATTTTTTATGAACTATATTTGAATTCCAGTTTTAAATTTAGTTACTGTTTATTTGTTATTACCTCCATTGATATTAATCCCAGTATACCTTGTCACTCTAGAATAAAACTCTAGTTAGTACACTAGTATGGCTAGAGAATTTTATAGCAAATGCTTAGAACTACATAGATATAACTTTAGATTTGAGATACCTTTTTCACATAAAATGATGAGATTCTAAAATATATTCTTGGCTTCGGTGAGTCAAAAAAGTCTATGTAACATTTCAAAACAAAATATAAAACTTGGTTTAAACTTAGGAAAATGGTCATGTGGTGGGTTCTTGTTAGTATACGTTGTTGCTCTGTGGCTCAACGTGAATGCTAGGCACGAGGGGTATGTGGGAAGTGCCTAAGTCAATTATGGACCGATCTGTAAGCTACTGTTACAAAGCCCAATCATACTACCATAAGATTGGTATAGGACAGTCTTGGCTGACTAATTAGTGGGGTCCCAACCTGAGTCTCGCTATAGGCTGAATGTGAGCGTGGCATAGGCCACGAGAAGTCTCATAAGGCATAAGAGGGGACCCCAATATGGAGGATTCCTTATTGAGGTGAAATTTTAGTAGGGGCATGGCCAGGTTGAAGGCTTTGCTTTGTGAAAGCCTTGTTATGATTGCTCAGTCACATGTCCAAGGAAGCGTATAGTGTCCAACGACATGAGATAATCATATCTTATGGGTAAAGTTGTACAATATCTGTAGAGTGAATAATCTATCTTGAATAATCGTGCCCACGGCTATGGGCATGCTGAGTAAAGTTTTTCATGGATTAGATTTTGTTTTCACAAAATGGTTTTAGATGGAAATGAGGAATCTTTGTGGAGAAAGATGGCTTGGGTGGGATACCTGTGGATAGGTTAGTGTATGGTCGAAGCCTACACTAACAGTATTATTTTGTTTATATTACAAATCTTTATTTTTTATATTAAAGTCATTAATTTCCAATCTATTTATTATACTTCTTTAAATGTTGTTTTACGCTCAATTAATTATAAATACCTTCTTTTGTCGCCTTTATCATTATATTACATTTTGTCGTATGACTTGCGGAGTACAAGTTTGTATTCACCCTTGCTATCACATTTTAGAGGAGGATTGTTTTGACTACGATGAGGACCAGGATGAGTAGGCTGTATCTTACTGTCGTCTGCCTGTGGGTGGACTCTTGGGCTTCGCTATTTACCAGTTTGTTTCCGCTGTTATTTTTCTTATTATTATTGTTGCTAATGAGCATTGATATAAACTTTGGCCATAAGTTCATACTCTTTTATTTAATAAAGTTGGTAATTTGTGCCTGATATGTATCTCTATTACCGCTGTGTGCGCTAGAGATAACTTCAAGTCCCCACCAAAGAGACGTCACACTGGTGATAAGAAGAAATACCTGGCTCAATTCAAACCAACCTTGCAGGATACTTTCCCAGATTTAGGCCTTAGGCTAAATTAGAGCACACTTGTGAGCTGCCCTTCCTTTGTCAATAGACATAAGATTGTCAGAATAAAATAAATAATAAAGTTGTTTTTGCTTGTTAAAGCTTGCTTTTATTTGGTTGTTTCCTTTTGTTTTGTGTGTGGCATGAATCAAGTAAAACCCCTGTGGTTCCCTCTATCTTTTCTTCTCTAACCCTTGGATGTGCCAAGCAGAAGCAACTGCAATGATAACGACAATAGTAATCACACTGAAGGCCAGAATGCCCCAATTCCTCCACCACAACCTGTGAACGGACCTGATTGGGTCCAGATGATGGCCAATCAGAACCATCTGATCCAACTGCTAGTCCAGAATATCAACAATCCTGCTCTGCCTATTCATCACCCACCGCCAGCTCATGCTCCTCAATCACGACAACATTCTCGAGCAGCTCTGAGCCCATGGATGTTGATGACTAGCTCCGAGCCACCGGCAAGAAGCTAGACATCCTGTAGTGTAACGATCGGGAGTGAGTACTCTTTGCTTCCCATCAGCTACATGGACCCGCTTCTGAGTGGTGGGACACCTTCACTGCCTCTCATTCCAATGCTCAGGCCATTTCGTGGGCAGAGTTCGTGCAACACTTTCGCAAGGTCCACATTCTAGCCAACATCATCACCTTGAAAGAGTTAAAGAAAATTGAACCATAGAAAGATGAGATTCTTAGGGTCATGATTCCAAAAAAATTACAAAATAAAGCATAAAAGACATACCTTTCTTTCTCAATGTCCACGTTGCATTAAAACTAAAATTTCAACAACTTGGCTGTCAAGAAATACCATAAACTCAAAATCTACTCAACCAAAATTGATGAAACTTGAACCATATCAAGATAAGGTCCTCATGGTCATGATTCCAAAAGGAATTGTAAAATAAAGTCTAAGAGAGACCTATATTGCTTAAGATTCACGTTGCATCAAAACAAAAATTTCAGCAACATGGTGATCAAGAAACCTTAATAACTACTCATCCAAAATTGATAAAATTTGAACCATAATAAGATGAGATTTCCAGGGTCGTGATTCCAAAAGAAATTATAGAATAAAACCCAAGAGAGAGACCTATATTCCTCAAGATTTATGTTGTATCAAAATAGAAATTTCTGCAACTTGGCGGTTAAGAAACTTCAAGAACTCAAGATCTACTCATCCAAAGTTGATGAAACTTGAACCATATCTATGAAATGATCTTAGGGCTATGATTTCAGAAGGAATTGTAAAGATATACCCAAAATATTGACATATCATGTAAATAGTACAAACTACACCAAAAACAGCAATTTCAACTTAAGAACACAGTTAATGTAAACACAACTTGAGCAAGAATGAGTTCTAACGAATCTTACAGGGTTAGGACATGTTCTTGATGAACTCTTTAACCTCTTACACATTCTAGATCCAATAGAACTGCAACAAGTAGAAGGAGGGGAAGAGAAACTCAAGCCGCAACAAAGAAAAGTTAGAAATTGTAAGAAAGAAAATAATTTTCAGAACATGTAAGAACTTGAAATTTTCATTACTTTAAGAGGAAGAATTTCAAAGGCATATTTCCTGGTGGGCAAAGCTTAAAGGGGCATAAAAAATCCTAAATCCTTCTAAAAAACTTGATGGTGAAGACAAACCCCACCCCTCTATTTATAGCCCTTTGAGGGCAACCTCAACCCGTGGATCACTTCAAGGGCTAAGATTAACTCTCTTCACTCACTCATATCTACCTAGAGTTTAGCCAATTCTTTTTCTTACCTAGAAAACCCCTCTTGGCTAACTACAATTACAACTCATTACTTAGCATGCATCACAAAGCGACTATTACAAGATCATAATCCTTGGCTTTGCGCAACTCAATGCACATAGTTTATCTAGACCTAACCATCTCCAAGAGTGTACCTTGGTATTCTTCATCTCAAAGATTCTCGGTAATATGCCAATTATATCAATGCCCTTATGTTGACTAGCTATAACGCTGCTCCTCCTTGACGGTCTTCGCTCATGTTGACTTGTCATGTTCACACCTTGTGTCTCGAGCTCTGAACACTCTCGGAATGCCTCGTTGACACTTGGACACTGCCAAGCCACCCTGAGTCGCCGCACAAACTTGTCTTGCATTATCTTCACAAGGACTCCATTTTAATGACTGGACTTGATCCCTAATGATCTCCTCGACCTCCATGATCGTTCTAGATACCAAGCTCCCCAACTTGCTCTCGATCCCGCGTTGATGATCATCTAAGCCATCAAGTCAATATGCAGCCAACAAAGACAAATAAGTCATTTTCTTGGCACAAGTGCCACACACGTGACCATTATTAGTGAAAACATACATCATAACATCTCATACAACCTAACTTAAATACAAAACTCGACTTTGTGAACTTCAACAACTCTCAAACTTCACCACTAAGTCCCAAATGCTGTCAAATATTCATCATAATATGGAGAGGGCCTCCACATGGTCTCACAAAGTCTAAGCCATGCTTTTATTTTAATTTAAACATTCCATAAATCTCCTTGACACCCCAATATCAAGGATACATTTTAAAACTCATTATTTCATGTGAAAAGGTACGTAATCCTAGATTTATCTCTATGCATGTCTAAGATTTTCTACAACATTTATAGCCAATGTTAGTGTACTAACTAGAGCTGTAGCTATGGTGGATGGAACCTTCACTAGAAAATTCTTGATAGTTTCTGTTAAAGCAATTAGTTTATTAAATTAATGCATTCAAAAATATTTAATGTATTTGAAATAAAATATTGCTTTGTGCAAAAGAACCATATTATCATTCTTTTGTTAAGCCCTGCATCTACTGCATTTTTTCTAAGACTTGTGGAGTACTTTATGTACTCACATGCTGCACTCAAAACAAATCTCAAAGGATTATGAAGCTCAAGAAGGAGATTACGACTACTTCGCGTGTGGATACGACGAAGGCTTTCCGGAGTTCTAGGTTGCGCTTCCCCAGTCAATTGCCTATGGCGTATTGATGGGTCTTCATCAGAATTTCTTTTTGGTTCCGCTGTGTTTTGTGAGTTTGAGAGGCCTTGAAACCTCAGTTGTAATAAAGAGGTCATATGGTCTGTACTCTCTATTATTGTAATAAAGTGTTGTTGGTTATGTAATCATCACTGTTTGACTGTATGTACTAGCTTTGCTCTGGGACTAGTACAGTAATACACAGAGGGTTCGGATTCGGAAATCCGGGGTCCCGACAGAGATGGTATCAGAACCAATTTGGTTGTAGGACGTGACCTAGTTAGAATGGTCATTTGTAGAAGAGCTTCAAATTTTATTTTATATAAAATAAAATTTTAATAATGTGTTACCCTTGTCTTTTCTTGTCTTTTTATCCTTACCTTCGTCATGGTATTCTTGTTTCTCTGTCTGTTTATTTCTGTATTGGAATGGTAATTGTATTCCATTCCCTCTGTAATTTCTATAGATGGCTTAGTGAGGTTGCGTCTGAGAAGCACCTAGAGAAGCTCGTCATCATAAAGGAGCGATGACTAGTTCTTTAATTGTAGTACCCAAGTAAAATCCTACGCTTTTAGAACGCTTATATATTACTATTTAGTGTACTAAGTGGATTGTACTATGTCTTTGTGCACTTGTAGTACAACCATCCTTAAAAACTATTTTGATTTCAAGTTAAGTTTCTTCTAAGTTGTTCTTTGTTTCTCTCTTGTGTTTTTGTTTGAGATGTTGTTTAGTTACTTCTCTAATCTCTTATCTATGCTACTTCCCTCTAACCTTGTGCTAACCCCATTGCCACTTCAGATAGTACAAGCTGTAATTCTTCCATCACAATCTAATATTGGAAAATAATTGAGGACCAAGAATATATGGAAGATCGCAAACTTATGGAAAGTACTCTTGTCGGGAAAGCTGCGATAATCAATGCATGTCAAGTTAGGTAATTTGGAGAATTATTGCTAGTGTGATATATTTGGATGTAGAATTGACAAGATTGGATAATATTCGAGAGGATTGAGATAAAAAGGTATATTTGTGGATACCAATTGATTATAAATAAATCTAATGAGTGTCATCTTTGTGGATTGACTAGAGAATAAATACAAAGTTGAGCTTGGAGGAGCTAATTAGATCATGGGAAAAGTCTAAACTTTGCTTTGGATTTATTATCTTGGATTGAAAGGAGCAATTGGATGAAAAACAAGATTTTTGTTGAAGGGATTATTTGTGATCGTTGGAGAATTAGTATTAAGAGATTGATCCAATAAAGAGAGAGAGATTAAAAGATTAAGAAGTTGAATTATCATAAACAATTCATGATATCAATCATGAAGAGTGGATGAATTTTGTGGAGTTAATTGATTATCATAGTTTGGTGGACCTATTGATGATGAGTGGATACTAGTGGAATTCTAGAAGATAATACACTTAGATATCTTGGTGGATTAATTTTATCATTGCAAAGTGGACATGATATGTCAATTTGAATTTGGTGGATTTAATAGATCATTGCTAGATAATTGGATTTTAACTAATGGGATTAACTAGATCATTTAAGGATGTTCAAATAGATAACTTAGAGGATTTAAATTAATTATGGGAGATAGATTGTCCGATAAGAATTAATTGAGAAATTGTCCGATAAGAATTAATTGAGGTACTAGAATTCATTCAAATTTGGTGGAAACAAAATGATGATTATCAAGAGATTGATGTTGGTGGATTAATAAATATTAAATTATTGCTTAGATGATCTTAAAATTGATTGATGATTACTAAAAGGTTGGATTAATTTTATATTATTTGATCAGAGTTATGGATCTGTTGGATTAGATAATGATCATAAAACAATTGGTGGAAATCACAAATTACAATGTTATTGGATTCTTGTTAGAAAAATTATATGATTTGTAGTTGATTCAAATTAGAGCAGAGAATAAAAGTTTATGGGATTATTTGTTGAAATCAATGTGAAATCAATAAGGTGCATTTGTGGTATATGATTTTGGAATCAAGCATATTTTTTGAAATGTTGAAATAATTATGTCTTTCTCGGATGAACACTTGCGGAAGTTAAGCCCTTTTGGTGGAATTCTGAATTAATCGATAGGATAAGGGCAATTGAAGTTAACCCAGAGCTTGCAGTCGACTAAAGATGTACCACTCCGATTTGTTGTTGTCTTCCGTATTTATCAGTTAAAGGAATACTTCAGAGTTACAAAGAACAAGTTAGAATCATGAAGAAAGCTGAATATGACACAAGAAGCAAGACCATCAAATTTCAGACCATCAGATTCTATAAAGTGCAGCAATGCAACTATACAGAATCAGAAGCAACTTAGGAGCGTGAGGAAGATCTAAGAGCAGAGTTCCCTAGTCTTTTCTTCCAGTCTGTTTGAATCTCGTGGACGAGATTCCTTCTAAGGGGGTAGATTTGTAACATCCCAAAAAATTTGCTTTCTTTAAAAATTTAATTTTAAATTAATTATTTTAATGTATTTGGATTTTATTTGGATTATTTGTGAAGTGCTGGAAGAAATCTTAAAAATTCCAATTCCCATTCTCCCGCTAAAATTTCAAATATCCAAATTCAAATTCAAATTCCAAAAATTCAAAATCAAATCTCCAAAATTTCGAATCACCAGAAAAATGTCTATTTTATTTTTCTGGACCCAATCTAATTTTTCTTGACCTATTCTTTTCTTTTCCTTTTCTCTCTTTTCTTTCTTTCTCTCTCCTCTCGGGTATTGTTCATCGTCAACCTCTGGCCGTGCGAAGCGAATAGAAATGAACGCAAAAACAGTTCCCGTTCTTTTTACCATAACTTTCCATCCGAGTGTCCGAATTCAATTCCATCTGAAGCATTTTGATCCTAGCAACACTGCGCATTCATCGTCAAAGTCAATGCATCCGTTACCACCTTCCATTAGTGTTTTGCTGCCATTTCTTTCGTCCATTTCTAAAAAAACCGAAACCGTCGCCGAAATCTCTCGTATTCCCGGTGATTCGAATCATGAGAGGCGCTGCAAATTGGTACACCAACACCTCTTCCACCTCTTTTGATTCCCTCAAAATCTCAGCACCTTCAGAGCTCCGACTGTGAAGAATTTCTCATTTTTCCGAATGTCAGCCACCACTGTCGATTTGGGCATTCATCATTCCGGTGAAGTTTTTCAACTTTTGCTCACGTCATCTCCTGTCTTAGCATCCGAGCAACTCATTCACCTTTTTTATTAAAATTTTCATGCAACCAATCAGCAGGAATTGAGTTTTTCACGGAATCGGCCGTTATTGACTTCTACTGTCGATTTGTCGTCCTCGGTGAGCGCTTTCTCGATTCCTTGCGCTAATAGCATCACCTCTATCTCCTCAATGTAATCCATAGCTTAGCTCGCTCAATGGTTGGCCGAGGAGCTCCGCCACCGTACGCCACCACCATGCTGGCCATCGTCGCCGTCGCGGGCCATTCTCAGACACTCTTGAGCCAAACCAACTTCGCCATCGCGTTCACCATGTCTCTGGTGACCTCAAGATCCCTCCAATTTCTCTGGAACGTCGCCGGTTTGCCGGAGCCCCACGTGGCCGCCGCCGCAGCGCCCGACCACGCCGCCACCGCCTCGCCTCCGCCTCCTGCCACCACCACAACCATTAGATGAGGACCTCTCGGGTTCTATTTTGGTAGTTCCTACGCCGCCCCTCTCTTCCCTCGTCGGCATCTCCGTTCACCATGGCCGCCACCTTCATGCTCTGCTTTTGTATTCTTATGGATTGAACTCATTTGTTTCATGGCTCAATCCAAAAGCGTAGCTGAACAAAACCGTATGTCATCTAACTGAATTAATGCAAACAATGATGCAATTCCTATTCTTGTGCTCTGATAAACTCCTTGTCTCCTTGTATGCATGATGTACAGATGTACATGTCACAACGAATATGTAGGATCTTTCTGCGATGAAATTAGAATTTCTGAGGGCTAGAACAAAAGAAATCAAAATAGACAAAAACTATTTGTAGATTTCAGAAAACCGGAAGGACTAAATCGCAAAAATGCCCAAATCCCTAAATCCCTTCGCCGCCACCGCCCGATTCATTTCTACTGATCTCCCGGCGCTTCCTCTCCTCCCCGCCGCCTCCTCCTCCCCGATATCCCCTGGCAACCCCTCCTCCCCACCGCCCCTCCTCCCCGGCCACCTCCTCCTCTCCTGATCTCCCGGCACCCCTCCTCCCCGGCGTCGCCCTCCTCCTGAACTCGCGTGCTAAGTTCCTGTGTAACATCGTAGCCTTGATGCGACTGCGAGGCGAAGCCCCAAGCCGCGATGCTCCGAGGCCGTCGTCCCCCCCACTTCCAGTCTGCAACAGATCTCCGGCGTATGTCTTCTCCTCCGATTCCCGTTTGCCTTTCCTCGTGAGCCCCTCCCATCCTCTCGCGTGCCCTAGTTAAATTGATCCCACGACCTATTCTGATCTGCTCACCGCGCAAGAGCGATTACTCCTCCTCCGCGGACCACCAAATCAAGGAAGGAGTCCAGCGCTCCTCTCTTCTCCATGGACGGCCTCCATATTTAGGAGAACTGTTAGAATTTCTAGCTATTTCTAGTGCAAACATGAGAAGCAAAGAGTCGAAGATGTGCACGTGGACTTAAGATACACAAGTTGAGGCTCACAACATATGTTGTAGGCTGCCAAACAGTTCGGCTAGGCAAATCATTTATAAAATCACAACATATGTGTTCCAAAATCTCTGGAGCTGACCTATGCAATCGGTTGAATGCATGGCGAAGCCCATTTCAGTTCATGGTGGGTGGGTGCAATTATGAGAAGTCAGCTTAGATGGAGGAGGTTGAAAATGGGATGTAAAATTGTGAGCACATTGGCTATTAGGGTGTCTACAGTGGCGTGATATCAACTGTCTATTAGCTTTGCCAGATTGAATTTTGGGAGAGGTGGAGACAGAACTCGAAAGAAAACCTAGACCATACATTATGCAAGAGAAAACCTTGTCACAATAACCAACGTTGTATGAAATGTAGGCATGAAGTGATGGGTTTATGTGATTAATAACCATTGTATCATGCAGTAGTGGTTATCTCTTAACGTTGATATAAAATAATGTGGAAGGGTGGTAGAGACAACTATTGTCTCTACTATTGGTGATGCCCTAAGTTGAGGCAGTAGAAGAGAAAATTAGCGTATTAATTAGGATGTCAAATAACTCAGGATTTGATGGTTAAATCTGAGAATAAACATGTATCTTTAGCATATTTTGCATTTGAAGAGCTTTAATATTCTCACTTATTTATCTTCAGACAAAAGATTGCAAAAACTAGAGAGCTGACAAATTCAAAGAAAGATTGTGTTCTTTGGAAAGAGCGATATTACATAATAGTTTTGAGGCAGGGAAAGATTTGTTCTTTTTTCTCTTTAACGGCTTGGTCTAATGAAGGATCAACACAGGGCTTACAACTATAATTTTGCTGGTGTAACATCTCTGTTTCTCCTCAGCCTTGATGTGACTGCGAGGCGAAGCCCCAATCGGCAAAGCTTCGAGGCCGTCGTCCCCCATCTTCATGTCGAGGCCGTCTCTCCCCCACTTCAAGTCTGGAACAGATCGCCGACGTATGCCTTCTCCTCTCCATCCCTTTTGCCTTTCCTTGTGAGCCCCTCCCCTCCTCTTGTGTGCCTAGCTAAATTGATCTCATGACCTATTCTGTTTTGATCTGCAGCTCACCACGCAAGAGTGATTCCTCCTGCTACGTGGATCACCAAGTCAAGGAAGGAGTCCAGCTCCCCACTCATCTGTATGGATGGCCTCCTCACATGTTACTATACACTTATTATTCTCTCACTCGCTTCTTGCTATGTGTATTCAAAATTTTTACACATCTCTCTCTCTCTATATATATGCAGGAGTGGTTCACGGTCGGAGCTCATAGATGAAGATGCCTACCTCGCCAAAATATACCCACTTCTCCCAAAGGATCAAGGGCTTAATTTTTGGAAACGGTTTGTTGACGATGCACAAGCTTGCTTGGAGGATTATAACAAGAAGAACAAGGCATGCTGGGCCTGTTCCTGCTTCATTCATTTTACATAGTTCTCTCACCATGCCCAAGTTTTTACCTTACTAGATGGTTTTCAATCTGCCTCTTGTATTCAAACTCTCTAGGTGCATTTCAGCTTTGTCTACCGGAAAAAAATCTTCTGTTGACCATCAACTTGTGGCATTAATATTATGCTAATGTTCTAACAATTTGGTACTGTAATAATTGCTTGTTACTAAGTGTATCGTTTGAAGACTAACAGAATCTCTCCTCTTTCTCAGGCCAACTTCAAGTACAAGGTTTCGTTTGATGACATCGCTATTAATATTTTTGTAGGGCACAGACTTTACTGTCACCTGAATTTCTTGGCTGAGGACGAGAATGGTCCAAAACTTTTCTTTGGTGAGATCACATTCTATGATGATGAACTCATGAAAAAACGGGTTGTTGTACCATGTTGCTGCCCAGTCTCAGTTAATGCAGATGGTACGTATGATCCATGTTTTCTCATGACTATGTTTTTTTATTCCATCCAGTTGCTTTGTCTGTGTCGAATTTAGTTGCACTAGTAGCACTCAACACCAGTTTTACCATGATGTTATGAAGCACACAAAAATCAAATCAGTTATGGATGTGTGTCTCCCTGTTTGAATAATTGTAGAAATTTTACAAGAACTCTTTCCAGCATCCGCTACTTACAGCATGTGGGAGTGGGAAAGAAGCGGAAAATTGCCAAATTGGACGAGTGTTGGAAAACCTTTTTGTGTCTAAAAAGTGTGCACCATAGCTATCTCCTTTTTTAAATGGTTATGCTCTAGCTTGTGCTTCATAGTTCATTATCGTATTTTCAGACCAAGTGGAGGTTGGTGGTATGTTTAGTTCTGGTCTTGTATCTTCTGCTGGGCATACTGTTGAGAATGGCATATTTATTAATCCTTCCCTGCATCGCCCTTCAGCAGAACTTTAGTACACTAATGATGAGTTGGAGTGATGCTTTTCACCGGCAGGTCAGTAGGCCTTTTAGAAGGCGAACAAACGAAAGGGAGTTCGAGTGCTCTGTGTTTCATGTTTTGTTTGGGTTCTTTTTCCAACCCAACAATCACTTAATAAAATTCTAGGTATTTGGTATCACTTCATTTGGTGCTGCCATGGCCTGTCTATTGCCCTGACAGAGTGGATTTCTGCTTTGCTCATTTGTTAACTTGCTATTGTTCATCTATTTACAATGCCATGCTTCGTGAGCCTTTTCTGTAGTCCTTACTGATTTTGCTGTTGTTCATCTGGTTAGAATGCCATGTTTAGAATGTGGGATACTTTTCTCTGGTATTCTTTTTTGGAGAGTATGAGAATAGAACTTAGTGCTGAAAATGGAATGGTCTCAAGAGAAACCAGTTTGCTTAGAGACGAATAGAACTTAGTGCTGAAAATGGAATGGTCTCTTAGAGAAATCAGTTTGCTTAGAGATGATATGTTGCACGATGCGTCTCTTTTATTCATTGTGGTGGCTATTTGGAGAGTCTTCTAGTCATTCTTTGCAATATTGTCTGTGTGATGAATTTTTTATTTCTTTGTTTTTTTTTTGCAATGGAACACGCCTTGCTAAAACCCGAAATTCACTGTTTGATATTAGGTGGTAGAGGTTTCAGATCCTTTGAAGACATTCCTGAAGGTTATTCTGTGCCAATAAGAAAAACTATAGACAACGGGCATTGCTATGCTTGTCTTCCAGAGGTGAAGCACCCAGACGGTGCTCTTTATAGGATGGGTCATATTGCTGATCCGCTGTTTTATTATACGGACTGAAGAATCCAATGCTGTTGCACATTCGGGAGACGTGCGGAAAGCTGAGAGCTTTATATGTTAATTGTAATAATTATATGTTATCTATACATGTACCATGTTATTATGTCGTCTATGTACCAGGTGACTATTAGTGGTATGGTTGGTTGCCACTCGACAGCAAATCATAACTAATTCAACTATCTTTGCTCGAACTGAGTGATTTATCGTATACCAACAAGTTGCGGAATGAACCGTTGTTATTGGCATATAGTATGTACTTTTTTTTTGTGGGGAATTCTTTTACGCCTGCTTATAATATATGACGTTTTAGAAGTGTAGTTAAATTTCTTTAACTAGTAACTAGTAGGGTGCCTGTCCGTTTCAATGCAATGAAAAAAAAGGGTGATACATATTTCGAACTGGATCGTAAATCTTAGTAAATATCAATTTTCCTTCACAAACATCAAGCAAAACTTAAAACTCTCTATAAACTCTCCAGGAAGAGGGTCTTGCATGCACACAAGGAATCAAAAACCGGAAACGGGAAAATTATGGTATTCCTGGCGGTACCGGTTGCTATTTTTTGAAATAAAATTTAATCTTAAATTTTGAATTAGGCTTGTTTTCAGCTGGTTACAGCCCGAAATTACTATTCTTCAATTTAAATTTAAAATTTTAAACTTAAACTTAGAACTTTTCGTTTGTACTGTAAAGTTTATTGTAGCGTTGACTATCTAGTAATAAATTGAGAATTTCAAAACCCAATAAGCAACTTCCAAAATCGACCCAAATTTCACTGGATTAAAAATAAAAACCTAGTGTTGTTTTAGAAACTGACTACTTGAGGAAGCCTCACCTTGCAGTCGTCAGCACGCAGACGAAGCAACTGATCCTAGAGCGCAAGGAGGGTACTCCAATAGGACAATGATGCAAGCCTCTATCAAAATCCAACCAGCAAAGGAATAGCTACTGTAGGGTGAGGCCGTCATCTCCGTCCAATATCTCCGTCAGTCATTGAGCCTTGAAGCGCAGCCGTCGATCGTGGACCCCTCTATCCATTGTCCTTGGTTCCCTACTACCTCGATTCAACACCGTTGCCTGCCATGGCATGGAACTGCATGGACAACGGGGTCAGGGCGGAGGTGGGCATCGGTGGTGGTGGCAGTGGAAGGACTCATGTAGGGTGGCAGATCCCCTAGCACATGAGACCCGCTTGAGGCATGGGTTTCAATTGGAGAAACGGTGACCAAGATGTAGAGGAGGCAGCCTGGCCGACTTGAATCATTGGAGGGGATGGACTTGAGGAATTATTTTAAGGAATAGGAAACACACTCTATAGACGGTGTTGACGGATAACAAATGGATACATGACCTCGACCTATCGGCCGGAATCACGACACAACACATACATAACCTTGTTGCTATCTAGAGGCTTCACTCCACGACGTCCCTTCAGGTCGGCCAAGATGACATAATAACATGGAAGCTAACCCTGAATGGAGTTTACAGCACCGTCTCAGCATACAAAGTACAGTTCCTAGGTGCAACACACTCCACCATGAACACCCTTATTTGGAAGATTGGACACCTAAAAATGCAAAATCTTTGTGTAGGACCGGACAGGCAACAGAGGGGGTGAATGGTGCCTTCAAAATCTCCCCAAGTATCCACTTAACCCTTTTTCTCCAATAGCTATAGAGCTATGAAGACTAGAGTTGAATGCTCTCTGGAAAATCGAGAAGACAGACCGAATAGAGCAAGAAAGTCAAGTTTTGTGAACGTGGTCAAAACTTACAACGTGGTCGTAACTCTCAACAACGCGGTTGAAAGCCGACCAAGAGATGGCTGTCCGACTACTTGACAGAACTAGACCGTGGTCAGTAGTCGATAACACCCGAGACTAGAACAGCACAGAACAGACACCAGAAAACAAACCGCAGTCGGAGACCAGCGCTGTGGTCGAAATGTGACAACGTGGTCGTAAACCAACAAGTGGTCGAACAACCAACGTTGTCGTAAGCAGTCAGCTCTCTGTGGTCGTAAGCTAACAAGTGGTCGAAACCACTCTACAGCTAGAAGATCAACAAGGTCGACAGCAATCGAAACCCGAGGACTAACTGGATTGAACGTGGTCGTAACACTCTTGGAAAAACAGAGAAGGGTCAGTGAGGCGCCCGACCACATGGCCAAGATTCTCGATAACTTTCGACTTAAAGAACAATTGACCAAGAGACTTTGCACACAAGAAGGTGATGATCTCAAGAGGTTGCTCTGATCTTTAATTTAAAACTTATCAAGAGAAGAGAGATCTTTCTGGGATTTCACTAAAAGCGCTCAAAACCAAGACTGAGAGGGAAAGAAAATAATCAAACCATGCGAGTGGGAATAGGAAGGCCAAGATGGCTTTGAGGATGATTTTCTAACACCAGGCAAGTCAAATCATCAACAAATCAAATGAAAATGAAGTCTCATATCAAGAAAGAAAAGAACGAACCGAAGAACAGAGAGAAAATATCCATAACGAACAAAACCAACTCAACTCCACGCATACAACATACACAAACACATATCAAAAGATGATATATTGCTCTAGGAGTTGATTCTACAGCCACTCCATCCTGGAGGACCAAGAGCACGAGTGCTCCGAAAACCAAAACAATGACGCACGCAAGGAGAACAGAAAACCCTAGAGACTTAATTGGATGGGTAGCCCTCCATCCCTTTTGTAGCCTCTAGATACCAGGGATAACCCGTTAACCCCACCAAACACTGGGTTTTAACGCACCCGTTAACACAGCCAAGACAAAAACGCTTTAACAGAATAGCTTCTTTTGTAGGTCTTTTCAGGTCTTGAGCATTTCACCAAAATACCCCTGTGCCACCTTCCTGCTTTCTTGCCCTCCACACTTGCAACCACCTTGTTGCCTCAGTTATCTTCGGCTTCTCCTTCCAATTCAAGATATCAATGCTCAGGATCTGTACATCCCTCTGATGGCTTTTGGCACATATGTTGTAATTGTTGGTTATGCCTTGGGTGTTCTTGGAAGTTCATTGTATATTTAAAACAACTGTGTCTGCTCTGTCTTAAGAGTAGGGAAGATATTGTATGAATAGTGTGGGTCGACCTGAACACAGGGGGTGCTATGCACCTTTGATCAGTGCGAGAACTTTGAAGTAAGAAGTGTATATCTGTTGGGAATTTTGAGAAAACGATATGCACAAAATGGAGAAATGTTAAGAGTTACAGTAGCTAGAAATTAACTTTTATTGTGCACTATTTTTGCTTATATCATGCATATTTGAAACACATTGCTCCCAGTCTCCAATGATAATATTCATTTGCTCATAGTACAAGATATTCATGCTTCAATGATGCGTGTCTGAAACACACTTTCCCTCAATGCAGGTTTACCCCAAAGTCACTGACTCTACAGTTCACAAAAGGGCTACTCTATACTCACTGGGAAGTGTTGAAGCATCTTTGCTAGACGTTGTGGCATATGCTGGGTATGGATTTGCTGGTACATCACTTGCGATGCTTGTCCGCATCTTTTGGGGCTTCTTGTACTATTTTGTACTGCCATGGTTCTACATCCGCACCGGGGTGTTTCTGGTTAAGACTATGAACAGGATTCTTCTGGGTGCACCAAGAAGTTAAGAAAGACATCCTAGCCGGAATCACTACTTTCTTCTTTTCCTTTCGGTTGTCCAGTTCCCTATATGGAGCAATCAACGTCCTCGACTTCATATTGGATGATATAAACCATTGTACTACACAAAAGGCTACAATCGGATGGTCAGGCCCTTCTTGTCACAAAACGATGATGTTGCTAATGACTACCTATTAAGAATGGCATGCCTGAGAATGACATGCCCCAGTGTCTACTAAGGGCTAAGGAAATGTATGCATACATCTTTTTTGTGTCATCACTCTTGTTTGATGATATGTATTGCATTTTTTGAATTTCGTTGTAACACACGAACATCTTACTAGTAGAAGGGAAGTTTTAGACGACGCAAATATATATGTGCTAGAAGAAAAAACTCTTACAAAGATGCTTAATGACGTGTTACTATTCTCTTTTTTAAGGCATCTATCTAAGAGCTCATTGCATTGGAGATGCCCTTATGGCATCATGGGATCTGCTCCTCAATCAAGCATAGCAGAGTCATATCTCCCGCTTCATATATTTGTGGTCCACTCACTGTGAACGCTTGAGGCCCTTCCAACATTGAGACTTCCTGCTATGTTCCGGTCGCTGCTGTCTATCCGGTGCCTCCATCCACCTACGAGGGGATGCTATTATTGCACATAAGTATTGAACAAATTGCATTTTTTTTGGATAGCAACCAATAGGGCAATCGGTGACTGATGTCTTGTGACAATCCTATGGAAGTTCTTCTCTACCTTTCCAACTGGTCTCTTCGATAGTTTGATGTGCTCCCATGTTTGAAATTTTAACCACTTTTTTTAGCCCATTGGAGGTGTGAAATTAATTGCAATTGATGTTACCCACGTAGCTAATGATTTTCTATCGTTCTTTTTGAGAAAATTGTGTATATATCACCGAAATATGTCTGGTTTTAATAAATACTACAGTAAAATCTTGGTTAACTTTAATACCACCGAAATATGTACATCTTTGGCAATATACCACATCTGTCTCCCCCCATTATTTGAATGTTTTTTCGCTCCTCTCACTCGATCAGGCATCTAAATGCGTCTTTGCTCCTCTTGCAGCGGCCCCCACTGATTTCCTCATGCCGCCCTGCTCAACTTCTCTTCTCTACACATCATGTCATTTCTTCAGCTCACTTCTCCATACAAAAAAACTAGTAGAAACTTAGCTCTTATTTCTCAATGGAATCAAACAGGCAGAAACTCAGGAACACATACATAGGAGTGAAAACACTAAATTAAACTAACCATGACCACTTGATCACTTCAAAAGTACATCACAATAGGGCATCACAAATTGTTTCACACAAGTCATCTCTCAGGTCCAAAAGACATTCCTGAAGGCACAGGAACAACATCACACGTGTCCACAACACAATATATTATTAGAGTTGCCCCTCTTAGGATTAGCAGGTGAGCCATTAGTGGCAGCTAGACTTTGGGTTGATCTGGTGGGTGACTTTGTTGCCGTCCTCCTAGTTATAGGACCCGGGCTACCATGAGATGGTGTTGGTGTGCTGGGTGGTTTCACTGTTGCCCTCTTGCTAGCTGTGCTGAAAATGAGACAACGGGGAGAGGAGTTACCTACAACGGTAATGGCGGTTGACACCCATGGCAACATCGACAGAGATAGGGACAAGAGGGAGGTGGAGATGGGGTCGTGAGAGAGGGAGATGGTGTTGGGAGCAAGGAGATCGAGTTGTGCGAGAGAGGGAGATGGTGTTGGGAGGAAGGAGATGGAATCGGCAGGGAAGAAATCTAGTAGTCGATTTATTGGCAAAAGGGTAAATTCATGTGGTATTAACGGGAGGGGAGACGGAAGTGATATATTGTTGAAGATATGCATATTTAGGTGGCATTAAAGTGAACTAAGATTTTACTATGGTATATATCAAAATCGGGCACATTTTGGTAGTATATACCCAATTTTCCCTTCTTTTTGTGTATGCAACGTTTATCTCTTTTTTTATTAGAGTCTTATGACACCAAATTTGTCTCCACAGGATGGATGTTTTCTTTAATATAAAAGTGTAACAGCTCTTTATATCGCATGCCTTTTTGTGTTGTCATGGGTGCCGATATTTTACTATAAAACATGGATTTTTTGGGTGTATCTTTGATGTTCATTCTTTGTATTTTTTTACAGAACATAGCATCTTTTAACTGCAAATATGATATATGCATATTTTCTTGATCGTTGCTTACCGAATCTTCTTTTGTAGCATAAATGCCCACAGCAAGGTGGTGTTCAGTTCGGCTTATTTTTGGTGGCTTATGGCTGAAAACACTTGAGTGGTGAAAAAACATCAGAATGACAGAGGCTTATTTAACATAAATAAATTTAAAAAAATTAAAAAATATAAAAAATTTGTTAGCCCATCACAGACAACGCAAACGAATACGGGAAAAAAAGAACAGGCAAAAAAGCTCAAAAAAAGACAAAAATTCAGAAAAAGACGAAATTATGAATAGTGCAAAAATAAGCCAGAAACCAGAAGCTCAAGCCATATTGAGTGGGGCCTTAAGGTATCGGTGGGTTTTTTCGGTTGTAGCTAATGACTTTTGGTTCTAACAAGAATTAATGGAATATCAATAAGCCTCTTTGAAGAGGCTGTCCTGATAAACCGTTTCAAAAATACTTAAGAGAAATTATTCTATTTATTTATTCATTTAGAAAAACTAGAGACAAGAAGCTGAAAATAATCTATTCATCATCTAACGTAGATAACTGATGGACCTTTGAATAGTGTTTTTTAAGAGACGGAACTTTGAATGAATGGATAGTTAATAGGTAGTAGGTTGGTGTTCGGATGGTTCAGATGCGTCGGTGAACCAGACGTTATGGCTTTTGTCGTATGGAAAGACGGATAGCGGCTCTCAGAAGCACGGAACCTCCATTTCCCCCAAAGCGCAGCCCCCTTGCCAGATCCGGCCTATCCTCCTACCATTCCATGGCTCCAGATGCCGCCCCAGACGCTCCCAGCCCTCGTCGCGCCCGACCTTCGGTGCCGGTTCCTACCGGCCGATCTACCGCAGCACCGGCTCTCGATTTATCTGGCGACGTGTGGCGAGTGGACGTCGCTTAGACGACCGCCCCGGTGGATCCATGCGAAGGCCGGAGGATATCCTCCTCCTCCTCCGGCTGTCGACTGGAGGCGGCCGGAGGATGTGTGCAGCAGCAAAACCAGACCGTGCTATGCTATACCAAAGTTTTTCCTTCAGCATCTGCACTTCGCTAGATCCTTCCGTTCGCAGGGGGTCTATCGCCCGGTCAGGGAAGTGCGATGTCGTCTGCCGGTGTTAGCCTGACTGCCGGCTACTCTGAATCAGGTCTGTCCCTCCTAAACACTCTTTTTTACAAGATTTTTTTTGGCATGACATGCTATATTTTTTCACATAATCCTTTTTGTATGATCTGGTAAACTTTAATTGCTCTAAATCTATTTCTGTCCACTGTTCCGGTTCATATTTTGAAGTGAAAAGGTTCTTTTCTTCTACCCAAAGTCCCTGTTTTAGACTTTCTCATCTCTCTCTATTTGTTTGCGTAGTGCCTTTCGTGTGTTCGAATGGCTATGCATTGATGACCTTCTACTCCATCATAAGTTACTCGGTTACTCCCGCTGGTCTCCCAACGATTTCTTCTTCTTGTGAGACGGATCTTGTTTTTTTTTTCTTGCGCAGTCTCGTTTCCAATAAAAATGACTTGAAAGAGTTGACCATAATCACGTAGTCACATTTTGGGCTCTAGGCTGTCTAACCGTGGAAAACTGGAAACTAAGGTTTTAAATAGCGGGTAGACTATTTTATGGCGAATAGCGTATATTGGAAATATAGCAGACGCTGCATATTGAGCTATAAAATACTTAAAATATAAGGATATTTAATTTTAAACTAGAAATCTCAACAATAATTTATATAAAACATTCAAAATATCAAATCCCACAAGTTTATATCTATATCTAAGATAACATAAAAAATCATGAACTGTTCATATGGAGATTTTGTGCTTGCCGCTTGGCTTCTCTATCATTTGATAACACATACTTATCTTGTTTGATAAATCATATTAAAAAAACAGATCAAGAATTAGACTTACCTTGTTTGAACCTTAGGTGTGCATGGACCCTTCCCTCTTACTTTGACGAGAGAGAAACTTTCAATGGATAAAGAAAGAGATGAAATATTTCCAATGGGTAAGGAAAGAGATAAAATGTTATTAACTAGCAAAGCTAGGGATTGTGGGAATATAAAAAACTAATTAATTGGATTAGGTGGAGATATGGAATCACATTCGATGGAAAGAGTAGTATTTATGAAACTTAGCAAATCAAGAGATATATTCCTGTATTAGAAGTAGTTTGAACGATTTTGGTCAATAATGCTGATATAACTTGTAGTGGATAGCGCGTGTATAGGTCTGATATAACTTATAGTAGATAGCACGTGTACCGATCTAATATATCAACGATATTATATCAAATCATAACAACAACCGATATATAGCAGTGAAAGTACCGCAACAATCACAGTCAAAGTACCTTGATCGCTATAGCTACATCATAGCGTAATATTTAAAACAATAATAGAAACCCAATCCCATCCCCTCTATAGGGAAACTTAACTCTCAATCTCCCATCCCTACTAACTAACATCGAGAAAAGATCATGGAGGCGGTCATGTCCAAGTACACTAGTCCCAAGTGGACGACTTAGGAGGCCTCGGCTTGAGCCGGCCCAACGGAGCTATCTGGGAGCGGAGCAGTGGACGCTCGCGTCTTGAGCCAACTAGAGGTGTCCAAGCAAGTCGGGCCTTGAACGGCAGCACCGCGTCTGCACATCGCTGGCTACCATGACGGCAAGACTCAAGACGGAGGCTAAGCAGGTAGGCCCAAGACCAAGACGGACGGGCCGGCCGTGCACAGGCCGAAGCTGCAGACTGCACGGTAAGACAAGACCAAGACTTGGTTTAGCACCCAAGCCGTCTTGGGCAAGACTCAAGACCAAGACGCCTTACCCAAGACTAAGACCAAGACTGCAAGACGCCCTACCTTGGGACGACAAGACTGCAGACCAAGACGCCCACCGTTTAATTCGAAAAAATATGCTTTTTGGTGACCGTTGGAGGAAAAATTGGAAAAATAGCAAAAATTCAAAAAATCAAATTTTTCCTATAAATAGGGGCGGTAGGCCTCCATTTTCCACACCTCAAACCTCACTCTCATCTCTCGGTTTAGTGTGAAAATCCGAAAGTGTTTGCAAAATTTGGTGAAAATTCGGGCAAAATTAAAAATTCAAAAATCTTGAAAGATTTTGTAGGGCTAAAATGAGGTAGTAGTCTTGTCTTATTTTAATTCTTGGTATTATTTGTTGGTTTAATAGTAAGTTAATCGTTCTTTTATATTTCAATTTGCGCTTGATTTAATGGAGAACTACGATTTTGAACTCTCCGACTGGCCTCTCTACGAGGATATGCAACTGTTTCAACAAGCATATCCATCCGCGGAGGACATACAACAAACCGGAGAGGAGGCCCCGTGGAGCATATCCATCCATCTTCTGCTGGCTCAACAAGTGCATCCACAACGCAAAGCACGGTGCAAAAGAACAAGAGCCAAGACATCTAGCTTGGAATGATTTCGACAAGAAGATCAAGACCGACGATGATGGAAATTCAATGAGGTATCTTGTTTGTAAAATTTGTGGTAATGAACCGATCGCAAAATCTTCAAAGTGGGACGGGTCACCTACAACGACATGCTGCAAGTCGCAAAGAAGGCAAGGAATACAAATCGCCGACACAACCGCAATACAACCCCGACTACTCGAGACGTGCGTGGGAGTACAACCCAGGTAGCTCGGGAATCTCTTTGTAGATTGATTGCTTCTCAAGATTTACCTTTAAATTTTGGTGAGTCGATGCTTTTGAAAATATATTAGAAATGCTCATAACCCTAGATTTAGTTACGTATCTAGCAAACAACAACTAGAGATTTAATTAAATATTATAACAATTGTCGTGAAAAATTGAAAGAAATGTTTCATACATGTACATTCTCTATAAGTTTGGGTCTGTGCGTTTGGAAAGACCCCCCGTAGTCCCTAGCACCTCTGGGGACT
Organism: Bonia amplexicaulis; assembly: GCA_036346245.1. Classification (NCBI taxonomy): domain Eukaryota; kingdom Viridiplantae; phylum Streptophyta; class Magnoliopsida; order Poales; family Poaceae; genus Bonia; species Bonia amplexicaulis. The sequence goes on from CM070748.1 coordinate 15,658,065, forward strand.
ATGCAATGGGCAAGATTTTGGTTCTTCGTCTAGGATTCTCGTGCGGTGCGGTACACAACAATCGGGAGGAAGACGACAAAGCACTGGAGACCTATCAAGCTATCTCAACAAAGGTGATAGCGTGAGCTTCGGCGAGAGTTGAACATCCTCTCATGGTGGCAAACCCGAATAGTATCATATCCATGCTATCCATATTAGCACGGATGTGTTGATCGCCTCGCCTCTACAGCCTCCTGAGTCGACATTCGATCTTTCCGGAAGAATAATTGAGGAGCGACGAACAAGTCTCTCCAACGAGATGGTCAAGTACTTCGACCGTCAAAGACCGGGAACAAGTCAATCAAGACTTCAACATATCGCAGATAATAAAGATTTAGAAGAATCTTTTGAGAATTTGTATTTAGATAGCAATGAATAGAATTTTCAATATTTTCTTCACATCAGACCACTAATGAGCTTTATAGTCAGACTCTTTTTCTTTACCAAGGTTTTCTCAAATTGAGTTTTTACTTGGTAAAGTTTTTAATGAGGCAGCCATCCCATGTAATTTAATAAATTAATAAAGCTCATTATGTCATTGCAAATATTTATTTTTATGATTAACAATGTCTACATTTTTATATATTTTTTCTGATTTTTTTCTGATTTTTCTATATTTTTACAATTTTTCTTATTTTTTCAATTTTCTTATTTTTTCTTTTTTCTAAGCTAAGCAGGCTGGGCGGTACAAGCACGCCCGCTTAACCTTAACTGCGTTCGGCCAAGACGCAAGACGCCAATCCAGGCCGTGCTCGGCTCAAGATCACGTCACAGGTGGCAAGACGCAAGACGGCCCGCTTATTACACGGGCCTTAACGGGCCGTGCCTAAACGGGCCGTGCCGAGCTCGGCCGTGCGTCTTGCGTCGGCCCCGCCGCCCAATGGACACCACTAGGGCCAACGCCCTGAGGCTCCGCTAGCTCCTCCCGTTTTGGTTGTGTACATGGGCACAGGTTTGCACACAAATTACACCATCTTGCCACCCCTGTACTAGTTGTTCGGTCCTTCCCCCTCAACCCTATCCATTCTCCACAGCAAGCTCACGCGAGGCGGCCGCCGCAGGGACGCGAGGAGCTCCTCCCCGACATCGGCGGCGACGGCCAGGCCCCTCGCGGCTTCGGTTGCCCTGCCCCCTCCCCCCGCGACGCCGGCGCCCCTGCGCAGTTGCCTTCTGGCGGCCCTGGCCAAGCGCCTTCCCGTCGCCGACGCCGAGGCCCGGCCCCTAGTCCTCCCTCTCCCCATTTGACTCACTCCCACCGATCCAAGGTTAGTCCCGAATCCCCTCTCCTTGCTTCTGACGAGGTCGTGCTGTTTTTTAACAAGCACCTAGCAAATAAATAGTAGGAGATGAACGCCAGCTATGTCTGATTCAGTAGTTTGTCTAATTGTTGAATCTGTGAGGAGTATGCCATGGGTACAATTTGATGTTGCCATGATACTTCAGTGAGATGAACCCAACCTATCTTGTTGAATGAGTGTAGGTTATGCTGGACTAGTAGAATGGTGGTAGATCATGCCTGTCTATTGGTTCCCTTTTATGTGAGATGTGCATTGCCTGTACATGTCAAATGGGAATCTAATGTAGATTAGTTGAAACAAACCGCTAATCCATGTGATTGGCAGATGGCTATTATACGGGTGCTTGTGGTATCGCTTTCCTATGGATGCCCCCTCACAACTTGTGATCCTAAGCTCTTTTCCATGAGGCGCGATCGTAACCTTCCAGTTTTTTTTGTTAGCATTTTCATGGGTTGTTGCTTTGAGAGCAACTAAATTAGACTCCGTTCATATTGGCTTTTGGATTCAACTTATAATAGTAATAACTTGTAGAGAAGTTTGTAGAGAGAGACACACTCGTATGCAATTTTGACTAATATAAATGAAGTCACTATAGTGTGTACTACAAAGTGAGAGAGAATCCAAGTACCAAGAACCAAGGTTTCATTATCCAGTGTTGGAACGGTTCTTGCTGGTGGGCAAGAACTGGTGTTTTGGCCGATTACCAATGTCCAGAAAAAGCTCGGACAAGAACTGGTGCTTTGGCCGATTACCATTGGCCAGGAAAAGCTTGGACGGTTTACCTCTTTTCTAATTTGAAATTCAAATTCAAATCAGATTGGTATCCGGAGCGGTTATTGGGTGATAACTAGCCTTTGCTAAACGAAAACCGGTCAATAGGAACAACAATGGTTTTGTTTTCCAGTAATCCAAACTAGACTCAAATTACAAGGACAACAAATAACTCAAGAGAGGAGGGCTAAGAGCTCAAAATACAAGAAGTATGCTTAGGAACATAAGGTAAAGTAGAATTAAGCTTTGCAACAAAAGGGGTTCAGGGTTTAGCATGACTGTATTCCTGCTAATGAATTAATGAAAGTGCCCCTGATTCTCAACAACAAAAATGAATGTAACATACCTCAAATTGAATCCAATCAATTAATCCCTAATTGGCTAATCCGGAATGTGGGTAATGCAATACAACAAAATAATTGTAAGGATTAAGAGAAAATAACCTAGAGTTGGCGGTGGCCAGTGGCCAACTTGACTGCTTGAGTGACGATACTCTATTTTTGGGCAATACTCTGTTGAATGAATAGTACATGCGTCTCCCTCCTCCATTGGTTCATTTCTTTGATGTTATGCTGTTCTGCAGTGTTCTTTGAGCAATGTTCTGTGTGCTTAGTTGACTGAATAGTATAATGGTTACCAAACATTGAATACGCATTGAATGAAACATCGTTTCAAACACATATAGCACTGCACTTCTCTCAATATAAATCAGGGTTGTCTTTTACTTCAATAAAACATAAATGCTCATTATCATTAATCAGTATTGTAGAGGACCATTAACCAGCTTTAGAGAGTCGAAACATTTGTCCAAAGAACTAAAGCACGTAAAAGGCAGTCCAATAGCAACGTTGCTCTACTAGAACCTTTTTGTATAGAGGTGGATGAAGCCAGCATTGCATATAATAGGCATGAGGTTGTACCTCTCGTGATGTATGAATCATCACTTGCTATGCATGTTGCTCAAAAACCGACTACCGTTACTAGGTACATAAAAAACTAGCTGATATTTGTGGCTGCATCAAAAAATAATATCTTTTATTTGAATCACATTATCCTTCAGGGTCTTCTTTGTTAATTATAACATAAATTGAAGACCTCACATGTGATAGTTATAAGGGAGTTAACTTTTTGAACAGGTCACAATGCCAATTTAGCTTATCCCGCGTGGTGTGGTTGGGACTTGTAGTGAACCACTTAAACAAGATTAGGGAATCAGCGGACTACTCGAGTTAAATTTTCATATCATACAAATTTAAGAGTGAAAAAACAGTATATCACTCACTATACAGATCAACATAATAAATATTGTCACCATAAATGGGTTAGTGTAGAAGAGAAAAAATAATAAATAATCTAAATAAACAAATCACGCTAAATCGCTTGCGTTCTTACCTAATCTAGTTGATAAAATTTAATAAAATTATCCTCTTGTGGGTGTCAGATGCCTGTGCGTATTGTACAATTTTTTTATGCTACCTGTAAGCCAAAATACTTTTCATGAAGGAAGAAAAATTTAAAATAAAATCGAAATACTTTAACTCTATTAATATACCTCTATCCCTAAGATCACAGCATAATGCAACTATTTCCGACCTATCCTTGCCGGTTAATTCAACAAAGTAGATCATTCTCATCTCCTTACCAGCCTTGAAAGTGCCATGTAAAACATGTTAGTCTCTCTTATCCCATGAGCTTCACGGTCAAAATAGTTGCTCATGGTAGCCTTTGTATTCTTCAGCTTAACTCCGTGCAGTGAGTACAGAGGAGGAAATTGTAGATTCATAGGCTAAATGATACATTTCATATTTCAAAGACCTATTTGTGACAAAATATTTAGGACTTATCTTACCTCCACCTCTTTGCAAAACTTCATATTAAGATTTTTACATGTCTCGCTTTGAACTTCAATATGCCCATCCAATGGGATAGCCTTTAAGTTCTTTTTTTTATTTTCTCAAATTTCATTGTTGCTTTCGTCTTAAATGAATTATTCACAAATTTAAATGTGTTACCACTAGAAAAATCATTGAAATAATGAGAGCAAAATGTATAGCTTTTAACTACAATTGACTATTTGCAATCTCTAGAAAAAAAGAGGTATTGCTTAAAGTATTTCTAAATGGCAACACTTCAGCAACAATTTTACAAAACTTGGTAAACAAACTATGATCAATTGAAAAACTGCTGCTGCTCAAAGCAGTAGTCTTCTTATAATATGTTGGATCTTTATTTTCTTAATTGAACTAGTCTGTTTACCAAGTTTTGTAAAATTGCTGCTGAAGTGTTGCCATTTGGAAGTACTTTACACAATCTCTTTTTTTTCCCGGAGATTGCCAATAGTAAATTACAATTAAAATCTATACCTTTTGCTATTATTATTTCGATGCTTTTTGCAGTGGCAAGGTATTTAAATTTGTGAACATTAAGGTATTTAAATTTGTGCATTTCGTTTAAGAAGAAAACTAAAATTAGGTTTGAGGAAATAGAAAAAGAAAAGGAAAAGAACTTAGAGCTATCACATTGGATGTGCATATTGAAGTTTAAAGCGAGACCTCCAAAAATCTTGATGTGAAGTTTTGCAAAGAGATGAATGTTAGATAAGTCATGAATCTTTTATGATAAATAGGTCCTTGAAATATGAAATGTACCATTTAGCCTATGAATCTGCAATTTCCTCCTCTGTATTCACTATAAGGAGTTAAGCTGAATAATGCAAAGGCTACTAGAAGCAACTATTTTGACCATGAAACTCTTGGGGCAGGAGAGACTAGCATGGTTTTCCACGGCACTTTCAAGGCTGGTGAGATGAGGACGATCTACTTCGTTGAATTGACCGGTAAGGATGGGTTGAAAACAGTTATATTAAGCTGTGATCTTCGGGATGGATGTATATTGATGGACTTAGAGTATTTTGATTTTAATTTGAATTTTTTCCTTCATGAAAATGTGGTTTGCAAGTACCACAGAAAACTGTACAATGTGCATATGCATCTAGCACCCACAAAAGGGTAACTTTATTGGATTTTGCCAACAACCAGATTAGGTAAGAACGCAAGCGATGTTGGCATGTTTTTTTATTTAAATTATTTTTATTTTTTTTCTATTCTACACTAACCATCTATGGTCATAATATTTATTATGTCGATCTATATAGTTAGTGATATACTGTTTTTTTCCTCTTAAATTTGTATGACATAAAAGTTTTTCTTAAGTGGTTAGCTAGTTCCCTAATATTGTTTAAGTGGTTCACTACAGGTTTCAAACATACCACGTGGGATCAACTGAGTTGGCATTGTGACCTATCCAAAAAGTTAACTTCCTAGTGATTGCCACATGTGAGGTCTTTAATTCAGGTTGTAATTAGCAAAGAAAACCCTGAAGGATAATATGATTCAAATGGAAGATATTTTTTTGGTGCAGCTACAAATGACAGCTGTTTTTTGTGTACCTAGTGACGGTTGTTGGTTTTTGAGCAGCATGCGTATCAAGTGACGCGATAATTGATTTTTGAGCAGCATACAGACATCTGGGGAGGTGCAACCTCATGCCTAACATATGCAGGTTGGTTTCATCCACCTGCATACAAAAAAGTTCTTGTCATTTAGTATAGCGATGTTGTTTGTTGGATCGCTCCCGCTACTATAGGCAGTGGTCGATTTCTGTCTTGTAAAATATCAGTTACTTGCGCACAAATTAGGGTTCCTCTAATTTGCACTGTACCATCTATGCTCCTTTGAATTTGAACCTGTCTCTGAAGGCCAAATTGGTTTCTAAAATGTAACTTGGCTTGTAGAAGAAGTGACCTGATTAGGGGTGGAAAACGATAACGGATAATTCGTTTTATCCGATATTCGTATCCGAGAAAACACGAATATGGTAAGCAAAAATTCGTATTCGAAAATATTCGTATTCGTATTCGAGAATATTCGTATCCGTATTTGAGAGTATTCGTATTCGCATTCGTATTCGAGAATATTCGTATCCGTATCCGTATTTGAGACTATTCGATTCGTATTCGATCCGTTTCTAGAATCCATGAAAATTTCGTACAAATTTTGTGATTCAAAATTTGAATTTAGGTGGTTTAAAACCGGTAACCAGTCAAAAACCGATGAAAATCGCTAGAAATCCGTTTTATCCGATATTCGTATCCGAGAAAATCCGTATTCGTATTCGAGAATATTCGTATTCGTATTTGAGAATATTCGAATTCGTATTCGTATTCGTTTTAAAAATATGGATTCGTATTCGTATTTGATACTATTCGACCGTATCCGATCCGTTTCTATCCCTAGACCTGATGACTTTGAGGAGGAGGTGGCGTGTTGGACTGGAGTCGTGGGCCTTAGGCCTTGCCACCATGGAGGAAGGGGGTTGGTATGGGGCTGGACTGCCTTGGGCCTTGCGCCATGGTGGGGAGGGAGGTGGCCGGCCCGGCTTCAAGTTGGTGGGCTGCCTCATTGCCATGTTTCGTGAGAGCAATAAAATTAAGTGTCAGGTACTAGCCAATTCTCAGTGGAAAAATCATTCATTTCTAAGAACGAGTTTACCTGATAATTCAACTATCGTGCTCGTACCCTTGTAATTGGTCCTTAGAGGAGAAATGTTCGTATCCATAAGGGTGATGTCCTCATCAAATCCCGTGACAAGTAACAACTCTTATGATCATCTCTTTTCTAATCATGTGCCCCTCCAACCTCTGCCCTTGTTGCCTTCGTCCCTCTCTCTTCTCATCAACAATGGCGCAACTCCAATGAAAGACGGTCCAGGGGTGAAGCTCGAATCTGGTAGCATGTCGGGGGTTAAACATCATCTGTTCCCATCGTCTGCATTGCACCGTCCTCCACCTTGCCTCGCAACGAGCGCCCAATAGTGGTGCCCGAGTGTTACTGTTTTGGCAGCACGCCGGCAAGGAGCGATGCTGGTGGGTACCACAATGGCACCACGTGGTTGTAGGACAAGGAGACAGAGCGGCTCTGGATGAGTGCATATTGCATTTCGGGCAAAACATTGTGGGTGCTAATAAAGAGGCACTCACTTGACTCATCTCGACGTCCGGGGAAGGAAAAACCAAGGCCAAGGTAGAGAGAATGGGGAGAATGGAGAGAATGCAGGGAAGTGCCTGAGGAATGGCTTTCTTTTTTAGCCTGAACTCTTGACTCCTTTGCCACTAAAGAGCCACTTCTTTGGTGCCGGCAAATAGGCATTTTGTGAGGGCAAAGTGGTCTTTTCACATCCCTAATGGAAGATAGAGGGGTTGTAGATAGTTGAAGTTATAGTAAACCCAGAGGGGCGGCTTTTGTGCATCGTCCTAACTCGACAGGGTAGCTTTGCACCGCGATGTGACCCAACAAGGGATCTTTGCACATTGACAAGATGAAACAAGATAGCCTTGTGAAGTGACGAGACAAAACGAGGTAGGTTTGTGCAGTGACGTGATGCTATGCTGGTCCATAAATCGTCTGGCGCGCTGCTGCCTCGTGGACACTGTACGCCGTGTCGGCTTAGCCAACAAGTACTACGCCTTCCGTAGCGGGTTTTCCTGCACCACGACTGCAACACTACATCGCTAGTATGGTGAAGCAATGTGAGGAGATCACCTGACTCGCAAGGACTACTACAGCCTGGGACAAACAAGAGGAGCGTGCCAGGAGGCCACCTCCTCGAAACAAAACCTCCCGTACCTCCAACCCATACCTCAACATTCCCACCGAGCATTCGCCGCAAGACCCGCCTGTGGGGGAGACACCCCCCTCTGCTAGTGCAGGAACGTATTGTCGGGACCCCGTTCAAACTGGACCCTCCGTGTATTCTGACACTAGTCCCGGATCAAAGCTAGTGCACAAACAAACAAAGATGATTACATAACCAACAACGCTTTATTACAATAATAGAGAGTACAGACCAAAATGCCTCTTTAATACAAATGAGGTTTCAAGACCTCACACACTCAAAACACAGTGGAAGCAAAAGATAAATCCAGTAGAGACTCATCAATTCGCCACAGACAATTAACTGGTGAAGTGCAACCTAGTACTCCGGAAAGCCTTCGTCGAATCCATACACGCCGTAGTCGAAGTTTCCTTCTTGAGCTTCATATTCCTCTGGTATTATTTTTGAGTGCAACATGTGAGTACAAAAAGGACTCCACAAGTCTTGGGAAAATGCAATAGATGCAAGGCTTAACAAAGGAGGGTTATATGGTTCTTTTGCACCAAGCAATATTTTATTTCAAATACCATTAAATATTTTTGAAGGCATCAATTTAAATAAGGTAATTGTTTTAACAGAAACTATCAAATTAAATAGTGAAGGTTACAACCATCAACACTAGATCACTGTCTCTAACCGCCAGGGTTCAAGAAAAACGGGCTACATCCACCCACACTGGCTACATCCGTCAGGACAACTCCGGGAGTTCCAACCACTTTCAGTTCCCAAAATTTTTACTTTAAAACCAAAACCAATGATCTATCATGTGAATGCATTCCTTGCCTGCCCTTGACCGTGGCCACGGCTATTCGAATAGTTTTACATTCTGCAGAGGTTGTACAACTTTACCCACAAGAGATAAGTCATCTTAATAGTCAACATGCTTCCTTAGGCATGAGACCCAGATAATTTATCACAAAGCCTTTATCTTACTCTAGTCTAGCTAGACACCACCCGCTGAGGTTTCACCGCTGAAGGGTTAAACCACCCAGTCAGAAGCCCCCTCCTACGCCGTATGAGTACAGTAAACCCTGTCCCTCATTGTGAATAATCAGTACACCATGACACCCACTTTCCACTGGTGGTACCTAGACTAAACTATTGTAACTTAGTCAGCTAGGTCGTACCCATATAGACTTGTGGTTGTACGGTAGTGCTCAGTCTGGACAAACACAAGCGTCGGTCCTTAATTGACTAAGGCGGAACATACACTTTACAAGTTCTTGTGCTAACCGCACCATTCCAATCCAACCATCCACCCTGGTCTAAAACAATTTTCATATTTTATTTATATTTAAAGGAACAGTGGCAACACCAATCGCCATTAATTTCAGAATAAAAGTCTAGATCAATGAAATATAATGTCCCATTCCAAAGTTACAAAAGTTATATAGCATGACTAAGCATTTTACTACCGTTCTAATATTTATCAAAGATTTATAATAATCTCATTATTGAGACAAAGTAAATCCTAAGGTTACAAAGGTACATGGTTGTCAATGTCAAATGAGGGCATAACAATTATCGGTTTAACTATTATCCTTACAACAGAAATTATCATTTTATGTAACATAGCAAATGCATTAAATTTAAAATAATCAAAAACATTTCGCAATCATAGGATCAAAATGTTCAAAGGAGACTTGCCTTCTTGTGCGCTGTTTGGTCCCTCTTGCTCAAACCGACAAATTCTTGACGACGCTTGATTCTACGTGAAAAGACAAAACAACAAAGCAAATAAATACACATAAATTTAAATAAAATTCAAAAATTGAAAAAGAGTGTAGATTTGGGTAGTTTATGATTTTAGAAAAATTTAGAAATTTGAACGGGTCAAATCGGAGTTAAAATGAGAAAGTTATAGTCTCGGGACGTTTAATTAAAAGAAAAAGGAAAAGAAAGATTTTTCGATTTATTTTTGTGCTGAAAAATCATAATTATGACGTCAGCATAAATTTGAAATTCGAAAATTCGGACATGTGGGCCGGTCTACCGTGGATCGGGTCCACGGACATAGAGCCATGCCTAGGTGGCACGCCACGGCGACGTGGCGCCACAGCCACAAGACACGCCGCCCACGCGCGCCTGTGGTCACCGACGCGGCCCAGTGCCTGCAGCGATGCACGAACAATGGCTTGCTTAGGGCGGGCGCTCACCGTGGCCGTGAGGCGGAGGGAAGAGGCGGCGTGGAGTCGGTATTCGTCGGGCCGGAGGTGGTCTGAGGCGGGCACAGAAGGAACAAGTGGCGGCGGTGGAGGAGCTAGGGGCGGCGGTTCTCGGTGGCTTGGCGGGCGAGCGAGGAGGAAAGGAGCGGTGGGAGAGGGTGCAAATGAGCTCCCGGGGTTTTATAGGAGGGAGGAGGGAGGCCTGGCAGAGGAATTACCGAGTGATTACGCCGCGATTAGGGGAATTAAAGAGGGGAACGGCCGGCAATTAGTGGGGGAGTGATTAGGGGCTTTCATTGCGCAATCAATCGGGAGTTTAAGCGAAGGAAACGGCCGGATTTCAAGTTTCGGTTTCGGCATCAATGGAGGAGAGAGAGTGTGAGGGGAGGAAGAAGAAAGGAATGATGGGTGGGGCCCACCCGTCGGTGAGAGAAAGAGAGTGAAGGGTATGGGGCGGCCGGATGGATGACACGTGGCAAGTGAAGAGATCTCGGCTGTTAGATTTGAGTGAAGGGGTAAGTTGTGGTGGACGGCCGAGATTAAATCACGAGATGGATTAAATCTGAGAGCGACACGTGGCGGCTTGGGATTAATCCGGATTTAATTTTCGGATTAATTTTTCAGAAAATACTAGAAGCATTATAATTGCTTAGAAAATATTAATTAATATCTAAAAATTCCAGAAAATTCATAGAATATTCCTGAAGCTATTTTAGACTTAGGAAAAATATTTTTAATTTCGGATTTACTTTTAATAATTTTATAAAATTCCTTTTATCTTTTAAAATTGATTTTTAATTCCAGAAAATTCTCAAAAATTAAATAAAAATTCTGGGAAGGTTGGAAAAAATAAAATGAACTCTTTTTGGCTTTAATAAAAATATTTATGATACATTTTCTTGCAAATAAAATTCAGATAAATCCAAATAAAGCTCAAATACTTTCAAAGAATTAATTTGAATTAAATTTTTCAGTACTCGAAATTTTGGGATGTTACACGTATGCAAGTTCTTCATGTTCAAAGAGCGGTTGAGCTTGGGCATGCATTACTGGGGCTGTGGTAATTATGCCTGGGACTATCTCGGCCGATGTTGGGACACTGACCACTCAAGCAACCAAGAAGGATGGGTTACAATGACATCCTCTACCGCCTCTCTATGGCACGCACTAACAAGCTATTCGCTCTTCCTGTAGTCTCTAGATCTGCTATGCGTGTACCACAAATGGATTGACTGAGAGATCCACCTACACGACCAGTGGCATCTGGACTACGAGGAGTGAGACATCAATATAGCATGGGAGAGGAGGGAGGAGTGGCGGCGCAACAAAGATTGAAGCGAGCGTATCCGGAGGGAGACGCAAGCTCATCTAGAGGCGTGTAGCTGTAGGGAGTGCGAGGCTTGTGAGGAGGAGCACAAGAGAAAGCGTGAATTGGCAGCCAAGGCCAGGGCGGCTGGTGAGGACTACAACACTGACCTAAGAAGGAAGGGCAAATGGCCATTGTCCACGTAGTAGATCAGGCCATTCCATAGGAGCCCGCCATCCTACCCACCAAGCTATTCCTTTCATCAAAATATGTGCATTCCTACATAGTCCAGGTGCATGTGTCGCTGCGTGCCCTTTAGTACGTTGTTGAAAACAAAATTCAATGAGCAAGTTTTCTCCTAACTTGTGAAAATATTTTTCACCATATATTAAACTTGCTTATGCTTGCTTCCATGTCACAAAAAGTTCGAACGTAGTACTTTATGGATTTCTACTACTATTTCTCAAAAATTGTACATTTGCTTCGGAGGGACCATTAGCCATAAAAGAATTGGCAACATGTGAACAAACTATCACATTGCGAGCAAAGGGGGAGTGCCTAGCCACCAGAACATGAGACCGCATGGACGCATACAAGCAGCCAATGTAGTGCTGAAGAAAGCACGGCAATATATTATTTTCATTCAGTAATTACGATAATTTAGTTCATAATGTTCTGTAATGGTGTTCACGTCTGTACGGTACGAATGAAGTATCAACAAGTAAATGTAAAACATGGCGAAAGTCTTTTGTTCAGACAAATTTTTACATTATTTTTGCATGAATGAAGTACATGTAATTAATTTTAAATATAAATAAATTTATTTATACAACGTATAATCATCTGTTACATTTTGATTAATCGACCATAACAGTCCGTCTTTCAGCGGTAAACTCATCAGTTGCACTTTTCACAAAGCTGCATGGTGCTAGGGGCATTCCCGTGCGAGGGGGCCGCAGAAGAACCATCAATTTTTTTCATAATGTTTGGACCTTTTTTTCTATATTTAAAAAATTCTTACGAATAGTACACATAAATAATTTTTCGAGAAAAATTCAGAATGGTTAAGATTATGGAAAAATTATACAACGAAGTACACTGTATCGGAAGGCTCCACAAAAAAATTATTCTTTTTGAAGCTCATTTGTTATATGTAAAAATTCCTACCAAAAATACATTTAAATGGATTTTCCTGGAAAATTGGTATCGTGGGTCTAAAAATAGAAAATTCATGTCGAGCGAAAGCACTCATGCGGTAGGGGTGGATATCGAGCCAGCCCCTCGTCTTATCGAGTTTTTTTTGAAATTTATATAGTTTGATTTAATATTATTGTATTGATAGTTTGGAAGTATTCTTAGAATTGAACTATTGAGCCAATCCAAAGTAAAATTTAATTTCATTCGAATTTGATTCATCCAATGTTTAACCAATTAACAAGTGCAATTAAAGAAATTTTGAAATGAGCCAACGAGCAACGAGCTTTTTTCCGCAACTACACATGGGCCAAGGAGCGTCTAACCCCGTACTCGGACAACACGGACCCCACGGGCCTTTTCCATGCTCGACGTCCGCAGCTCCTAGGTGGGCCCACCTGGCCTCCGTGCGTGCTAGGGAAGGCGAAAGCCCATGCTCCCCGTGCACTGGTCCCTACCCCTCGGCCATGGGACTTCCACGCGTCGGCCACTGGTGGTTCCACGATCGAGAGGGGTCACTTCCGTAAAAACTTAACCCCCATGCCACATCTACAAAAAACGGTCTTGTGTGGCCTGATGGGCAAAATATTCCATAGGAGAGCATGAGATGTGGCAGCAAGTGTCTTAATCCGAAGCAATCACTATAGTTCGAGCGTTTTAATTTGAGTCAGTCTCGACTCAACCGACCCCACATTGACTATGGGGCTATTTTGTTGAGTTCTTTAGAGATAGTTTACTTATGTCCTTAGGTATTCTCTACGTACCCACTTGTGTCGGTTTTAGGTATAGGTATTAGGTACCCTTTTGTTGAAGGTCTTCGAGCTTTTACTAGGAGTATGATTTCATACTTTAGCACCGTAGAGCCAGGTATGAGTCTCGTGGAGAAACAATAGCTAGTCTATTGGGCTCAAAATTTAGCGCTGCAACGCTGGTACAGTCATGTTCTTTACCTCTTCTTACCCTGAAAAAAATAGGATCACCTTGCGTCCTTGGACCTATAACCATCTTTGGGCACGGATCCCCCCGTCCCGTGGCCAAACGCACAAACTCGCCTCCGCTTGTCAAGTAGTTGATCCATCGCCACACGCGCTGGCCAAGCCGACGGCTACTCCTCGCCATCATCATACGGCGCCGTCTTTCTCACCGAACTTTGGCTGCAGCCCCAACCCCTCGCCTCTCCCGCTGAACTTGGGCTTTGACGACCTGTGGCCTTCTCCCTACATGAGATTCTCCCCACTGGTCGTCTACTCACCCCTGGAGCAGTGCCCTGAGTCCCCGGAGGACAGCACGCCACCAGCATCGACGCCTCCTACTGCTCCTCCTAGCCCCTCGTCGTCGTCGCCCGTCGACGACATCTGCATATCGTGGGAGATTCGAAAGTCTAAGTAAGCTTCATCGTGCTTGTTGCAGGGATGGGATTGACCTTGTTTCTGGAAGACACGCCTCATTATGCCGCGTGTATATATGTATTGATGCTTACTTGGTGAGATTAATTCTTTGCTTTCCTGTCAATTGCTTCTTTGTTTGTGCTAGCACGTCCACTTGTTCTGTCTCTCGGCATAAATTACGGAAGTTGATACGTGTTAAAACTATTAGCGAATTGTTCTTTAGAACTCTAATGAGATTCATGGTACAATATATAGGGATAGTCTATATAACACTCAAATAAAAAATTGTGGGATTTCAATTAATTTTTTTTTGGATTTGCTAAACAACAATTGGTCTGAAGATTCGTGCTCGGGGGCGGTGTCTTCCTCGTCTTCGGCAAGCGCCGATGTTACCACTGGTGAAGCAACCTCACCGCCGAATGCCCCTCTGCCTCATGCCTCTCTGAAGATGCATGCTCTACAAATACCTCTCTCTTTTCCTTATATTAAGGAGACGTGTCGGAGGACCGCAACAACCGTGGCATGACCGAAGATGAATAGTAGGTCATCTTGGCTTGGGGGAGGTGCAGATGGGACGATGGTGATGGACAAGGGGACATGAAGAGGAGGCGGCGGCGATGGAGCTCTGGTGGAGTCAGGAGAGAGAGAGAGGACAAAAAGGTGGAGAGGGAGGTAGGTATAGATTTGGATGGGTGGATCTAGACCGTTGGATTTGCATTATACGACTGAAAATTTGATGATAAAATTTTCAAGAAATTAGTTGAATAATGCATAGTCAAGCAGGGGCGGAGCTGGGCCTCGGGCCGCCGGGGCAATGGCCCGAGGCCTAGCTAAAAAGTCCTTACTAATTACTGTAGCAACAACAGTGAAAGCCTTAGTACCTTTCTTTTTGATGGGCTTTTTAATGGGGTGGGCCCGAGGTTGGATCATGGGCTGGCTCCGCCCCTGTAGTCAGGCCCAATTTTTTTTATGTTGCATCTGAATAGATGGTCTAGGTACCTCCCCTTCGCTCGGAGAGGAATTCTATGGGGGAGGACCTCACTTGAGACCATCCCCCAGATACTGTTATGTGTCTCACCGATTCTCCCCTTTGCTCCCCTAACTTCCTTTCCCCACAATAGTCCTGGCAACATTGCTCCTATCTTGCTAGCATCGACCTTGTCACCTCTTCTTGCGTGTAACCCAGTCTTGCACATCGATACGTCGCCACAAGAGACAATAAGGTCCGCCTCCCCCCTTGCTCCTCCACTCTGACCTTGAATATAGCTAAAAAAGTATGGGATTGTCTATATGGCAGTCGAATAAATAATCTAGCTATTGAGGTACCATACGAGAACTGATGAGCTAGAGTGGATCTGGCTATGCTGGAGGCCATGTACATCCAAAGATTAGAAATTCGATTGAAATAATAAAAAGAACAGAATTGCTATACATAATGTGAATGATAATTTTGTGCAAATCATTGAAAATTTTGACCTTGTGATTTGCTTCGAGATTTGTGCACCGATCAATAAGGTTATCTTCTCCGGTGGCAACGAGGTTCGTCGGATTAGGGCTTGGGTTCACCAGGTAAGGGTTTAGGGTTCATTGGGGCCCGAATTTAGAGGGAGGCTAGGGCAGGGAGAGGACCGATGGTGGGTGGCGTTGGCGGTGAGGCGGCGGGCTGCTGCGGGGTTGGTGACCGGTGACAGGTGGGGTCGAGGGGGTGGGGTGACGAGTGCAGGGGTGATGGGGAGGCGGTTTGGGCGGTGGACCTTACGGTGTACCGCTTCCAGAGACGGGGAAGAGGAGGTGCAGTGGTAGGGGAAGATGAAGGTGGAGTGGAGGAGGAGGAGGCAGTTGGTGCCAACAACCGTGTCGGAAGGCGGCAGTGGAGGGGGAAGGGGCTCGCTAGTGGGGCCTTGCCGACGCTGGGGGTGACGCCAGTGAGGTGGTGGGGTGGCTTGATAGGATTGTGGCTCATTTTAGCGGGGTAGCAGGGAGATGGGAGTGGGATTAGGGTTGGGATGGGTAGTTGTAGTAGGAAGATGGGGAAGGTCGCTGGACCATTGAATATAGATTTAGATATTACCCAATGGTAAAAAAACTGAATGATTTTGTGGGTTGAAATTAGTCAAAAAAAAAGAGAGAATGATGCATAGACAATCCCTAAAAAGAATTATTCGAGTGTAATATTTCATTCGCGTTTTCGAAAAACACCATTTATATTTTTTGGTCATTGCAACACACATGTACACGCAAGAACACGCCGGAGTGGTAGTATTGGAACTCTGATGAATCCAGCAAGAAGCCTACCACCTCTATATACACCCTTCCACCAGAGGCCACAGCGCAGAAAGATGGGAGTCCAGTACTGGATTCAATATGGTGCGCGGCGCGATGTCCATTCCCGCCAAATTCATAGCCATCGGCAGTCGCCGCAGAGGCAGTCGCAGCAGCGGCATGCGCAGCGAGGCCACCACATCGACGGTGGCGATGGCCAACAGCACCCGAACGCGCACCACCCCTCCGCCCCTGCGCCCGGCGCTTTCGCTTCCGTCGCCGACGCCTCTGCCTCACCCAGCGCGTCCGCAAGCCTGCAAACCAAGCCAATGTTTGCACGTCAGGACGACGACGACGACTAGGAGTGTACCGTGTACGGGTTAAAGAAACCATGCACGCAATGCAAACGACGAGATCACTCACGTCGGGAAGACGACGGAATGCTTGCTCTCGCCGGAGACGCTCTCGATATCTGCGAACCTGACGGACTTCCTGTTCTCGCCGCTGCCGCTGCACCTCGCGCGGTCGTCTCTTAGGAACAACCCCCCGGCGGCGTCTCCCGTCGACACCTCCGAGACGGCGGGCAGCTTCCACGCCTCGCTCCCCGCGGAGGGGAGGCGGTGAAACCCTGACGCGGTGTCGTAGTAGAGTTCGCTGTAGAGCGCGCCGACGTCGCCGGACTGTCCGAGCTGGATGCTAAAGAGCGAGTCGTTGGAGCTGACGCTCCATTCGGCGGGGTTGGTCGACCGCGTCCGAAACATGGACGACGGGAGCCTCTTCGGGTCGTACCTGTTGGCGCCGCCGCCGGGTACGGGCTGCCCCTGCGCCATCATTGTCTGGACGGCCGGCGCTTGCGTGGCCGGCACGAACTCCAGGAAGGAAGAGCAGTCGTGGTCCGGGTCGGCCGCCGCCTCGAGCTGGAAGAAGCTCTCGTAGGAGGACGTGGAGGAGAGGGACGACTGCCTGTCGAGCTCTGGGACGGGGATGTTCTCGCACGATGACTTGTTGGACAGCGGTAGCTGGTACGACGACAGCGACGGCGAGGCGGCCGGCGACGAGAAGGAGGAGTAGGACAGCTGCCTCCTGCGCTCCGGCGCCGGCGCGGCGGGCGCAGCAACACGGCTGTCCTGATCCGCGGGCGCCATGGGTGCGTCCCGCGATCGAGGTCGTGGCTATTCCGTCCTCGATTAAGAATGCAGAAGGCGGCGAAAACGCCGCAGATCTGCATGAGAGATCAAGACGATTGTGTCAAGAAAATGAATCAAATCAAATTGGAAAGGGAGAAAAAACACAATAAAGTGCACGATTAGCGTATTACGATACGATCCTACCTGCGAAGAAGAACAAGGTGGGCATGGACGGGGTACAGGGGGTAATGGCCGGAGCCCGGAGCTCGGCGAATTGGCCGGCTAGAGCAAGCCAAGAAATGGAGCTCCGACAGCAGACATGGGTGGCCGGGCTCGCTTTTATTTACTTGCATCGACATCGACCAACGAGGAGGAGGAGACGGCCGTTAATTGAAGACAAAGTGGGTGCTGCCGTTTAGCTGGTAATTAACCAAACCTACTTTTGGCACGAAAAACCAGCCGATCGACAGGTCCGAGCCATCCTAGCTAGACTTACATACGGGTACGGCCTAAATAAGAAGGGGTTCACTGGAAGCGGCAGGTGTACAGACTGTCAGACAAAGTAGTTGCAAACCAAGTATGCGTGCGCGCGTGGTGTTACGGTGTCATTCTTGGCCTCGACGATCATCCAGATAAATGTGTACTGTTCTCGTAGGGAAACAGGGGAGGGCCCATACAGCGCTCGCACACTGTGCAGACGTGCAGCTCGCTGCTTTCCTCGCCACTCTTCTTCCTCTCCGACGACTTCTTTCTCCGCCTCATTTCTTCCTCCACGGCAAGCGCCTCTCCACGCCCGGCGTCTGCCTTCTTCCTCCCGGCAAGCTCCGCACGACTCGTGGCTAGTGGTGCCTTCGCCGTCTTGCGGCACCACTCCCTTTTTCTTGCCACCGCCATCTCAACCTCGTACAACCTTATATTCATCCCTTCTTGTCATTGTACGGTCCACCGCCGCTGCACACCGCCCTCTTCCAAGTCCACGGTTGGTGACGCCATTGCCACCAACCACCGAACCGCCGCCTCCCTTTCTCTACAACGGGGGCCGGTGAATCCCTCCCTAACCCTCAGTGAATGCTAACTCTAACCCCTGGCCGACTGTCGTCAGAGGAGGGCATGCGCGCATGGCGCACTCTCGAGCTGAAGCGCGTGAAACGTGCTCACTAGACGTTTCCGAGAAACAGAGCACGAGAAGCTCAATAGAATCGAGTTTTCTTTATATATATATATATATATATATATATATATATATATATATATATATACACACACACACATACACATACATATATAGGTTGACCGAATCAGAATTCCATCATGCCCACGGGCTGAAATCTTACGGACTAAAACTAACACCAATTGCTATCCACACAGAGCATAACAAAAGTATATAACAAATGCATACAAAGCTTGAGCTCCATCGTCATCCATGCAACAAAGGGCCTGTTCGGCAGGCTATGAGCCGCCCGGTTTTTGGCAGCCGTTACAATACCTAACTTTTAAACAGAGTATTTTCTCAAGACGAGGTCTACAAGTTAAACGTAGTACACGTTAAAAGCCTAACATCTGTACGAACCAAAATCATAAGTGAGTATCGATCTCTCCGTAGTCTGTACCGTAAACAACCAAAATTCAAAAATTTCAGCCAAAATCCATAAGTCGCAGCCAAAAAGAACAGGCATAAAATAGGAAAAATATGTCAACACAATGTGTAGCATAGTAGAGACACAAAGTGAGCACCTAATTAACAAGGATTTGCTTCATCAGTTCTGCATTTCAATTGTATCCCTAATTCCAAAATTCTTACACACATTATAAAAACAGAAAACACATGGCTTTCATCGGTTCTCAATATCGAAATGCCAATTATTGCCAAATGCCAAGCCCACATTTCATTTGACGATTCAGAGTTTCAGACTTTCTGCTAGTCAGGCAGTACCGAGGTGAGACATCACTGGGATCGGAGTGGATTTTCCGCATTGCAGCATATCTGGGACAGCATTGGTTCCACCGAGAGTGTTAATTATAATGGTTTTACAGTAGAAACCAGGGTTTCCTATGTGATCAAGAAACATATAGTAACAAAAAAAAGGAGTCACCTTTCCTCTTCACCGCTAGGGTTTTTTTATGGAATTATTCACCGTTAGTTAATTAGCCCAATAATTAAAGGCCCACTAAATTGGTCTAGCTTATCTTCTAGATAGCCTGTACCTAGAGGATGCCCCAACCGGCAAACCCATACAGGGTTCATTTCTTAGGCCAAGCCCAATAAATCCCAAAGAAACAGCAGCGCTGGGCCTAACTAGCTAGGCGTCATGGTGCTTCCTGGATCAACATTGACACATGCATAAGTTTACTCCGAGGAGGAAAGTCTATTGAGAACTGAGCCGTGGTCAGTTGGCTGGAGGGCGTCCCCGTTCTGCTGTCTGCCAGCGTTAAGCCTTGCCACGTGGTAACAATTGCATAATGATGAACTCCCTTCTACTGTCATCAATCTTGGATTTTCCACGATGTTGTGATTCATTGAATATGTATAGATGTACCTGTATGGACCTGAAAAGGCAGGGGGGTTTGGATACTTATAAAGTACAGATGGCTAGCTTCAAGGCCTCCTTCGAAGGATCTTGTCAAATTCGTTGCCAAAAAGTCCAGAAGCGAATTGTAAGTTCCCAATCGAATTTCTTACGCTCACACATTTGACACTACGTACTTACTAATTTTGAAGGACGCCTACTGCCAAGCAATAGATGAAGAGCAGGGTCAGGGCTGACTGAGGAGCAATGAATTGGATGGAAATGTCGTGTACAAAGCTGTTGAGTGTGCTGAATCATATTTTAGTCTTTTAGAATTTAAAAATATATGCTATAAATAGTCTTAGATAAATCTTAATAGGATTAGAATTCCTACTTTCTTTCAGAGTAGGATTCATACTTCCCTTGGGAATAGGACTAGAGAGGTATACAAACTCATAGGGGTGCATACAGAGAACCCAAGTTACAAAGCAACTCATATAAAACAAGATGTGTACGAGAGGATTAGAGTTTAGGTTATTCTTTAGCACTAGATTCTTATATAGAGCAAGTATCTGAGGGTTCTAAAAAATTCGAGAGGGTTATAAGAGAGCGACAATCACTTGTACTATTTTGAGGTTGTGCTTAAGAAATTTACAGTTGGTTTTGTCAAATTTCTCTCATCGTGGTTGCTCAACATCATTATTTCGTGTAAGACTATATGGTGACAGCCCTACGAGAGTGATGAGAATTGACACTGCTTGTGCATTGCGTTTGTTAATTGAGTTTGATTTTTTTGAGAATTTGTAGTGCAACATGTGCTCTCTATAGCACCGATTAGATCGGCCTAGAATGACGGTCTGACTGCTAAGAGGTGGCGATCAGACCAGCAATGCTTGACAATCTAACCGGCGGGTTCTGGCGGTTTGACCGGCTTGCTAGCCGTGGTTAGACCAGCCCTCTGTCAAGTGGTTGAGTGTGTTCTATGGTTTTGGTTGTGAGATATAGTGGTGTCCATGCAGTGTTAGTCATGGTGTGTCCATGCAAGTGTTAGTCATGGAATTTCCATGCAAGGGTTAGTCTTGGCATAGGTCCATGCATATATTATGCTAATTGAGACTTAAGTTCATGTTATTTGTACTCAAATCGATTGCTTTGTCTTTAATGTGCAGGTGCTCTGATGATGGATTGGTGCTTTGTCTTTAATGTGCAGGTGCTCTGATGATGGATTGTGGCCAATGGCAAAATCGATGCTTGGTATCCATGGAGTGTCATGTAAGTCTGGGTACAACATCATCTCAAGCCGAGAGCACGGGAGAAAGATAAGAATCATGAGGAGGCAATGCGTGCATTTGGTATGCCAATTGGTATTGTGCGTTTCAAGTGGTGATGGCTCTTAGAGTAGACGTACAATCTTGGCGGTAAGCATTAGGCACCACAGACCTTGGTATGATGTTGGTGTGCCAAGGGACTTAGGCTATTTAAGTGGTGATGGCTTTGGCGTAGGCGATATGTCATGGACATCGCATCATCATGAAGACCGGTGGGTGGCAATTATGGAAATTATCCAATACCGAGTGAAGTAACGGTTTGTAAAACTGCAATGCTGCCCTAAGTGGTTTTATGTAAATCCTTATGGATGGAATGTCTTATTGGACTATTAGAGCCTTTGTGAAGTTACGCTTTGAAAAGCGTGCAAGTGTTTGTAATGCAATACCCGTTTATGTGTGGGTTACCAGGTTTTCCTATTTGTAAGTGGTGTGATCAACTAAGGAGTGGCTGGTTGTTAGGGTTAAGTGAGAGGTGAGGACCCTTCACTACATAAGCCTTATGTTGAGTTGAGTCATGTGAGACTCTAAGATTACGGTTAGGGTTTTCTTATGTTGAAGCCTTTTGTGTGTCTGTTATAGGGTTAGAGTTCAAATTTCCTGAGGGATTGGCTGTAAAATATTACTCTCCAAGTGAAATAAACATCTAAAGTTTGCCCAAGTAAGTTGTGCTATGATCTCCTTTTATGCTTTTGATTTTCTTGGCTTTCTTGTTTGAATTTCTCTCCTCTTGATCTTTCCTGGTGTTAAGGACATTGTTGTGGGGATGGCCCCCTACCATGTTCGTTCGGCCTATTGGGCCGATATAGTTGGGCAGAAAGGTCTAGTGGGGAGCACAAAAAGGCGTGACTACCCTTGTAATAGTACCCCGGGGTAGGGGTGAGATTGTAATAAGACTTTATAGTCATGTATATATATCACTCTAGGGGGAGCAGAGAAGGACAGAGCAATCATTCCTAATACTCTTTGTCTCCTCATACATTGTTTGGACTGTAACCACAACAGTTGGCCTGTTGTGGGGATGGCCCCCTACCGTGTCCGTTCGGCCTGTTGAACCGATATAGTTGGGCTGAAAGGTCTAGTGGAGAGCACAAAAAGATGTGAATACCCTTGTAATACTACCCCGGGGTAGGGGTGAGACTGTGATATGACTTTACGACCATTTATATATATCCCTCTAGGGGGAGCAGAGAAGGACAGAGCCATCATTCCTAATACTCTCCAGTCCCCTCATACAATATTTGGTCTATAACCACAACAGACATGTAAGAGATGGAGATATCTCCTAGAGATAAGATCCCATCCATCTCGGCTTTCCTCAAGAGATAGGTGATTTTAGGGTTTTGCTCTTGTGGGTATTTTAGGTTGAATTCGTGCTATGATTTAGCTTGCTGTAACATGTGAGAACCCGTCTAAGGTCATCTAGATTATTTAGGACTCGCGGGCAAGAGCAAATCGAGCTTTCCCACTTTTGTCCAGTTTTGGTGTAACATTTCTTTAAATGAAAAGGTTACAACTCTAACAATGATTCTCTTAATCATTGATTGAAATAAGTTTTTGACATCCTAGAGAAGGTGCATGCCAAATTTCAAGTTATTTGGATCATCATATCAAAAGTTACATGGATTCTTGGTTTTGAAATCGTACTGATTTTACTATTCATAGCATAGTGGTCTAACCTCTAGCCGATAGAGGTCTAACCGCTAGCCAATAGATGTCAAACTGGTGAGACTTTAAATTTTTCAGAAATTTTCCTCTTTGGCTTAGGGATTTTTTGAGTTTATGAATTTGTGTTTTCGCTGCATGTTGTTGATATTTGGTGGAAGATTTTGAAAAGTTATTCACCCCCTCTGACTTGCCATACTCGATCCTACAAGTGGTATCACAGTGAGGTTGCTCTTTGTTTGATCTTAATTGAGCTTGAACAATGGTGTCGGAGAGGTATCACAACAAGCCTACTATCTTTGACGAGATCAGCTATCCCTACTGGAAGACAAGGATGGTGATGTACATCGAGACTAAAGGCTTAGCTGTTTGAAAAAAATAATAAGAAGCCCTTTTGTTGTGCCTGCCGATGACGTGGTCATCAGTGTTGTTCAGTCAGCTGAGGTTGAGGCAAATGCTAAGGTACACAACTTTCTGATCTAAGGTCTAGGAAGATCTGAATTCAATCGAGTAGCTCATCTTGTATCCAAACATAAGATCTGGATGTCCCTCCCTGAATACCATGAGGGAAGGTCGGAAATCAAGAAAGTGTGTAAGACCTAGTTCAAGAGGGACTACCAAAAGTTGGAGATAAAATCTAGAGAGTCCTTCGATTCCTTCTTTGGTAGATTCTACAAGATCCTGAGCGATCTGAGATCTATTGGTGTGACCTATGTAGATACTGAGACAATGTGGCTCCTGCTTTGAGTAGTCTTGACATTAGTGTTTAGGTAATGAAAGTCACATCTATTAGTGACTAGACTCACTTGGCAATTATGACTGTGGATAAGCTATATTCACGGTTTAAGACTCATGAAATATGTGTAGCTAAGAAGTTCAAAAGTTCGCAGATGATCACTCAGTGTGACTAATCCTGTCAAGAATGACACTTCTTGTGAGAATGCTTCTTCTGGCTTTTTATTGTCTTATTTTCATGCTATGAGTGATGAGCAATTTGAGAGCCTTCCATAGATGATCTAGCCCTTATCACTAGCCGATTCACCATGATTACCATATAGTAAGAGCGTAGGAGAGGTAGTCCAATTGTTTGCTTTGAGTGTGGTGAGATGGGACACTTTTGTACTTGTTATCCTAACTTTATGAACATGGATGGTGATGATCATGGGAGGAAGGAATACAAGGAGTACAAGAAGGACCAAAAGAAGGATTACAACAAGAAACCTAATCGACCTTCCAAGAACCACGACGCAATCAAGGAGGCGACCATGTCACTGCTCACAGTCCACAATGGTCGAGACATGAGCGATGTTGATCCTACAACTTCAAGCAACGAGGAGGAGCAAAGGAAGGAGAAGAAGAAGTCCGTTGGCTTTACGAGGCTGTGCCTTATGGCCGCAAGCAATGTTGATCTTGACAGCACACATGATGAGGACGATCCCTACATCAAGGATGATGATGAGGTAGATTCCTTTGACTCTCTCATGCTCCAATATGATAAATTAGCAACTGATCATGTAAAGTAAATTAGGCACTTGGAATGATTACTCAAAAGAAATGATAAGCTTAAAATTGAAAATAAGCTCCTAGTCTTGCAAATAGATAGCCTTAGAACTACTATTCCTAATCTTGATAACTGTGATACTTGTCTTACTTTACATGCCAAAATTGATAAACTAAGATCTTCCTTGTCATATTTGCTAGGACAACTACAAAATGCTACAATTAAAATTATTGATATCAAGGCTAGTTTATATTCTAGTTGCTTAGGAGATGGGGACATTTAGAGTTAGTGATTTGCTATGCTTGAATTGTGATGAATTGGAAAGGAAACTTGTCATGCAAACTGAAAAATTGCTCCAATTCAATCCTGAATATTGTTATGCTCATTGTGAGTTTAGGGAAGAAAAATTAAAAGAATTAACTGAAAAGCTTAATCTTGCTAGATCTGAATCCTATGATACTTGCCCTAAGCTCAATTCTAAAATTGAAGTTCTCACTAAATGTTGCCAAACAAATGTGATAAAGAATTTATTGCTCTTGTTCATGCTTCAATTGTTTATTGTATTATTCCAATAGCTTGCACATTTTTTTCTAAAATTGAAAATAATTTAGATGATATGCATGAAACATTTAAAGTTAAGTTTGATGAACAGTTGTATAGAAGCAAGAATATGTCTTATGTGTCTTGTGAGGCTTTGAAGCTAGAAGTGGTTGTGCACAAGGTGAGATATGCCAGAGCTATTGAGAGCCGAGCTTATGAGTCTTTTGTCACTCTAACTAAGGAGAATAATTACTTGCAGAAAACCCTCAAGAAGTTTTCTAGTGGGGAAAAGAACCTAAATATGATCTTAGACCAATCCAAGGTTACAAAAACTAATAGAGGTTTAGGTTTCAACCCCTATGAGCATTCCAAGAGTCATCATCCTAAGGTAGTGAGCGTAGTTGAGAGTGGAAAGCTTGAGGTTGCCCCTCCTAAGCCTACCAAGATTGTATTCAGGTCTGCAGGATTTGTCCCCTTATATGAATGTAGGTGCTTCTACTTTGTTAGGCACGACCATTCAAAAGGTCAAATACTATTGCACCTTTTGTAAGAAGGATGACTACATCATAGAGTTCTACTTTAGGTAGGCCAAGAAACTGCGTCGTGACCATGCTAGAGCCTTGAGGAGCTTTCAGGATCAGTCTCGTCTAGCTAGTGTCCCTAGAGTTGCCTCTAGACCTCGTTTTGTAGATGAGTTTCTTAATTCTTTTGGTGGTTTTAAAGAGCGAGGTAGTTCTAAGTTCTAGGAGAGTGGCTTTAGGTCTAGAGCTGCCCCTAAACAGGATTTCTGTTGTTTTGGTCCACGGCAAGGATTTGAGAGTGGTTTTGGTAGCTCTAGAAGAGATGACGGCATAGGCTAAAACTCAACGGAGGTGACGAATCGATGTCGGAAAGTCAAAAACAGAAGATTTTGGGAAAAAACTTGATTCTTGCCAAATGGTTGCATCAAAATCACATTAAATTGATGTGTAGGTTGCTAAGATGTTTAAACACGATGTGACATGAACAAAAGTCGGAAAAGATCACCGAAGAAAAGGTAGCATGGTGGAGGGATAAAGGTAGAGGAGGTGGTAGGGGTTAGCATGGGAATGGAACACAAGGTGGTGCTTCTATTTATATGGCAAGAACAAGAGGAATGAGTTAATTTGGCTGAGTTATGTGCAATGTCGGTTTTCAATGCTTGAATACAAGAAACTGAAAAACTAAAATTTTAATGATTACAACTGAAATGAAATTGATGTTTGGCAATGAATAGAGGTGTTCTTGCTGCATGCTAATTAATTTGGTAAGAGGGAATTGATTTTGCTTGCATGCATGGTTCATGGTGGCTTTAACTGAAGAACAGAGTGTTTGTTGGTCAGATGCGTGGAGATGGATAGCAAAGGTAGGAAGAAGAAATATTAGACTAAATGGAAATAGTCCAAATGCTTACAAAGAATCTATGGCACTAGATGTGGTGATAACTTTGGAGTTAAGTGTGTTGAACAAAAGGAGACTTTGGCCTAGGGGAAATCTCATTATTTTAGAAAAAGAGAAATGCCAAGAAAAATATTTGGACCTAGAAAAAATAGAATAGATATTTTTATGGATATTTTGAAATTTTGAAGATTTGAATTTGAATTTTGGAACTGCATAGAAAATTTAGAATGGAACTAAGGCTTTTGAAAATGAACTCGGCTTTGGAATTTGAAATTTAATTTTTTGGAATACCAAATAAAATTAGAATATTCAAATGGGTGGCAAAATAGATAGATTGGAATTTTTGATGAATTTAGAAATTTGAATGGGCTTAATCAGAGTTAGGATGAAGGAGAACAAGCTTCTAAAAGTTTGGAAAGAGAGAAAAAGAATAAATTAGATTTTTTGGAATTATTTTTGAACTGAAAATTTGATTTATGTCGTCAACGGTGGATTTTGGATTTTGGGCAATTTATTTTTCAACAGGAAAATGGATTTATGACGTCATGCTAGCGTCAGCTCTGGGCTAACAGAGACTGACCAGTGGGTCCGGTCTACCGTGGACCTGGTCTACAGACCAGAGGGAGGGCTGAGGTGGCACGTGGCTGGCGTGTCTGCTGACCGGGTGAGCAGTCGCTGCCGTGACGCCCACGTCGGCTGCCATATCGCCTCGGGCGATGACGGGGCATGGTTAGCCAGAGGCGGTGCTCAGGGCCCGAGGGTCACCGGCGCTATGGCGAGCGGCGGCGGCTAGCGAACGACGCAGAAGATAGAGGAGGCGATGGGGATTCTGCTGTACCTTGGTGCGATGCTCAGGGATGCCCTGCGGTTTCTAGTGACGAGCAGGATGCGGCAGCGGCGCACGGCGTCGGTGGCGGGAGGGCTCTGACGACAGGCTTGCTCGGCGGAGATTCGCACGGGATGGGAGATGTCAGAGGTGGCGGTGGTGAGGCTCAGCGTATCTCTGGCCGATGCAATTCCTCGCCGAAGCCCGACTCAAGCCGAAAAGGTGAGCTTCTCGGTGCAGTAGCGCTCGACTACTCGAGAGGATGGTTGAGGGTGGGGAAGCGTGCGGTGAGGAGTACTGGTGCCGAGGGACACCTTTTATAGGCTCGGGGATGGAGGTCCCTTGAGGAATTCCTCACCGGATTTTAATGTGGCTGGAAGAATGAATTAGCAATATGACGGGATTAAGGAGGGGAAAACCGGGTGTGAATGCGGGATGGCCAGGGAAGTGATTGCGCATTCGCTCATGAAGTAATGAGGTGGAAACCGAAGCTTTTAATGCTCAGTTGATGGGGTTAATGGCGACTGGTGCAACGAAGAAGAAGGAGAGGTAGGAGAAGGGCTTGACATGTGGGCCCCGTGTGTCAGTGAGAGAAGAGAGAACAGAAGCAGACGGATAGATGACGACCACATGGTGCAAAGAAAGAATCGAGATCGTCGAATTAAAACAAAGGGGTAAGTGGTAACGGACGTATGGGATCAGATTGGGCAGCTCAGATTGAATCCAGGCCGTCGGATGGAGAGGGAAGGGGTTAAGTGAGGGCGGATGGCCGAGATTAGATTGAGCGGCGGTAGATTAAATCTGG
Organism: Bonia amplexicaulis; assembly: GCA_036346245.1. Lineage (NCBI taxonomy): Eukaryota > Viridiplantae > Streptophyta > Magnoliopsida > Poales > Poaceae > Bonia > Bonia amplexicaulis. The sequence continues at coordinate 15,685,915 of CM070748.1, forward strand.
ACTGTCGGCCAAGGAACGAAGGAACAAGTGAAGGCGGGTGGCTGAGATTAAACTGGGCGAGGATGGATTGAATCAGAGAGCGGCATGCGTCGGCTTGAGAGAGAGCAAGATTTAAAATTTGAATTAGATTTTCAAGAACTTTCGGAAGTTTTAAAAATACTTAGAAATAGCAAATAAAGTCTAAAAATTCCAGAAAAATTCACAGAAATCCTAGAGATGTTTTAGACTTAGGAAAAATATTTCCAACTTAAAGTTGGTCTTTTAATTTTTACAAAAATACTTTTTAGCTTTGACATTGATTTTTAAAATCCAGAAAAGCACAGAATATCCAAATAAAAGCCAAATGCTTTTAAATTAATTAATTTTAAATAGGATTTTATAGAAGTCCAAAATATCCTTGACTTAATAATATATTTATGTTTTTAGTTAAATTAATTTTAAGAAGTGCCTTTTTAAAAAAACTGAAAACAGGCAAATAAAATCACCAAAAGTCAAGCAACCAAAGAACACTTATTTTATTTTAAATTAAATTAATTTTTAATTTTGTTACTGATAATTTTTAAATAAACGAGTGGGTTGTTACATGCACCCGGTCCACCGTGAGTCGTGAGACTGACATCGGGGCCCACATGTCAGCCTACACTGTTTCATAGACCGTGGACCGAGCCTCGTCAGCGCCGCCACCTCAGCAAGCCACCTCAGCCCTAGATCCGATGTGTCTGCCACATGTCTTGCCACGTGGGTCCATGTGAGCAGCCGAGTCTACCCATGTGCCACGTTAGCATGCTATGTCATCAGCCACGTATCATGCCATGTTAGCGTGCCACATCAGCCCTAATGCACACGTGTCCTGCCACCTCACCAGACACGTCAGCTTGGTTGCCCAGTCAGCCGCCACATCATCCAAGCCCAGTTGGTCTTGCACCGTTCTGTGAGATGGGTCCACCGTGCACTAGGTGTTATGTCCACTAGGTTCACAGCACAATAGCTTTTCTGATTTTTAGCCTTTTTCTTTAGATTAGATTTTTCGAGAGCCCGTTCTTCTCCGTCCTAGCTCCGATTGACCCGATTCTTTTCCCTAAATTCATCTAAAATTGTTCTCTATCTTTTGTTTCTAGTTTTGAAGTTTTTGGAGTTCATTTAAATTTTATTTGAATTTATTTTGTGTTACATTTTGTTTTCTGTCTCATTAGATCACGCCTTTGAAGGAGTTGAAGCAAGATTTAAAAATCAAAGAATTCTTAACTGAGCAAGGCCAAGGCAAGTCATGTCCTTTGATCATGTTGAACCAAGGTTTTAAATCTATTATGTATTATTTTATTTTAAATTATCATGCATCGCTACTTTATTATAAAACCCTTGTATTGGTAGTTATTATCCAAATTGATTAATTCATCCTTGGTAATTTGAATGCCATTATTCCATTGTCACAATAGGATGGGAACTTATCTAGTGATGCAATGCTAGTTGTCACCTAGGTTGTACGTTTAATTTGCTTAGCCATGCTTATAGTCGTGTTAGGTTTATCATCACATGTGATTTATTAATTTTGATTTAATAATATATTGGAACGTGGTGGTCAGTCACAGTTATAAAATTTGAGTACCATAACATGGGTAGTGTCATTGGTGTTGGGTATACATAAATGGTTTTCACTTGGACGAATGATCGTGCAGTAAAGGGGGCGCAATTTGTAAATTGGAATATGGATGTTTCGCCTAGGTAAATCTAAGGAATTAACTTTATGTGCCATTAATCTGAGCCTTACCACGCAAACCACATGTCTAGTATGGGATAAACCTAGCATAATAATTTGTGAAGTCTCAACTTTGGTTTCGCTACTAATGTTGTCTTGGCACAAGGGGGGCAATTATCGACTAGGTGATCAGCATACTCGATGGTGAAACCTTAGCGAGCAGGATCAGATTGAGATGGAGCATTGTAAAAGCCTTGTTGTGATTTTCTTTAACATGAGGATTATCACATCGTGTGGGTATAGTTGTGCAACCTCTGCAGAGTGCAAAACTATTCGAATAGCTGTGTCCTTGGTCATGGACAATGCTCGGTGATTTCACACGAGGGGTAGAGTTTTCAAAAAAAATCTGGATGGTTTAAGTTGGGAAGTGAATGGTTAGTTCACTGGTGGTTTATTTTGTAAATTTTGGTTCACGGGTGATTCATTGTAGTGAATGGTCAATTCGCTTGTGGTTTGTCTCAATTCCTTTGGTTACTTATTTATTATCATTTCCATAGTTCGCTTTTCAATCTATTTATTGTATTTACTTTAAATTGTTGTTTTCTACAAAATTAACCTTTTAACCATCTATTGGTAAGCCTTACATACTATATTGCATTTTTTTGCTGAGTACTCTATGTACTCACGGCTTTATCCATATTTTCTCAGTTGAGGAAGAAGGTCCAGACCAGTAGTTGGTACCAGAAGGAGATTGCTTCAATGACTTCACGGATTAGGACTTCGCTCCCCAGTTGATTGCCTGTGGGCATGTTGAGTGGCTACCATGCTTATTTCTGTTTTTTCGCTGCCAAATCCTTAAGCCTTTAGGATATTATTTGTAAGCTTGTCCATAAGGTCGCAACTCTGATAATTATTAATAATAATATTTGTGTCTTTTCTTAGTAAATCGTGATATGGTCGGTATTTCATCTTTATTTATACCGTGTGCACTAGCGTGATCCTAGACCGGTGCGAAATACATAGGAGAGTCTGGATTTACATATTTGGGTCTCTACAGAGGTAGTATCAGAACTATATCGACTGTAGGACGGAGCCCTAGTTAGAATGGTCGAATTAGCAAGTTTTCAAAATTTATTTTCTAAATTAAATCAGCTAAATGGCTATCTAGTAATGCTCTGTTCTTACCTCATTCTTAAGATTCCTACTCTTTGCCTCCTCTGGAATATTGTTTTCGCAACTTAAATTGACTTCTTATCCCCATAATGTCCATAGATGATGTCTTAAGTGTCCCTTAGTCAAAGTGAAGATTGGCATAGAATTCTTCAAGCTATGTTGTGAAGTTTAGATCATGGAAGCACCCAATATTTCAAGACAAGATTGAAGATTACTACGAAGATTAGAAACAATTATATTTGGACCCTGTTATAGTTTTTAGCATAGTGTAGATCATCTTACTTCTTATTTGCCGTTGGGTGTGATGTGAGCTGCAGTTTTGCTTCTAACATTATGATGCAGTCATGTCAAAAATCTTTTTGTGGAGTTTATTGCTTCTTTTGTTAGCCTTTTTGGCTAAGTGAATGTTTTAGTTTAGGTTGCCATTAGCTAACCCCCTTAGATGAGTTTACCTCTTGTCTTTGCTATTCCCTCTTTCCTTGTTAACCGAGGTGTCATCCTGTCAGATGGTAGATGCACGAAGTTCAGCTGGTCACAATCAATTGCCTTCAGAACTTGGCAATAGTGCCTCGGATCCTTCAGCTCGGTGGCAGTAGTCAGCATCAACAGGATTGGGTCCAATCTTAAGACAGCTTTTGGCAACACAAACTCAGCTCATACAAATAGTGTTATAACAAGTGGACAATAACGACAAAGCCTCTTGGGTTGCTTCGCCTATACCTTGTCAGTAGTGTCCCTCTGATGAGGCGTTAAGAATCAAGGCACAAGAAATACTTCGTCAGGATGACAGCATGGGATTTCGTCCTTCTAAAAGCCACTATTCAGGGTGATATGTTATCTGCTACCGCTGCCTTGACGTGACGCCTTGGCACGTCACGCCTGCTGAGATCTGCACCAAAGACGGAGCTTCTGTCGAGCGTGGAATGAGGCGAGATGACATGCGCCTCAGGAGCACCGCACTAGACGCGCTGAAATGGAATCACCAAGACGATTTTTCTAGCGACTCAGTTCTCGCCTAGGCTCTGATACCACTTGTTAAAACTTTGATCCAGGAGAAAACACACCCATTGCAAATAATCTGAGAGAACACAGGAGAATTTCTGAATGTCTCTATTCTCTTATTTGCTCTCTCTTTTTCTTGCTTTTCTCTTCTTTTTCCTTACAAATCTGGCTACAAACCTTCTCAATATATAGGCTACTAATCTTCTACTAACATATGTATTCGGACTTCAAGTTGAACTCAACTTCAACTTAAGCTACATACGGAGATGGTGCTACAGCCAACGAGGTCGTCAGCATTTGGTTTACCTGACAATTCAGAATTTGTGAGGTTTTTTTGCAGATTCAGTTATAGTTGGACCAGTACTCGGCGACTAGCTTACAGAAGGAAGAGTCCTCATTTTCCATCAGCCTTGATGGCCTGTCGTACTCTATAAGTTTGCCTGCAAGAAGCCACAGAATTCAATCAAAAGGAGTATTTCAATCCGAAAATTTCTCCGAAGAAATCTGTTATGTCGGTAAAGCTGTATCTCCTACAGAACGCTGCTAATGCTTAAGTCAGATGCTTACCGTAGGAAAGAACCATCACCATATCACTGTCTGTGACAGTGGGAACCCTGTGTGCTATTGTGATCACCGTGCAGCCTGAAAACTCCTTCTTGATGACTCTCTGCAGGACGGCGTCGGTGGCCGAGTCGATCGACGCTGTCGCCTCATCAAGGACCAGGATCCTGTTCCTGCGGAGGAGGACCCGCGCGAGGCAGAAGAGCTGGCGTTGACCGGCGCTCCAGTTCTCGCCGTCATCACTCACTGAAAATGCCAAGACGACCAGCAATCAGTGAATTTTCAGTGCCACACATCTCTGGCAAACTTCTTCTTAACAATTTCAGAGGGCAAACACTCAGAAGTCAGGATCATGACTCACCTGGTGATTCAAGAAGTCCAGCAAGGGTACTGATTGTCTTCTTCAACTGGCACTTATCTAAAGCCTGCAAACAGACTAGTGTATCAGGATCTGGTCTAACGAATGTGTGGAAGAAATTACAATGTTAATATGTGACTACATGGGCATCTACTGAAAATACTTGATTTTGTGAACATTTCAGATGGCACTGGTACTAATCTGTGGTTTAGATTTTTAGCTTTGCTGACCTCCCAGATATCCTCATCGGTGTGCAGACCTAGAGGATCAACGTTACTCCTTACACTGCCTCGGAAAAGGGTTGGCTCCTGAGGAATGATGCTGAGCTTCATCCTCAGGTCCTTCAGTCCTATGCTGCAAATGTCAAGACCGTCGATGAGAATTCGCCCGCTGGATGGGTCGATAAGGCGGAACAATGCGCTCAGAAGAGTCGTCTTCCCGCTCCCGGTTCTTCCAACAATTCCAATCTTGTTCCCTGCTGCAAATGTGCAGGTGATCCCACGCAAAACCGTAGGTGCATTTGGCCGGTACTTGACCTGACAAACATGAACACAGCATCGCAGTATGAATATTGCATAATATCAGAGGAACCATTTGATTGTTGCTTTTAAAAATTTCAGTTTCTTACTCTTAAGTTCTCCAAATTAATCCTTCCTTCAGATGGCCATGAAGGAGGAGGCCTTCTGTCACTGATAACAGCAGGAGGCTCAGATGGTAGATGCATGAACTGTTTGATTCTCTCCACAGATATGATGTAATTCTCCAGATTTGAGTAAAATCTAGTCAGGAACACTTGCGCAGAAGAAAGTGTTAATGCATACGAGAGACATAGGCCAAGAAATCCTGCAAAAATGCCAAGAAAAGATCTCACTGACAAGAACATCATCTCAGAAACCAATTTTCTGTACATCTCGTACATCAAGTGCGCAACCCTGAATTATTTACCTGGAGCAACGGCTCCCTCCGGTAGTGAAACGAGAAGAATGGATGATGTAACGATGACCAAGATTTGCAGCGCCTCGACGCGCAGAAGCACCCACTCCAGTGCTGCATTGGTGTAGAAGAACAGTGTGGCATCCGTGTCGATGAGCTGAAGATTTGTCTGAATGAACCTCTTTGTCGCTGCAAAGGCCCTTATGGTGACCACTCCAAGCATCGACTCCGCTGCATAGTTCATGACAGGCGCCTTCGTAGTTCCGTTGATCCTCACCAGCTCCCTCGCTGAGGCAATGTAGTATCTCTGCAACATTGCCATTGTTCTCATTGCCTGTGTCACACAATGCGCAAGGACTGTAGAGTTCAGATATGGTTCTCACCTGAATGTACAGCAACACAATCACAGCAGGAACAGCAACCAGCACAACTTGCCATGTAACCATGATCATGATAACCATGGTTGCTGTCACTTCAATCGTGCCAGAGATCACAAAAGTCATCGTATACGGGATGTCGAAGTCTAAGATGCTCAAATCTGACGATGCCTGCAGAATTCACAGAGCAAAAACTCAGATTGCAATAACATGAGCAGAAATGTTACTCACAAGTTGAACTGTTAGAGTCTGGAAAATATACCCTGGTCATGATCCTTCCGGTCGGAGTGGAATCGAAGAATAGCATGGGGGCCTTAAACACTGAATCCATGAACCCGGAAAAGAACTCCCTTGACGCTTTCAGGCCAAAGTGAGCAGCAAGAAGGCTCCTAATATAAGCAAACAAGCAACTCACAGTTGCCATCACTGCATATACTCCAACCACAATTGCAACGCTAAACTGGAGGTTCTGAATAGCCACTGCAAGCCAGTAAGTTGCCAGGCATTGCAGAACGACGAACGCGCACTGCGCGAGTATTATCAGGACAAGGAGAAAACATCCCCTTGCTACTGAAACATAGTCCTTGTATGGTTTCAGTCCAACTTCTCCTAGCTCCCTCTTCTCCTCTTCTGTCAGCTGCACCGACGGTAGGTTACCAGTGGAGATCTCCGCCTCGCTGTTGAGATGTATCATCGGTACTTGGTACTGAAACGCGCCTGATTCTTTCGCTCCTTTGCCATGATCCTGGGAGTCTAATGTTGTTTTTGAGTTCCTGTGAGCATTGACAAGCTGCTCAAACGCTGTGCCGGACTGCAGAAGCTCCTCATAAGTTCCCTCCTGAGCAATCTCCCCCTTTTCCATGACCTAAAGAGGAAAATTTACAGTAAGCTGGTGCTGTGCAATTGCTTGCAAAGTAGTGTGCAGACACCAAACTCACCAGAATTTTGTCAACCTTGGAGAGGAACTCAACTTGATGTGTCACAAGAATGACTGTCTTGTTCGCAAGGGCTACCATGACACAATCCTGCGCAGAGAAGAGACGGTCACATCCATGGAATGATCATAAGCTGTAGTGGTCGCATTAAGAAGTATCCTGACATTGAAAAGGGTTGCAGCTGTATGCGCATCGACGGCGCTGAAAGGATCGTCGAGGAGGTAGATGTCTGCGCCGTTGTAGACCGCTCTTGCGAGCTGAATCCTTTGCTTCTGTCCTCCGCTCATGTTCAGGCCTCTCTGCCCGATCTCTGTCAGGTCACCATGCGGAAAGTTATCAATGTCCTTGTCCAATGCGCAACACCGGATGGCCTTCTCGTACTCCTTATTGTTCATCGGCTTCCCGAAGAGTATGTTGTTGCGCACTGTGCCACTCTGAATCCACGACGTCTGCGAAACGTAGGCGACTGATCCAGACACAGCCACCTGAAGAACAGAAGCGGCAAAGGAGATCAGTTCATCATGTCACATATTTGACAACATTTTGCACAAATGTGCAAATTGGTGCAACATACTGATCCGGACATTCTTGGTATCTCGCCGAGCATTGCGCACAGCAACGATGATTTCCCGGCGCCCACAGGCCCGCAGACAGCGATCTTCTCGCCCCGCATTGCGGTGACGTCGATATCTTTCAGAGTTGCAATGGCCTCGCTGGGCTCCCAGCTGAAGACACCGTCGTGCACGGTTAGGCTCATGTCGGAGGCCGGCATGATGGCCCTGTCGATGGCGTCCTCTTGTAACTCGTCCTCGATTAGGAACTTGCCGACGCGGTCCAGCGACACCTTGACTTGGATCATGACGGACAGCACCTCCGGCAGCATCCTCATCGGCTCCGAGATGACGCGCAAGGTGGCCAGGATGGTGAACACAACGCTGGCGTCCAGGGGCGCGCTCCTGAGCGCGGCTGTGCCCGCGAAGATCACCGCGGAGATGACCGTCGGCGACATCCAGTAGAGCGCGCTGCCGTAGGCCTTCTTGACCTGCGTCTCAGCAAGCCACTGCACCTCGACGTCGCGCAGCCTCTGCACCGTCTCCCTGAACTTGTCCTCCCACGACTGCAGCTTGACGACCTTCATGCCGTTGAGCACCTCCGCTGTGGCGCGCTGCCGCTCGTCCTGCGCCTTCATGAACCTCGACTGGTAGCGCTGCAGCATCTTGGCGAAGGGGACGTTGAGGACGCCGCAGGCGGCGACGGGGGCCAGGCCGGGGAGCGCGCCGGCGCCGACGGTCCAGAACAGCAGTGCGATGGCGAGGGCAAGCTGCGCCGGCTGGCTCCACGCCAGGTGCAGCCAGAACGGGAACTCACCGAGCCGGTACGCGTCGACGGCGATGTAGTTCACGATCTCGCCGGCGGAGTGCCGCCTCCGCCCCTCGCTGGACAGCCGCAGCTGTTTCTCAAAGACGGCCGCCATGAGCGCAGAGCGCATGCGCATGCCGAGCCGCCTCGACCCGAAGAACCAGTGCCTCTGCGACAAGGACTCCACCAACTTCATGACCACTAGGCCGACGATGAGAGCGATCGCGGCGGCGAGATCCCGCTCCCTCCGGTAGGAGTACGACACGAAGCAGTAGAGCATCACCGGCGACGTGGCGAAGGACAGCGTCCGGAGCAGCGTGTACAGCGCCGTCAGGAGCAGCTCCTTCTTGTAGCACTCGGCGAGCACCAGGAACACAAGGTTGCTCGTCTTCTCGTCGTTCGTCTGCGACTCTCTCCGCCGATGCCATTCTTCCAGGAACGTCCGGCACGCCTCCAACGCCGCGTCGTCGGGGTCGAGCGGCGGGACGTCGCCGAGGTCCAGCGGCTTGGAGTATCCCAAACGCAGCAACGAGTCCATCCAGGTGAACGTCAGGCGGCTCAAGAACCCGGCCTTGCCGAACGCCGTCGTCCTCACCCCGCCTCGTGCCGTCAACAACGGCTCGGACCCCTCGCCGGCGGCGGCACCACGGCCGCCTCTGCAAACCCTGATCGCGCACAACAGAAGCAGGAAGCCCACGACCCATGCCACCACGTCAAGAACTAGCAGAGGGCTCCCCCTCACAATCTTCTCCAAGCTGTACGCGGTGATCAGAATCGCATCCACCGCCCACCACGCCATGGCCAGAGCTGTTGAGAATCTCGTCGGACGAACGACCAAAGAAACCGAGAGGGACACCCAGACCAACCCTCTGACGAGGAGCTCAGCTCGGCTGGAATTCAAGGTCCATGCTCCCAAGCAGACGCACGCAATGCCAAGAAGCGCGGAGCAAGGCGAAGCCAGAGCGCACAGCAATGGCAGATCCCCTGCTCCGACCCTGAACTGCCTCTTGCAAGCAGAGACCACCAAGCTCAGGGTGTAGATGGCAAGGAGAAGAAGGTTGATGAGATCGATCAGGCTCATCTGGAAGCACAGAGATTCCAGATCCATGCTGAGTTCCACTGCGCAGGTTGATGCAACCAGCCAGCGTGGCACTGCAGTAAGAATCAATTGGATAATGTTTTGTAGTACTTCAGAAAGGAGAAGACCAACAAATTAGATGTGGGCTAAAAATTTTTGTAAAGGAAATCAAGGGAAGGAAGATTTGATGGAGGTGCATGGAAGGGAGGAGTTGGTCACCTTGCAGGCTCCTAAGATGAGCAGCCACTGCTGACATGGTTTTGTCCTCTCGAGGGGCCCGCTCGGAGGAGCTGGCTAGTTAGTAAGCACTCGTAGCGTTCCCAATGGTACAAATCTTAAGCTATATTCATACTCCTTTACATCAGTAGATGATGATTTCTATATATATATATAGATCCAAACAATAAATTTTATCATTCTATATTCCCCTCTTTTCCTTCTCCCACTCTCTTAAAAATTAGCATAGTCACTATAGTTTCTCCTAAATACTTGTTTTTAATGGTTTCTTACTTTTTAGATTTTATATTCATACAATTTCTTATGTAAGATATTATTTCTCTCTCTCTCTTTCTTTATTTATTTTTCGTTCACCTCACTCTAGGAACTGTTGTGCTTACCAGTAACCAGTTGTACTTTTCTTAGGAAAGAGCGACCTTGTCGACAAACAATAATGCTAAACACATGACCTGAATGACAGGTGGGTCCATTTCAATTTCCCACCGCTCGGTGGAAGGTGCAGCATTCTTCCTGCCCCTGCAACATGGAAAACCAACGCCTCACCGGATTTTCGTCGTTAGTATCTTACCTCCTCACACTGAACATGTGTATGACTAAAGATGACGAACTAATAAGATTACAACATTTTTTAAATTTTTTCGCTAAATGGAAGGATGACATTAAATTCTTAACACCAATAACTATAAAAAATTTATAAAATCTAAAGACCAATCATCCACACAAAAGATCAAAGTAAAACTACACAAAATCAGTAGTACCGCTACAGTAACTTCAATAATACCGCTACAGTAACCCGTTTAACCAGTATAGTGCTAGAGTATTCAAGTCGTACCGCTACAGTAACTCCAGTCATACTGAGAAAACTCATGAATTTTTCATAGAAAGTGCTTAGGTAGATGTAATCTGATCTTCAAATGATATCTTCACTTTTTATACGTCCTTAACACTAAGGAAGATCAAGACACTTAGATAAACTTTAGATGTTTATTTCATTTAGAAATAAATATTTTACAATCAATCCTTTTGGATAGAATAACTCTAAACTTAGAGCACAAACATAATACCCAACAAAAGAAAACCCTTATCGTAATCTCTTATGTATTCTTAAGTCATCACATGACTTACCTCAGCACAAGATTCATATAGCGGTAGTTTTTTGCCTTTTAGCTATAACAACCAGCCACTTCTTAGTATATCACACCACTTACACATGGAGAAATCCGATAACCAAATGGATTTTACACTTTCACACATTCATATGCTTTTCAAAACACGACTTTCACAAAGCTTCAGAAGCCCGATAACACAATTCATCCCTGCCTTTATTTGTTTCTTTTCAAGAGAACATGAACTGAGCACCGCAGCATTGCGAATTTGCGAGACCTGAGAGATGAGATGCCTCCAATTCCACAGCTTTGTTTTCTTCACAAATACAATATAGCATCTGTCAGTTCCGCTATAATAGCACGTCTTCACTTAACAATTCCGAGCCGGAGATCTGGATGTTCACCGTTTTGACTTTCGATAGTTATGAAAATACGAGGGCTTTTTTTTATGGCACCGCGTGTCTGGCGCGATCGCTCGTGGCGGGAATAAGATACGCCACGCGGCCGATGATGCATCCACCGCCTTCCACATCTGAATTTTTTTGTACGAATATTTAATATTTTATTTAAAATTACAGAAATATACCTACGGTAAAATATTTTACACAAATAGGCTCTAATTACCCAACGGGAGGGCGACTGGAGCCAGTTACCCAACGGAGGAGCGACACACAGCCAATATAGTAACCGTTGGGCGATTATTGCAATCGCCCGTCCATTGGGCGACTGGAGTTACAGTCACCGAACGATTGAATGACAGGGGGGATAAAAACGGCGCTCGGCTGCCGCCCCGCATACGCATACAGAGTTTCGGCCGAGAGAAGAAGAAAAGAGAGGAGAAGAGAAGAGGAAGGAGTAGGAGACGAGAAGAGTAGAGGAAGGAGCGGAGAAGAGAAGATGAGAGGGAGGAGGGGGAGGAGAGAAGAGGAAGAATCAGATTTAGGTATCTTTTATTTGCTATATTGTATTTGCAGTTTATTTTATATTTAATGTTAGTGTTAGTAAAAATTGTAGATGTAAAAATTTAGTATAGAAAATTTTTAGTATAGAAAATGTAGTACAATTTTTAGTATAGAAAATTTAGTTAATGTAGTTGTAGGAAATTAAGTAGATGTAGAAATGGAGAGAAGAGAAAGAAGCAACAATAGGTGTAGATGTAGATAGAAATAGTTAAATTTCTGGTATACAAAATTTAGTTCAAATATAGTTTTAGAAAATTAGCAGCCATAGAAGCGTCTAGTTGTATATAAATTAGGGAACATAATTTTACAAAATGAGCATCGTTATGAAATTTGCATGCGAACGAAATTGTAGTTGTAGAAAATTCAGTCACCGTAACGTACACATTAATCTTCCGCTAAATTTGTACGTATTAAAAAATACAGTAAATAGTTTTGCTAGAATTTAATTAATTCGTATGTAGAGACGTTAGGAAAATATTGGAAAAACCAATAGGAAGTTCATAGCACGTGTTTATTGTAGTAGGTTACGACATGCGAACAATTGGTGAAATGTGAATTACAGTACGTCGGTACTTTGGTATTGTGCGATGCAATTTGACATGTTGAAAAATTAAAACATATATGCACGCCGACATCAGCAATGCCAATAGACACTACATTGAGAGTGCATTATGGTGCTGGAACCGTTCGTGAAGGTCCAAATGGTGTGGATTTGAGCGGTTTTTCACAAGTCACTCTAGTACATCCGGATGGCAAGAATGCTCGGATCTCAGATGTGATGCATTGGCTGACCCGGAGTTTTTCATTGGACCCCGAGGTGTGCAACGTCGTCGTGCAAGGGCTTTGGAGCCGGTCTCCCACAGACACCAGATAGGAGTTGAGGACATTGCTATGCACTGCTGCGTGGAAGGGCTTTGTGCAAGGGTGCCGACGTCGTGGATACAAGTGTGTCTTGCTTGTGCAACCGTTCTCATTAGAAGCTGTGCAAGGTCATGTGTCCGCCCTTGCTCCGGGAGGTGCTAGCAGCTCGGGCGGGCCACATGTTGGCGAAGATGATCAAGTTGTTCGTGATGAAGCCGATACGGTATATGGAGGAGAGTTACAATAGTCAAGCCATAGAGAGGGAACTGGACAAGCCGATGAAGGGGATCATATTGAGTACATTGTGCAGCAGATGGACTGTGATGACTAGAGGGCATAGGCTGAAGAGGAAGCTGTACAGGACGACGACGAGAATAGTTCGGATGAGGATGAAGGACCTATCCCGTAGGAATGGAACCAGTTTAATGCTGAGGGTGTTTCTGCACATGATGAGCATGAATCAGCATGGGAGTATCATGAGACAGAGGTTCGGTCGCATTCTATGTTTGCAGACAAGGCAGCACTGCAGGATTCCATCAAGCTGTGGGCCCTTTCAATGCAGCGGACTTTTTGGGTCGTGAAATCAAGTCAGGAGCAGTACACTGTGAAGTGCGAGCAGGCTGGTTGTCCTTGGAGGGTGCACGCACGTAGACCCAAGTATGAGACTCACTAGATTGTGTCAAAGGTGGAGCCGCACTCTTGCATTCTCAACAGTGTTTTGGCGAGGCATCATAACCTAACGTCTGCCTTTATAGTCAATTTGATGTACAGAGAGATAGTAGAGAAGAAAGACATGAAGGCCACGCAAATCGTGGTAGCTATCGAGAAGAAATTCAAGTACAAGATAGCTACGCGAAGGTGTGGTGTGCCAAGCAGAAGGCGTTGGAAAAATGTTTCGGGTCTTTCGAGGTGGCGTACGACAATCTTCCTCGTATGCTTTAGGTGTTGCAGGATAGGAACCTGGGCACGTATATCGCTGTGCAAGACAAGCCGTCCACAAGTCCATCAGGATATGTGGTGTTGCAGAGGGCCTTGTTAGCATTTGGTGCTTGCATCGAGGCATTCAGGCACATGCTGCCAGTGATCTCATTTGACAGGACCTTTTTGACAAGCAAATACAAGGGGTAGATCCTGACGGCCATAGGCGTTGACGGCAACAACCAAATATTGCCGATGGCCATCGCATTCATGAAAAGTGAGAATTATGAAAGCTGGTTGTGGTTTCTCAGACATGTCAGGGTTGGAGTTGTTAGCACTCGTCCTGGTGTGTGCGATCGCCACGCCGAGATTGCAAAGGCTATAAGAAAACTTCAGGAAGACCCCGAGTAGCCCTTTTCGCAAGGTACGATATAATGATGACTAACCTTACCAAGGTGTACAATTGGGTTCTCAGGGGTCTCCGTTCTCAGCTCCTTGTCGCCATCGTGGAAGATTTTCTTCACAACACAATCGGCTACTTCAGGGAGAGGCACGCGAATGCCGCACTTCATGCGGCCAATCCCCGAACACTGTATTCGTCGAAAATTACAACATACATGGAGATGAAGGCACAGAAGGGTCAATTGCACATAGTGTAGGTCATGGGCAACAGGGAGTATCATTTCGACGTGGTACTCCGTGATAGAGCCGGATTTAGGACGGCTCGTTCCCTTGTTACCCATGAGGTATGCCTTGGAGATCATGCAAACGAACCTAGCTGCACGTGCAACAAGTTCAAGGTGTTACACAAGCCATGCTCTCATGTCCTCGCTGCATGCGGGACCGTGGGTATGAATCCTTCGAACTTCATGTCGGAGTACTTCTTTAAGGAGAGGGTACTGCATGCTTGGTGTGGGGAGCTCCGGGGGTTCAGGGTTATCGGAAACTTCGCCACCTTGGACATTACAGCAAAGACCTGGATTCCAGATGTCAACATACTGAAGGGTGGCAAGGGTCAGCGACAGAGCCTGCATATTAGAAATGATATGGATGAATCGCATGCCAGAGCATCTGGTGCACGTTGCGGGCGATACGGTCAGGAGGGGCACATAGCTAGATGATGCAATGCATGTGCTGATCAGTAGGCAGAGCGGCATGGTGTGTACTACTAGTTGTTGGAGACTAGAAATAAATTTACATTGTAAACTATGTTTGTTTAGTACGCACTTATAACGTGTGGAATGTCGTACTAAATGTATCGTATATTTCATGTACCATTTGTACAACTGCTATGTTACATCCCCTTTTTTTGTAATGTAGTTGGTGTTGTGCTAGTAGCGTAGTATTACTCTGTTTATTTACTTACAAGATTTATTTACCGTTAGTTTACATGCGATGTTTTTTGGTTCCTTACAAGTGCTAACTTGAACTCTTTTTGCAGGTATGGCTCATGATGGTCGTGACTCGGACTGGCGGCACCCCCTGTTGGACGAGCACGTGGACCGACTGCATCGCATTTCCCATCGTGTGCCGCCTATGGGGAGCGCAGACGAGCCATCTGAGCTGGGAGTGGTCCGGACATGCACACCTCGCGTGGCCTGGAGACTCGACCCCCGTTGGAGAGTCAAGTTTGCACTTCGCCAGCAGTTTAGTGTTGTCGTAAGTACGTTCCGTGCTGACCTTCACTTTGTTTGTAGGCTGCAGGATGTCGGGCTAGTCCCTCTTGCCCGGATGGTGCAGGCCACAAACGCGGATGGGCTCGCCATGGCCGTGGGCGGGGACGACGTCGTGGAGAGATCACGACGCTTCCCATTCGACCGTTCCCTGCTGACGGCTTTGGTGGATCGTTGGCGGCCTGAGACGTACACTCTCCACCTCCCATTCAGGAAGATGATGCCTACCTTGTAGGATGTGTCCCTACTACTTGACCTTCCGATCGCGGGAGGCGCTGCCTTCCTACCGGAGGCCCTGGCCGAGTGGCGCGTTGACCTGCTCGGCAGATTCGAGGAGGTCCTTCCGCCGGGTGCCGTGGATGACTACTACATCTTCCCAGCGAGTCAAACACATGGGCCATCGCTGAGGTGGTTCGCACAGTTCTGGGTACATGCTCTTTACAATTGATCGTGCCATCGAAGCTCTTATTTGCGCCATTACGTACTAATAACATCTTTTTTGCATTCAGGTGGAGCGAATGGATCTAGAGGCGGACGATTACCACGTCTCACGCCACTTGGAGGCGTACTTGCTGTGGTTGTTTGGTTGGGTGCTCTTCACCACCAGCCACGGCAACACCGTCGATGCACGCCTCATCGCTTATGCTAGGGCGATCGCGACGCCGAGGCCCTCCGTGTCACCGGGTTCGCCGCACTTGCAAAGAACTCACCGTGACTGTGGCGACGATGCTCGAGGACCAAGGCGAACTCGGTCCTTGTGGGTTGTCTGCTGCTACTGCAGCTGTGGTCATTCGAGCGCTTCAGTCTCGGATGACCTTTGCTAGAGGACATGAGTCCGTACGGGGCATATATGTACCCCGGGGAAGACGTCGACCGGCTAACGATGGGTTCTATCTAGTGTCGCCGATAGGTAAGTATTATGACAATCAGCTACTTCCTTCGTATTAATGATGGTCGTATGTAACAATTATTCTTCCTTGCAGGTATAGTTCGCGCACGTGCAGGTCACGCGGGCGTATCTTCCCTTTGTGGAGTAGTTCGACCGCCTCACAGCTGACGACGTACGCTAGGAGCCATACTCACCTACGACACTGCAGGACCGTGCTCCTGACAGGCTGTCCACATTGTGCTGGCGTGACCGGGCTTTCTGGCTGACGCACCAGAAGCTTGTGTATGATATCTTCGTACAGGACTACGCGCCCTAACGTGTGATACAACAGTTTGGTCTATGTCAGGTGCTTCCTGTACCAGTCGGACCACCGCTCTTGCAGAGCGTGCACGCGTGAGTGACCGCTTCTCATAAATTTGTACTTACTACTCTGTTTGTAAGTACTTGCGTAATGGTCCTATAAGCAGGCACTTCAGAAAAGGAGTTAAATGATGCACGGACTGGACGACGAAAATACAGGGGTGGACTGCGCAGTAGGAGGGTGAGCTCGACGACCGCGTGGAGGAGGACCACCCCTACGGCAGCAGGGACTACGCGGAATATCTGCGCAGGTACCAGGGGCGGACACGTACGAGGCTCGTACATGTCATTGACCCGCCCACCACACACGTCGCAGCTCCAACAGACACGCACCCACAAGACTCGCGGGACACTCACCGCAGCGTTACATGTAATTTTTGAAGATTCCCTAATGGCAATATCGCTTCGATGATTGACCATTTCATGTCTTTTCCTTCAGGCTGACGTCGATGCTTCGATATGGAGGGAGTCCATCACTATGCTCGATAGGCTCGCCACAGGTAAGGAGGTGACCCACGAGGAGAACGTGACCCGTATGCCTGCTATCCTGCATGAGGCTACCGGCGGTCTCCACAGCCATGCCCAGCGCACAGACGGTTCGTCCACCGATGCCACCCCGACCGGCCTGGCACTACTCTGGAGGTTGTACGTGGGCACGTCCTACAGCACCTCACCCGGACGAGGCTAGGGGCTTTGCCTGAGGATGGCCTCGTACACCGCCAGGGCAGCTGTTCACGCGTCCTCCGCACATCCCTGGCTTCCCCACGCAGGGGGTGTACTCCGCGTTGTACGTCCCTCCTCCAGACGCGATGGCGCCAACTGAGGGTATGCATCGTCGGATCTCGCTTTTATCCCAATACTTTATGTAACAAACTAACGATATTACTATTGCAAGTCTTTTCTAGCCCGAACAGGGATATGGCATCTCCCTAGGCCCAGATGATCCGGACCAGTACTTTTTAGATTAGCCCGGGCCGACGTCCGGCTCTGCACCTCGGGGCACACCACCAAAGGTTCTCTCTGGGAGGGCACACAGACAGCGGTGCAACCCACTCCACCAGCTCAGCGACGGGTGTGACGGTCTCCTGAGCGTCTTACGTTGTCTGAGCGTCGTCACCCGTTGCAGCGGAGGACAGCCAAGCTGGGCCGTATGGGAGGACGCAGACATAGAGATGGAGGGGACCAGGGTGGCGACGGAGGGGGTGTTGGGGATGTTGTTGGGGGACGGTAGTGCTCACTGTACACTATTTGTTTATGTACTGTTCACACTTGTTATTTACGTAGTTAACTTTTACTTGTACGGTGCACAGCACAACAAACGAACAGTAAACTCCACTGATGGCAACCGCAGCAACGCACGAACCATTCAATTACATGCTTAACAACATTGAAAATTATTTCGAACAAGAGTGCTGAGTACACCAGTACAACCGTACATATCGTTGCCTATATGTGGAACGAGCTTCGTGGCACCCACATGGAGTATTGCTAAGGGGCCGCCTCGAACGTGGCTGGTCGTCATTGTAGTCGCAAGCACAATACAACTAGGGTTTGTGCAGTAGCATGAAGGGTCGTACGAAATCCTTATGTTGATGACCTCCTCGTTGCCCCTCTCGCGCTCCACCTGCTGACGAAGGTCATCATTCTGCTCTTCAAGACTCTCAATGCGTGCCTCCAATCAAAGATTTGCTCCCACAATGTATGCACGTACGTTGAAATATACCGTTCGTGGGAAGGATCGATCCATCGCACGAAGTCACATTTATCCACCTGTTACAAACGAACATTAACATCGAAGCTATATTAGTCTATAACAAAATAGATGAGTGCGAACTTGTACCCCAGAGTATGTACATCGAAAGAAACGTCGACCACCATCCGTGTGGCCTTCTGTCACCTGCACCACCACGTCCTGCATATATTTGCATTTTGGCCACACTGTTGAGCGCACCTATTTGGCAACAAGTGGTATGTAGGGCCGAAGTCCTCATTCCTTTTGAACGGAAGGTCCTCCTTTGTTGACCCATGTTTGACTGGCACCTCGGCGTCCGTCATGGTGGCTTACTCTACGATAGATAATATAGTTCTTCCAACCAGCACCACCTCATCCATTCATTTTAGAGCGTAACTTCGGGCCATATTTGCTCAGTGACACGACATGACGACCCAGCTTTACACAGTGAGAACACCTGGGCGCGCCAGCTTTGCGTAGTAAGAAGATCGGACGGGCTAGCTTTCCTCAGTGACATGACATGATGACGCAGCTTTTCGCAGTGACATGACAACACGACCCATCTTTGCACAGTGAGAAGACCGAACGCGCCAGTTTTCCTTAGTGACATGACATGACGACATAGCTTTTTGCAGTGACATAACAGCATAGACCAGCTTTGCGCAGTGAGAAGACTACACGAGTTCGTTTTTCGCAGCGAGATGACCGCACGGGCCAGCTTTCCGCAGTGACATGATAGCACGACCCAGCTTTGCGCAATGACAAGACCGAACACGCCACTTTTCTCAGTGACATGACATAACGACACAACTTTTTGCAGTGACAAGACAGTACGACCTAGCTTTGCGCAGTGAGAAGACCGAATGTGCCAGCTTTCCTCAGTGACATGACATGACGATGCAGCTTTTCACAGTGGCACTACAGCATGGCCCAGCTTTGCACAGTGACAAGACCGAACGCGCCAGCTTTGCGCAGCGACACGACCGCATGTGCCAGCTTTCCACAGCGACAAAACCTCACAGCCTAGCTTTACCAGCTTTGCATACTATAAAATGAGGTTGAGGAGATTTCTCAAAGAACACTGCGCAACCGAACCGCATACTACACCACGCTTCATTCACCACACCGGGATGGACAAAAAGCAGAAGAAGCAATGGACAAGATGATGAAGCAATGGGAGGGGACCCGCGACCTAGCACGGCCAGCTGCCGCCCGCGATGAGAAAATAAGGACAGCTGCGGCCCGGGCAGAACAAACCCAGCGTGCTACGAGGTCAACTCCCCGCAATGATAGGCCCCGTAGCAACAACCCCATCCCGAACGTTCCCACCGAGCGTTCGTCGCAACTCCCACCCGAGGGGGAGACACCCCTCTTTGTTGGTGCGGGGACAAGTGCAAGTTTTTCTAGTCTAAGCACCGCATCAGCCTAGGTATGCGTTACTTGGGTTGCGCAAACTACTCTAGTGACTACCCTGACCGCTGTCTAGACACCGCAACCTATCAGCAGCCGGTAAGGACCAGGTGCACCGTTTTCTCCTACATTTTTTCGTTCATAGCACACACTAACAACATCTCCTCTGTATTTACAGTCTCCGGAACCTCTATGTGGCTACTGCAAATGGATCGATCTTGAGATCCACCCTGAGGACCAATGGGCCCTCGACTTCGAGGAGTGGAATGTTGCAAGGTCATCGGAAATCTAGGAGGACGAGCGCCGCAAGAACGAGGAAACCCTACGTATACAACGCGAGACGAAAGCTTATCTCGAGACGTGCGCACGTAGTGAGCGGGAGGCTCACGAGAGGGAGCGCGAGAGAAAGAGGAAAATGACGACCAAGGCAAAAGAGGCCGTCGGGGAGTTCAATGTCGAGTAGGCAAGGAAGGGAAAATGGCCCCGGTCGACGCAATAGGTCGTACGAGCAGTTGGGTGGGTTAGTCGCATATGATGCTATATGTTATGCATGTAATCAAAAAGTACGTGGCATATTACTCCCAACTGTATTATGAAGTCTATTTAAATTCAGACAAGCTTATTATCTCGTCTTTTCACATTCAATGACTCACATAGCAACTCATCTAACAATATTAACATACCGGTTTTCTCTGTACACGAATTCCTAGTAATATCAAAATATCACTTACCATCGTATGTACCGATCGTTCTAAGGTCGATCGTTCCTAAAAAAAATTTCCCAAAATTTGCTACGCACCTACAACATACAATGAACATAAACTTTTATAACAACTCCAACAGATTATGTTCTAGTTAAAAACTACAAAATTGACAAAATTTCACGGGAGGCTGAGTGCAGTCGCCCAATGGGTGGACGACTGCACATCAAGTCGCCCAATGGGGGGCGACTAGTTGCAGTCGCTCGAGAGTCGGGCGATTAGAGCTCTGTCGCCCCCTGCCCCCGTTGAGCGATTGGCTCCAGTCGTCCACCCATTGGGTGACTGAAGCTTATTTATATAAAAAATATTATCACAGATATATTTCTGTAACTTCGAATAAAAAATAGATTATTCCTACAAAAAAATTCTTCCACATCTTTGTTCTCTCCAGCAGCGTTGTTCATCACTGTCCTCCCCTCGAAATATAAATCACGGTCGTCCTTCACTGTCATGGCCTATTCTACGGGCCACTGGTTCTAGACCGGGATTAGGCCCAGTTCTACACAGCATCCGGTTTTACAAACTAAAAGTTATTTGGAACATCTTGTTTTTCACATTGTTTTTTTTATTGTATTATCGATAGAGATATGACGATGTTTATCTTTTTTAATTAAATATCTTAAAAAACTAACCAATACAATATTGTTTTAATCAAAAGTCATATCACTTTTAAACTGACTTGCATGTAGGCACTTTATACTTTACAGTGGAGACTAAGCAGTACTAACTAACTAACAGGCTCGAGATGTTCTTCGCACTATGGGAAAGCGATCGCAGTTTGCTGCCATGTCGCATAAACGTTCAAGTGGTCCGGGGCTGATACTGATACTATGGCGGACAGCTGCGGTCTTTTATTTTTGCCATTACGAGAGAAGACATAATACATGCACAATCACGAATGCACGGGTCCACGAAATTGAATGCCCTGCTGAGGGTGTACAATGGACGGGGATCGTGAGGATTTCCGCACCTGGTTTTCGCAAGAAAAATTACCCGGAACATATAATTTTTCGTATAAACTAGCAAGGTGGCTAATGTGTAGGCATTATTTTTAAAGTATGTTTAAATGATTTAGCAATACATATATGATTTTGCTTCTTAAAAAATAGATAGTTCCAGAAGTCCATTTGTGATATTTTAATATTATATATTGTAAGAGAGAAAATATTATGTTTCCCAATACTTATTACATGTGATCAAAAGTTTCTTCCCCAAATACTTGCATAGCAAAATAGTAAAAATAGTTTAACATAGCCATTTTCCATTTATAATATACATAATGCATATTATATAACTTATACTGATATAGCTGAGTGAATACCGATCAATGTATCACCCTCTCAATCCCTTCGTCCTATAGAGGTCCACCAAATAAAGGGTCAGGATATTTTCTTTTTTGTGAGAATTTAGGCATATTATCTTTTTTCTTAGTGGTTTTAAGCCACTTGTCATCGACTATAATTACGTAATGGATTTGCATTCCTAATTAATTATATAGATATATAGATATATATCAAATTTCTTACCTTATTTTTTCTCAATTAGCATATTTCTGGATTTTAATTATAAATAAAGCAAACATTTCTATTTTCACTTAGTTTGGAATTAAAAAACAATTGTTAATTCCCTTTTATTTTTATTCTAAATTTATATATTTTTGGATTGTACATCTTATAGACTTTCTTCTTAGTTTAGGTTGGAATTCGTACATAAATCTAGCTGCTAATTTTTATTTTGAATTTATGTTATTTTCAATTGTACTTGACATTGACTCTTTTGTTTAATCTAAATTTTATTTTTATTTAATTTTTAATTTTGGTTTTAGGTTAGAATTCGTATACAAATTCAATTGTTGATTTTTATCTAATTTTTATTCCTAATTTCAGCTATGTAGAGGTTTTAATTTGGAGTTCTACAAAAATCAAATTGCTAATTTCATTTTAGTTTTCATTCCAAATTTCTTTTATTTTTATTTAGTTTCAAATTCAGTTTTAGGGTAGAATTCATATACAAATCCAACTTGTAATTTTTATTCTGAATTTCAGATGTGAAGGATTTTAATTTGGAGTTCGTAATATTGGTGATTTCCTTTTTATATTATATACGCAAATCCAACTACTAATTTTCATCTAAGTTTTATGTAAAACTCTAAAATAAAAAAGGTGGGCAAGGGTTTTTGGGCCTAGCGATGTTCGGCCTGGCCTCGGCCCAGCTAGGCGCCTCGGCTATAAGAGGGGGCAGGGGAGAGGCCATGCCCTAGCCGCCAATCTCGCCCTCAAACCGCTGCCTGTGCCGCTCTGTCATCATCTGTACCGCACCATCATCGTGCTCTCTACCCACACCGCCGTCCAAGGCATTGCTAGACCAAACCCCTAAGCCGTTGCCACCCTACGAGCCGCTCACCGTCACCCCAATCCAATGCTACTAGCCGTGCCATTGTCCCAACCCATTGTCCTTTTCTTGGAAAAAAGAGACCTTTTCAACAAATAATAATGATAAACACATGATTTGAATGACAGGTGGGTCCATTTCAATTTCCCACTGCTTGGTGTAAGGTGCAGCACTCTTCCTGCCTCTGCAACGTGGAAAACCAACAACCAACGCCTCACCTGAATTTTCGTCGTTAGTACCATACACAGCCGGACAATCCGAAACCGTTTTACTGCCGATCCTCCTGTGCCATTTTCTACCATGTCTGTGATCAGATTTTGCTTATTGAGATCTGTAGGTTAGGTGCATGTTTTAATTGCATCTTGTCCTCTGGAATTTGGATTTTAGCCTTTGGACCAGTGTTGCCAGTAAAAAATTAATGGGAAGAAGGCTGCCACACCCCTCCCTGCCTTTATTCGCTCCTTTCCAAGGGAGCATGGACCGAGCACCGCAGCATTGCGAGCCCCGAGAGTTAAGAGGCCTCCAATTCCACAGCTTTGTTTTCTTCACAAACACAACATAGCATCCGTCGGTTCTCACGTAACAGCACGTCTTCACTCGACAACTCCGAACCGGAGATCCTGGATGTTCACCGTTTTGACTTTCGATAGTTCTCAAAACACGAGGGCACCAACGAGCCTGGGGCGATCGCTCGTGGCGGGCATAATATACGCCACGCCGCCAATGATGCATCCGCTGCCTCCCGCGTCTGCATTCTCTCTGGCGGCGTTGCTCATCACCAACCTCCCCTTGAAATCTAAATCACGGTCGTCCTTCACTGTCTTGTGGGGATAGGTAAATCAGGCCCTCCCCGATGGAGAATTACCCTATTAGGGGGCGTGGATGAGGGGAATTTCTTCCTTGTGGGGACAGGGAGCATCCAAATTTATTCCCCATCGGGGCGGTGGGTACGGAGAGTTCCTCCACCCTTAAAAAAGTTCCCTGCCAAGTTAATATATACCATTGTATGTATCTTATATGTGTTTTTGAACCATCGCTGACGACCAATTCGATCGATTTCTCTGCTTATAAAAAAACTAGATCAATCACAGAAGATAGAAATAATAGATTAAAAATACAGAGAGGTAGAGATAACTCGTAGTCTTTCTTTATTGCTTTCTTTCTTATTTCGTATACAAAATAGCAAATAGTACTACCTATTTATAGCCTAGTGGTGAGGTGCCCACCATGGGCCAAGACTTCAAGCTCAGTGTCAGGTTTCCTAACTGATCGTGCAAAACTGCACACCCGCAAGTGCACGGGTTTTCCGCTAGAATAGCAGTGAGATGTCGTGTTCGCCACAGGGACTAGAGTACCGGTGACATGACACTCAACCAAAGCTAGATCGTTCGATCAGGTAATTACATACTAAGTGCAGAACCTAGACAATCTAAGGGCAAGCAACTAGATATGCAAAGAAGGGAATTTAGATAAATGAGGAGTTTAGAGCGCTGTTAATAGGAATATCTGGCATGAAAGAGTAGAAGAAAGAAAACAGCAGAACTTAACTCTACTAACAGGCAGACCGAAGCAAGCCAAACTTAGAATTAATAGAGGAAGAGTTAAGGGGAGAGAAAGGAGACTAAGATAAGAAGAAAGCGTTAGGGACGAACAGACTAGCAGAGAGAGACCGACAGAAAAGAATTTTGAGGTGAGAAAGAAACTGGAGAATAGAAGGGAAGAAAGAAAAGTCTAAAGAAGATACGAAATCTAAGAATTAGAAGGGAAGAGAAGAGAATGGGGAAAGTGATTGAGAACTAGCTTCACCGAGAGAAAGAGTTAGAGGCGCTGAGACGGGTTCGCTAGCTAGATACAGAAGAGAAATTGAGAGAGAGAGTGAGAGAAGTCGGAGGAAGGAAGGAATGTGCGGGGACTGAAGAGAAGAAGAAAAACACTAAAACCACCATCCCATCACTGCAAGCACACAGACAAACACATAATGCATGATATACTACTGCAATAATGAAGCTATCCTAACTCAGAAATAGCATAACCCTAACCATATTTCTTTTCTTTTTACTCTTTTTCTAACAGAAATAAACAGATGGCATACATAATATTCAATTTAACAGCAGATCTACTCTTAACACTAAATAAGGTAACAACACAGCAGTGAAATAAAACTAAAAGCAGAAATAATAAACCTTTAAATAACTAACAGCTTTCAGGCAAGAACTATGAATTTAAACCAGATAATACAAACAACATAATCGCCTAAAATGCGCAAGAACAGTGAAAACTACTTCACAATCTCAGATCCGAAGAAACATAGCACATGCATATTATAGATCTAGCACATAAACATCTCAGGAAAACATTCATGGTGCTGAAATTAAAGATCAGAGGTAACACAACCATGAGATTAAGATGATCGAGTTGTAGAAGACGATTTGTAGTGGATGCCGGCAGAGAGATGCTGATCAGGTAGTAGAAGAAGTAGATTTGCGGACGCCAAGTAGAGGAAGTAGACCGACGGTAGAAGATGTCGTAGATGTAGCAGATCCGGTGGAGAAGTAGCAGATCCGGTGCTCGGGATGTAGATCTGAGCCAGAGAAGATGTAGAAGTACCAGATTCGGTGCTCGGGATGTAGATCTGAGCCGGAGAAGATGTAGAAGTAGCAGATCCGGTGCTCGGGATGTAGATCTGACCCGGAGAAGATGTAGAAGTAGCAGATCCGGTGCTCGGGAGGTGGAAGAGTAGGGTGAAAGGATGGCGTCGCCGGCTATGGCTGGTCTTCCACGGCGGCCATGGGAGAGGGGGAGATTTTATCGGCAGTTGGTTTTTCTGGAGAGGGAGGCGACTCGGGAGACGAATGGGCGAGGGAGGCGGCTCGGGAGACGAATGGGCGAGGGAGGCGGCTCGGGAGACGAATGGGCGAGGGAGGCGAGGAGATATTTTCTCTGTGCCGACTGGGGTCCTCCAGTCGAGCGTGGCGCTTCCCCTTAATACTATCGTCGCTAGGGTTTCTCCCCTGGCTCTTTGCGTTTTGCCCCTTCCCATCATGTGATTTTGCAACCCTAGCTCCTTTTCTTGCTGGTTTTCTGTAAATTTGCGCCTAGTTTGCGCCGATCTACAAGAAAATTGCCAAACGTTGTAAACAGTCCAAAAGGAGGGCAAATGTACATATAATCGATGAAATTATGGCCAATTTGAGCTACTAACAACATGATAACGATATGAAAATATACTACAAATATGATGCACATCACTAACACTCCCCCTTGGGCACTCATCCGACACGTTCATGCCTTGTCAAAACTCCATAAAAACCCAGTCGGAAAAAATTTGGAGAAAGGGTACATGATACATGTTATGCCGTGTTGCACGAATTACCTCATTAAAAACCTTGGCCGAGAAACTTCAGAAAATCTCGTCAACGGAAAAAGAGTACAATCCACCCAATTTCGTTCGATCTTCAGAATTTATTCTTTGGGTACTTGATCTTTGTGATCAAGATTTAATAACGGGCTTGGAAAATTCTCCCCCTGAATTCTGCACTTCTTTAAGTCTCATCATTCCAATTCCTCATACGTATCTTTCAAAGCTAGATGCAGGAAGTGACTTAATGAATAAATCTGCAAGATTCTCATATGACTTAGTATGTAGTACCTTAATTTTGTCCATCTTTTGAAACTCATGAGCATAGAAGAACTTGGGGTTGATGTGCTTCGTGAGATGACTCTTCACGTAGCCTATCTGCATTTATGCAACGTAAGCTGCATTATCTTCATAGATAAGTGTGGGAGCTTACACAATATTCATCCCACATGACTGCTGGATGTGGTGGATCATTTATCGGAGCTAGGCACATTCTCGTGCGCTTCGTACAGTACTATGATTTCTATGTGGTTCGTCGAAGTCGTTACAAGACTTTGCTTAGATGATTTTCATGTGTAATTGCAGTTCCATCACACAGGAATACATAGCCTGTTTGTGACCTTGCGGTATGCAGGTCTGATAGGTAAACAACATCTGCATAGCCAATGAAGTTCAAATCTTAATTCTTTCTGTAGAACAATCCAAGGTCCTTGCTTCCTTGGAGGTACTGGAAGATATCCTTTATTCCCTACCAATACCTTTTGGTAGGTTCTACACTATGCCTTGCTAACAGGTTTACGACAAATGCAATATCTGGAGCAGTTTGCTAAATACATAAGTGCTCCTACTGCACTTAAGTATGTGAATTCCGGTCCTAGGACTTCCTCCCCCTCTTTCCTAGGTCGGTATGGATCTTTTTCTTGCTGTAAAGATCTCCCGATCATCGATACTTTCGATGGGTATTCCTTCTCAAAGCCAAACTTTTCTAACACCTTCTGGGCATAGCCTAACTGGTGTACTAATATTCCTTCAGGGATATGCTCGAGCTGCAGGCCTAAGAAATATTTGGTTTTACCCAAATCTTTCATTTCGAATTCTGACTCCAGGTAAGAACTTGCTTCTTTTGTGTCTTCCATTGTCTCGATGATATTCAGATCATCTACATACACTGAGATTATACAAAATCTATTCTGGGATCGTCGTATAAATACACAGAGACAATCTTCATTATTCGTGTAGCCTTTCTTACATAGAAAATTGTTTAAGCGACTATACCACATCCTGCCTGATTGCTTGAGTCCGTACAGTGATTTCCTGAGCTTCACACTGTACATATTTCTATTTGCTCTGTCTTGGTTCAGGACGGGGATACCTTCAGGTACCTTCATATATATTTCTAAATCTAAGTTTCTATAAAGGTATACAGTTACCACATCCATCAATTTCATTTCTAGATTCAAGTTTACTGCCATTGAGATTAAATATCTAAAGGTAATTCCACTCATGGCTGGGGAGTAGGTTTCTTCATAATCAACTCTTGAACATTGAGTGAAACCTTATGCTACTAGTCTTTCTTTATATCTTACAAGTTCATTTCTCTTTCAAACAAATACCCACTTATGCCCAACAGGGTGCACATGGGGAGGTGTGCAGCATACAAGCCCAAACACATCTATTTTGTTCAGAGATAATAATTCAGTTTCTATTGCCTTCTTCTAATCTTCCCAATCTGATCTTTTCTTACATTCAGTGAGCGATGTAGACTCTGGATCAAGATCGATGATTGTGGCAATTTTCTTTGCAAAGTAGGTATCAACATTGGCTGTTGTCCTATTCATGGACTCTCCCGTGTAAACATAATTTATAGCTATTTTTTCATGAGTTGCTTCTTCTATAGCTTCTCCTTACTCATCGCTTCTTCCAGCTGCGGTGGCAAGTCTCTTTAGTTTTTCGGCTCTGATGTGTGCCACACATCTATGCCGATTTCTTCTTTCATGGGGATTCAGATCCGATATGCCCTTTTCTGAAGGTGTCATACTAATGCCAGGTCTCAACTGGCTCCCCTTCTGGTTCTGGGGGAACTTTAGTGATCGTCTATGTCAACTCTTTCTTATCCTTCTTCACCAGGTGTCCCCGGTTACATAGGATTCGAGGGACCAGAGTTCTCGTTCTTTTATTCTGAGGCCTTTGGATGGGATTAGGGATACCTTCTATTTTCTTTGGTATTTCAACACTCTTCGGTATATTGCGTGCAGGCAAATACAACTTGGTCACGCTCTTCAAATCACTAAAGTGGTCAGGCAGTTGATTTGCTAATGTTTGTAAATCAATGATCTTCTGGACTTCTCTATTTGCTTTACTAGTGCGCGGGTCATGTGCATGGATTCCTGCGGTTTGCTACGTAATTTCTTGACATTTTCCATCAAGGGGTTGATTTCCTCCCCCTAATATTGGAAAATTATCCTTATCAAATATGCAATCAGTGAAGCGGGCGGTATGCAAATCTCCTGTCATGGGTTCTAAATATCTCATTATGGATGTTGTCTCATAACCAACGTATATCCCAGTCTTTCAGAGAGGACCCATTGCAGAACGCTGTGGAGGGGGTATAGGTACATAAACCTTGCATCCAAACCTCCTGAGATGAGAAATTTTCGATGCTGATCCTTGCGCTAGTTGCATAGGTGAATGGATGTTGTAGGCCGATGGTCTAAAGTTGATGAGATTTGCTGCATATAGGACTGCGTGTCCCCAGCATGTAGTTGGCAAATTACAATTCTACAAAAGAGGTCGGGTAATAAATTTAATTCTCTTGATTAATGCCTCTGCTAAACCATTCTGGGTATGGACATGCGGTACAAAATGCTCAACTGTAATTTCCATTGCCACGCAGTAATCATCAAATGCTTTTGAAGTAAATTCTCTAGTATTGTCTATTCTGATGGACTTTATGTGATGAGGGAAAATATTTCTAATGCGAATTATCTGCGAGATTAGCTTTGCGAAAGCATGGTTTCTTGTAGACAATAAACATACGTGCGACCATTTCAAGGAAGCATCGATGAGCACCATGAAATATGTAAATGGCCCTGAAAGTGGCTGAATAGGACCGCAAATATCTCCTTGGATGCGTTCCAGGAATGCAGGGACTTCATTATTCATTTTTAGAGCGGAAGGTCTAGAAATTAATTTCCCGGTGGCATATGTAGGGCACACAAAATCTTCACGCTTGGTGGCCTTGGGAATTATTGATTATATTTCTCATCATCTAAGACCTGGGTGGCCTAATATGTCATGCCAGAGACAGAAAAGTTCAGAGCTTCTAAATACTGTCTTCAGGGTAGTATAGGCTGCAGGTGCCTTGATGTTGGTATAGTATATCCCAGTTTCTAATGAAGGAAGTTTTTATAATACCCTTTTTCCATTTGCTTCGCGCTTCGTGATGAGTTGGTATTCCTTACCGTACTCTTCTTCAGTCTCAACGTGAAAATCATTGGCGCGAATATCCTTAAAACTTAGGAGAGTTTTAGTCAATTCTATGTACAATAAGGCTTCTTGGATGACCAAAGTTGTGCCCATTGGGAGTATAATTGTGGCTCTTTCTGAACCTATTATATAAGCGTCACTACCAGCGATTGTTGTAAGGTTGCCAGCATTCTTACTAATTGACTAGAAATAATTTGTGTCTCTTAAGATGGTATTCGTTGTGCCGCTGTCGGCTAAGCACACTTCCTTCATAGGGCGCCACATGTGTTCTAATATAAGGTATTTTGTTAATATGCATTACAAGGCAATCAACACATAAATAAAATACTTCAATACCAGAATATATCATGCCATTATAAACTGAATAAATGAATAAATTATTCAAATATCATCCAACCATCACGAGAAAATAAAATTGCTTATGTACCATTCAAGTTCTAACTTGTTCTTTCACACAAAATAAATGACAATTAAAGTCTAAATGTATTATGTGCATTAGACTGAATCTGCTACGAAATAAGAGACTTCATCTGCTATTTTCTCGAGGTGATATTCTCTTCAAGAGAAATCATGGCAGTGGCGGCTGCTAGGTCAAAAGGAGATGATGCTGTCGGAATGGTTTCAACCTCCATCAGCGCAGACAACTTCTCAGAACTTTCCCCCTCAACAGATGCAAAATGTGTTTCATGTTGCCCTTTGCCATCCTTCTTCTTCTGGGCTTGAAAAGCATCGATGACATGCTGCGACTCTTTACAGATCCACGACCAATGCCCCCACTTGCCACACTTGTAGCAAGATTAGTCCTGCTGACCATAGGCCTTGCCATCCCACTTTGGCTTACTTGCATTATTCTCACGTGGAGCATCTACTTGCCTTTCTGGGCTACGGCCTTACCCTTCCTCCCCTTTTTTTTCATCACAGGCTTTCACACCTTGTAGCTCCCAGCATTGGCTTCACGGCCACTAGAGCTCCTAGGTGGCTGTGTGACGTAGTTATTGTAGAGAACTTCATCTTGAGCCTCTGCAACCTGCACCATATCAATCAATTCGGCATACTTCTTGTAGCCGTCTTGACGATAATTGCGTACGGATTGCACTACATTGGGGTGAAAGGTGGATAGGGCCTTCTCAATCTTCTACTCATCTATGATCTGCTTGCCACAAAGTTGAAGATTGGTACAAATTTTGTGCAAGGCAGCAAACCTCAGTCGGATCCATTCTTGCTCTGCCTAAGGAAGAATGATGTACTTTAGCCTCTCGAATTGCTTCTTAAGTGCAGTCCATAGTGCTAGCGCGCTCTTCTCTGCCATTTACTCATTTCTTGAGAGTGAGACAGAGATGGTGCCTGAGGAAGTGAAGTGCCTGATCATTTTCCTCAGGGGTGGGTTGGGCATCCTACAGTGCGCCAATCCTAATAGCAGTGCGGATCTTCTTGGCTCCAAGTGCTATCTCGACATCGGAATCCCATGTCAGATAGTTTTGGCCATGCTGGGCCAGCTCCTGAAACTCCTGGTTCGTGATGCTAGTGATTTGCATGTGCATAAAAGGAATAAATAAGTTTACCGCCAGTAAACATGCATGGAATAAAATTTACTTCAGGTAAATAAATGGCACAAAAGGTTCTTGTAATGTTTTTCTATACATTTTCTATAAATTTTACTATTAACTTCGGTGATTAAAGGCAATTTAACTAATTACGATTAATCAAAACAGTAAATAAATACAGAAAACATACAACACAATAATGACAGAAATAAACATGCTCCAAATTCTAAAAATAATTCAAAATTTAAATTCTCGAGGCCCTTTTATGCCAAAATATGAATTTTCAGTGAATTCTGCAATTTTTGAGGGCCTATACGCAAATTTTCAAAAGAGAATTTTTTTGCTTAATTTTCTGATTTTTCGAGGGGCTTTTTGCAAAATTCAGGACCCGTCTATAAAAATCGGAGGACCTTTCCATAATTTTCGGAATTCTAGGGGCTTTTATGCAAAATTGCCGTGCGGCCCACTGCCAGGCTTTCCCCTGGCCCATCACGCATCGACCCACTCAGCCCATCTGACCGACGCAAAAACCTGGGAAGGGGTAGGCGGCCCGAGCTGCGACTCGACGGGCGCGAGGCGATGGTGGCGATGGTGCGGTGCTAGCTCGAGCGACAATGACCGATGGGGCGGTGCTTGAGCGACAATGGTGGTGGGGTTTGAGATCTGAAGTGGCAGTCGGCCATGTGGGGCTCGGTAGCGGCGCAGCCATGCCATGCGGGCTGGGGCCGTGGCGGTGACTCCTCCGCCAAGGCGGTCACGTGGGAAGGAGGGCCGACGATCCTCAGGTGCGGCGGAACCGGCGGTCGGCCTCGACTACGGGTCGGCCAAACGGGGCACGGCGGCCGTGCGGGGCTAGCGTGGGTGTGGCACCCGAGGCGACACGGGCGACTTCATGCGAGGGGAGGCATATAATCAACATCTACTCTGTAATGTAATCTACCGATCAACATTGTGTCGGCGACTTCAAGTCTGTTCGCAGTAGATTAGAGCAGATTTGCACTACAGAAAATAATATAGAAGACGAAATCTGTGAATTTAGAGCGATCTAGATACAAACAATTTCATCTACTAGTGCTTCGATGATTACCTTCGATTCACTGGAGCGATTCGTGCTGATAACGTGTTGAGGAACCATCACTAGCGACTAGTCCGATCGATTTCTCTGCTTATGAAAAACCAAATCAATTACAGAAGACAGAAATAGTAGATTGAAAACACAGAGAGGTAGAGAACTCCTGGTCTTTCTTTATTGCTTTCTTTCTGATTTCGTATACAAAATAGCCAATAGTACTACCTATTTATAGCCTAGTAGTGAGGTGCCCACCATAGGCCAAGACTTCAAGCCCAGGCTCAGGTTTCCTAACAATATGATGCCTTATTAGTACCTTGTAATAAACCCCTAAATTAAGACATAAATATTTGTTTGAATTATGTGATGCACCTACTGTACATTCATTATGTACAGTAGGTGTATTCATGCAATTTTGCTTGATCTTCATCACATTATGTTTATTATAATTAGTTGTACACTATGAGTGATCACTAATTATAGGGGAATGGGTCCCCATTGGGGGGTTGTTCCCCACCGGGGATGGGAACAGGAAAAATCCATCATTGGACATGTAATCGGGGGTGGGAAGGGGGAATGAGGACATTCTAGCACTCTTCAACAAGGGATGCCCCTGTTGTCATCCCTAGATCCAATCGTCCCTATCTCATCCTCCTCCTCCATCTCATATATAAACCTATCACCACCCTCCTAACCCTAATCCCTAGGGGTGAAAACGGATCGGATATTTCCCGACCGACCGACCGACCGCCGAATCCGAGTCGGATCGAATTCGGATAGTTATGTCGGATAATTATCGGATTCGGAGTCGGATAGTTATGTCGGATAATTATCGGATATGGATTCGAAAAATAACTATCTGACGGATACGGATACTATCCGGAATTTTATCGGATAATACCCGGATATATTTTTCGGATATCTGGATTCGGAGTCGGATTCGGATAGTCGGATTCTCGGATTCGGATAGTCGGATCCATCACAATTACTCTTTGGTGGTATTGTCCAGTTGGAGAAGCATTTTATATATGCCTTTTGTACCAGTCTATATATGCTTTTTGTTACATTAGATTACATTACATTTTCTACCAGTCTATATATGCATAAACTTGCTAATCACCCCAAGGTGTTCCACAAAAAACTGCATGTTTGCATGTGGGGTTTGATAGTTTTTTCAACCAATTTATTATATTACATTTTCTACCCGTCTATATATGCCTTTTGTATTCCTACGTAATATCCGACGAGATATTCGTTATCGTATTCGCATCCGCTCCGTATTCGTTCCGTATCTGTGACCGATACTATCCGGTTTCGTATTCGTATCCGGCACTATTCGTATTCGACTCCGAATCCAAGAAAAAATATACGATAGGATATGGAATAAACAATATCCGACCGAATTCGACCCGTTTTCACCCCTACTAATCCCCACCCTTACCCTCACTGTCGCCACCCCTCCCCACACCACATGCTACCTCCCATCAACTCACTAGCGTCGCCATTGACGCCGGCGAAGCCCGCTGGCCACCTCTACTCTCCGTCGTTGCCACCACCCAATGAAGGGGGGAGGTGGCCGGCCGTCCTACCGTGTATTGTAGCCTCGTATGATAAATCGACTAACAACAACCTGATTCAGGTTGTTATGTCATCTTGTATTGTAAATTGTAACTATAAATATGAAGTTGAGTCCTACGGTACAGATTACGATGAACCTTGAGTTCTTTCATGGTATCAGAGCGCGCCTGTGTTTCACCCATGTTGCTCATCCCCTCCACCAGATTGTCTACTGCCATGTCTTCCACCTCCTCAGCAATGCTACTTGCCCCAGCCTTTAACCACTTTCATCACCGTGAAACTCGTTCCTTACCTCCACAGTCAAGGACTATTTCATGCGATGTTGCGTTCAATGAAAATATGTTTCCTTTCTCTGAACGTCATGATACTTCAGTTAGAGACACTGATGTTTCTGCATACCTACCTCTGCTCACACCCCTTGTATCCTTTTTTATCTAATGAACTAGGTATTGACAATGATCGTTCTAGAGATCATATTGTACCTGCTACTAATGGTGATGCATCAACATCAATGTCTGAACCTGAACTTGTAGATTTAAGTACCAGTCATGAGGAAACACCGGGTAGTTCAGATGTATGTGGAGAAAGTACAACTACATCAGAATTGATCCCATTGGGTGGGACATCAAGCTCCACTCCTGGTGAGATACTATTTGAAGAAACTAGTGTACCTGAGCCAACTTGAGCTCATCAAATGAGAACCTAGCTTCAAAACAATGTCAAGTTACCTAAGAGATACATAGATGGCACGATACGTTATCCTCTTACTGCAGACATGCTTTTTTCTGTAGAACCTAAGTCCATCCATGTCGGATCCCAGAGCAACAACTCCAAAACTCTCTGTGTAAATTGCGCTAGTCCAGGAACAACTAGTGCACACAGTAGAACAAAGATACATATCAAGCACAAATGACCAACTATATTAAATAAAAGAGTACGGCCTTATCGCTAAGTCTTACATTAGGATCATTGATAACACAAATAAAGCAAATAACAGCGGAAACAAGTTGATAAATAGCGAAGCCCAATACCTTGCCCACAGGCAGACGACTGTAAGACATGTCCTACTCGTCCAGGTCCTCACCGTAGTCGAAAGTGTCCTCCTTTGAGATGAGATAGAAAGGTGAGTACAAACTTGTACTCCGTAAATCACACGGAAAAGTGCATCATAATGATAAAGGCATAATGGAAGGCTTACAGGGTTAGTTTAAGCATAAAACATCACTTAAATAAATACATTGAATAGATTAGAAAATGCTGAATTTAATACAATAAGCAAAAAACAGTAGTTGTAAATGAAATTAATACCATTAGTGCAGGCTTCGACCAAACACCAACCTAACCACGGGCATTCCACCTAGACCATCTTTTCCAAAAACAACTTGTATGGGTTCCATCCATCCACAATGTTTTAACAAATGATTGTGAAAAACAAGATCTAATCCATGAAAAACTTTTATGCAACATGCCCATGACCGTGGGCACGACTATCTATGATAGATTATACGCTCTGCAGAGGTTGTACTTCCTTAGGTGTGCGGCGAGGAGATCATGACAAGGCCTTTACAATGCAAAGCCTTCAACCTGGTCAAACTAACTCTAAGGTTTTCACCCCAGTAAGGAATCCACCATACCAGGACCCCCTCTTGAGTCGAGTGAGACTTCATATGGCACATGGCATGCTCACTTTCAACCTACAACATGACTCAGGTTGGGGCCCACAAATTAATCAGCCAGGACTGTCCCATACCAGCTTGTGGTAGTACGATAGGACTTTACAATAGTAGCTCACAGATCGATCCTTAATTGACTTAGGCTCAACCACATACCCCCTGTGCCCGACAATCAGCATTGTGTCTCCAAACAACAGTGCATGCCTGCACTCACCACCTAACCATTAGCCTAGGTCCAAACCAGATTTTATATTTTATTTTGAAATAATTTCATAAACCTTCTTCACTCACCAAAGTCAAGAATACTTCTCAAAACTTATCATTTTATGTGATAAATGGTATCCCAAGCCTAAAGTTATATCTATGCAGGTCTAAGCGTTTGGTACCAAATTCTCTAGCCATACTAGTGTACTAACTAGAGTTTTAATCTAATGTGACAAAGTATCGAGGAATTCAATGTCAACGGAGCAATTAACATGTAGGCATTAACTCAATTTAAAACTGAATTGAAATACGTTGAATAAAATTAAGCATGCAATGTAATTTAAATCAAGATAATTTTATTTGCAAACTGGGTACAAAATGGTCAAGGAGTGTGACTTGCCTTGCTCCGCGGTTGGGTGTGAATCATCGTCGTAGAACTCTCCCGAATCGTTGTAGTCTACACGTGAAAATAACCCACCAAATTCAAATAAATTAAAAAAAATTCAAATCAACTCCGAATATTTGAATTGAGGGCAGAAATGGATAGAGGGGAAGTTTTGATGAATTTAGAAATTTGAATGGGCTTAATCGGAGTTAGGATGAAGGAGAACAGGCTCTCGGAAGTTTAAGATGAGAGAAAAAGAATAAACTGGATTTTTGGAATTATTTTCTATACAAAATTGGATTTATGACATTAGCAATAATTTCTATTTTCGACTGAATTACTTTCCTATTGAAAATTCAGATTTATGACGTCAGCCCTAGGGTGGATGATTGATAGGTGAGCCCTGGTCTACATGGTCCAGGTCCATGGACCAGAGGAAAGGCTGAGGTGGTAGAGATGCTGCCATGGTGCTGATGTGGCTGCTGACTGGGCAAGTTTGCTGACGTGGCAGCCAAGTGGCACTAACGTGTCTGCCATGTGGCTTGGGAGGCTCTCGGTGTTGACATGGCAGTACACATGGTAGCCACATGGACTGAAGCGCTGATGTGGAGGCTAGGTGTGTGCCACGTGTGCGCCACATGGGCGGAAGGCCGACGCGGTTTGCTGACCAAGCGGGGGGTGCGGGCGTGGTGCTGATCGAGTGGAGGTGGCATGCCACCGGGCACTTGGTGGCGTGCCACGGAAGCTGGGCTGCCGATGTGGCTCGTCGGTCGGTGACCGCATTCAGGGACCGGTGGTCCCCGGCGATCGGCGGCACAGTGACAGCCGGCAAGAGGCGTAACAGAGAGAGGGAATGATGTTGAAATCGGAGGTGGGTATGGGCTTTACCGCATGCGGTCAGAAAGCAGGCGGCGACAAGGGAGGCAGCGGTGGCGTTCGGGTTACCAGCAAAGTGGGTCTTCGGGTAGCGCTCGAGCTCGATTGAGGGGCGGAGGAGATCGGCGAGAGCTCGGGGAAGCTGAAGGTACCAACACTGAGGCTCGGGGAAGCTTCCTTCGCCAACGATTGCTCGCCGGAGTTGATGGCGGCGCTCGAGGAGAAGGGAGCACGGGGTTGTGGCATTGGGGAACTCGAGAGAGGCAGTGAATGTGGGGGCGGGGTGGCGGTGCTCGGGGGTTTATATAGGGTCGGGAGGGAGGCACGACGGGATTTCTCGCCGGAGAGCTCAGGAAGGTAGCGGCGGTTTCGGGTGGATAGGCCGAGTGGGGAAGTGAGGAGGTGGGCGTCGGGCGCGGAAAGAGGGGAAGGTGGGTGCGGAGTCGGTTGCGGCGCACGACGGGAGGAAGTGGCGGCCAGGAAGGGCGAAGTGGTGTAACGGCCGTGGCGGCGGCATTGCCGAAAAAGAAGGAGGCAGGCGCGCGGGGAAGAAGAGACACCTGACAGGCGGGCCCGGGGTGTCAGCGGGAGAGAAGAGTGGGAAGGGAGCGGCGGCGTGGATTGCGACCACGTGACCGAGGGGAGCAAATCGGGCGGCTGTGGTGATAAGTGGAAGGGGACGGGGAAGATGGGCCGGGGCGGGATTCGGCTCCATCTGAGCCATTGACGTGCCGACCCAAGGAGAAGGCGGGGCGGGAATGCAACGGCAATGTGGGCGGATCCCAGCCGTCCACGTGTAGGCCGGATGGAGAGGGGTATTTTATTTTCCTTGTGATTTTTATAAAACCCAAGAAAGGAGAATAATGCTTAGAAAATAGCAAAAAGATCCAAATAAATCCCAAAAAATTCCTGTAATTCTAACAAAATGCAAGGAACTCAAACAAAATTAACTAAACTCAGTTTGATCACATTTTCTCCCAAACTTTAACAGTTTTTAATCTATACTCAAAAGAAAAGTGAGAATTAAATTCTAGAAAGATAAGAAATAAAATTTAGAAATTTTGGGATGTCACAATCCACGAAGCTCTTGCCCATCCCCAGTACAAGGCATCAATGGATGCTGAGTTTCAGACCTTACAACAAAACAATACATGGCATCTTGTCCCTACAGAACATGGTAGGAATATAATTGGATGCAAGTGGGTGTTCAATGTTAAGCATAAGCCAAATGGATCAGTAGATTTATATAAAGCATGTCTAGTTGCAAAGGGGTTTAACCAACACTATGGCATTGATTACATGGACACGTTCAGTCCTGTTGTTAATCCATCTACAATTTGTCTTGTATCGTCACTGACTGTGGTATGTTACTATCAGAATCTAAAGTATTTGAGTATCGTAGTACAGTCGGTGCATTGCAATATTTGACAATTACCAGGCCAGACATTCCTTACTCTGTCAACAAGGTGTGTCAATATTTGTAGGCACCCACGGATGTACATTGGTCTGCAGTGAAATGTATTTTGCGTTATCTCAAAGCCACGACCACTGTGGGACTGCAAATTCAGAAAGAAAGTTCACTACTACTCGGCGCGTTGTCAAATGCAGATTGGGTCGGTTGCTCAAATGACAGGAGATCGACCATCGGACATGTGGTGTGTCTCAGCTCAAGGTCTTCCCGAAAACAACAAACTATGTTGAGGTCAAGTATTGAGGCTGAGTATAAGGTGTGGGAAAATGCGACTACCGAATTGACCTAACTTCAGTCGTTGCTTAGGGAATGTGGGGTTTATCAGGCCAGACCACTGCGGTTGTGGTGTGATAACCTAGGTGCCACATATTTAATAGCCAACCCAGTGTTCCATGCAAGAACCAAGCATATCGAGATTGATTTTCATTTCGTTAGGGAATGGGTTGCAATGAAAACGCTTGAAGTTCAGTTCATTTCTTTAACTGATCAGCTAGCTGACATCTTCACCAAACCGCTCCAACATGTGTCTTTTGAATGACTTTGAAGCAATCTCAACCTTGTTTATATCGGATGAGATTGAGGAGAGCTGTTAAACAAACTGGTGCTTGGAGTTATTGTCAGGCTATTTAGGTTTCGTCAGGCCAATACAAGTTAGCGATAGACTCTGTTTTTATGTACTGTAGCATGTCTTGACGTGTATTGTAGCTCGTTCGACAAATTGGCTGACAACAACCTGATTCATTTATGTTATCTTGTATTGTAAATTGCAACTATAAATATGAAGTTGAGTCCAACGGGACAGATTGCAGCGAACCTTGACTTCTTTCAGTGGGATCTACATGCCATCGCAATCACACACCTCTATTCATCGTCCCTTAACTTTATGTAACCATTGTCATTCTATTCCTTGAAAATGCAAGATCAAATGGTTCAAGTCCAAATTCATACCTTGTCTGCATTTTTTTTAACTTTTTCATCAAGGACTTGCATCCTGCAGCACCTAGTCTCCCACCGTCCCACGGTCACTGTCCAGACTAGTACAACATGTTCCCTATTAAGCCCTATTCGTATGGACTTTTAAAAGCTATTTTTCTACAATAAATAGATTTTCAATAGTATCTAGCTTTCAAATAGAGTGTCTTTTTAAGACGGAGTCTATTAGTCGATAATAGTACACACTATAGTGACTTCATTTATATCAACTAAAATTGCATGACAGTGTCTCTCTCTACAAGCTATTACTATTCATAAATTAAAATCTAAAGCCAATATGATCAGGTCCTAAGTAGTCGTTACCAACATTTGATTAATATCGTGTGCAGTGCAGGTGTACGCTAACCTATTTGGAGTAATGCAAGCAGGTACAACATGGGCATACACACGACAGATCAACAATGCCATTAGTAAAAGCAAAACTGCTATTTCACGGATGCCGGTGAGCTCCCCACCTCACGGACGCCCTTGAGAGCCATTGGATCAAGCGAAAATTACCTCCGAGGCATTGGATGCCTGATTGCCTGCACGTGAAGGCATCTGCGAGACGATTCGTCCTAAATTTTCGCTTCAACCGAGTCGTTCTCCCCTTCTCCTCCCTCTATTCCTCTCATTCTAAGCATGGCCTCGTTGCTGCCGCCGGCCATGCCTCACCTCGACGCCGGTGCACCACCTCTCCTTGCAACACCAGGGGACAAAGCCGGGACAGAGGAGGTCACCAAGGTTTGGGTGTGTGCCGCTTGCCGCTGCCACCAGTATCAGGGGGTGGCCTAGGATAAAAAATAAGTAGAAGTATCTACGTATAAGAAAGTAGCGAATATACACTAGCAAATATCGTTTCAAGTGTTCATATATAGTCGCTGATAGGTCGAGTGGGGACACAAGTAGTTAGATATTTGGGTATTCCATACAAAACTCAAATTTTGAGTGTCCACAACCCACGCCGGGGGAGGGGAGGGGCGCATGCTGTTGGAAGTTCCAAATTCTCAAGGTGAGAAGTTGGTTTTGAGTTGAAATTTTAGGGATTTTTTGAGATAAAATATTGAAAATTTCAGGGATTTTCTAGATGAAAATCTCAATTTTGAGTTGAATTTTCTTCGAATAAAAAATTTTCGCATCATTTGATAGTTTTCGAATCAGAAGTTTTTCCAATCATTTGGAAATTTTTTTCATCATTTGAATATTTTTTACACATTTGGGAAGCGGCGTCTGCGGGCGTAGTACCTCACGAACGTCCCTGAGGTAGTCGTTGTCTGCTCTCTAGTAAAAGATAGATGTATTTTGCCACAAATAAGTATTTTAATCCTGGGTGTATGTATCATTGGCGTATTGGTCCAGCGATAACTAATGCACATGTATCTCTGGCAACACTTTCATACCCCGTCAAGATGCACCCTCTGTTGGGACACGATTCCGTCAGTCTAGAAATCTCTCTGCGATAACACCTATCTTTGCGTTAGAAGGAAGAGAAAAAGGATATAATCTAGACCATGGTAGAGTGGTGCTATGGCTAACTAGCCGATCATCATCAGCAGACACAAGGAATAGTGGCGGAGTTAGGATTTAGTTATGTTCTAATTTAGTGTTGGAATAATCTAGTCTATATGAGTTGGATCATAAAAATATTATCTAGGTGTAATACCTGGGCTGGGTAAGCCCAACCCAGACCGGCCCAACCCAACCCAACCCCACAGCTATATATATAGCAGAGAGAGAGAGAGAGAGAGAGCCAGAGGATAAGCCAACTAGATATTTTGCTCCTCATTCTCGTGCTTATCCGCCGCCGCCTTTCGGCGCTTTCTTTGCGCCTTCCTGCGTCGTTAGTTGCTCGTCGCCCGGCTTAGCTTGCCGCCGCTTCCCCGAGCGCGCGCCGCCGCCGCTTGCTTGCCGCCGCTCTTCCCCTTGCGCCGGTTGTCGTCGCCTCCCCGCGTCGCCGCCTCAACTCGCCATGCCGCCTCCCCCGTCACTGGTTGCGCGCGCAAGGAAGCGAGGGAGGGCCGGCTCCGGAGGGAGAGGAGGAGGGGCCGTGTCGGTGAGCGGGAGGAAGAAGAGGCGGCGACCGAGTGAGCCGTGTGAGGGAGAGAGGAGGAGCCGCCGCGCCGGAGTGAAGAGAAGAGGAGGCGACGGGAGGCGCCTGGGAGTGGGAGTGAGGCGGAGGGCGTCGGCCGACGCGAAGAAAAAAAGAAGGAAGAGCGTCGGCTGGGAGTGAAGAAAAGAGGATGGAGGAGCCTGCGTGAAGAAAAAGAAGAAAGCCAGAGTGTCGGTTTGGGAGGAAAAGAAAGAGGAAAAGAAAAAAGAAGGCCGGTAGTCGCCACTGTGGAAAAAAAAGAAAGAGGAGGAAAATAGGAAAGAAAAGGAAATCGATCCGTCGCTAGGTCCATCGGATCCGACCAAGGAAAGGAAGTTAGTGTCCCGATCCGGTCATTCGGGCCGGGTAATGCCTCGTAAACCTTTCTCCCTATTTATGTGCTGAGTCGGGCATAAGTTAATATACCGATAATTAGAATTGATGCATGTGAATATTTAATTATCGTTATTACTATAAATGCCTGATCGATGCAATCGGTACTGCCACTGTTCATCTGGTCGATGTGTGGCAGAGAGGGAGGAGAGCATAAATTGTGGTTAAACAGTGTGATCGATTAAAGTGGGATTAAGCGTGTAGATTTTGATTGGCGAGTATAAATAATGAGATCGCTAAGTTTATAAACTGATTAAGCACCGGGTTAATGGGTTGTTACCTGGTAGGACATGAATGGGTTATGTCGAATTGGGCGTTAGAGTGATGTCATTCGCTCGTATTTGAATGTATTGCTTGAGTGATGAATTGAAATGGTTAATGCTTGTTCAGGTGGCGGTTCGAGTCTGGTGCCGTCCACGCACCATCCGCCAGGTTAATAGGCAAGTGCATGATAGAATAGTGGATTGTGAGGAATGCCTGGTATTTGTTTTATGCCATGTTTTGTGCCGTATTATGGAATGGTATCCTGGCATATTTGTGGATTCTATTGTGATGAGTGATGCTTATGATTATCAATATTTGAAGATTATTGCATTTGCATTGCACCATGAGCATTATGAAAGCCCTACGACGGTAGGCGTCCCACGCGGTGGGAATGACAGGACCTACTTCGGTAGGCACCTCCAGGGATGGAGGTAGAGGGGGTGTTACAGTTGGTATCAGAGCGGGCGTTAGGTCCGTGATACCTAGTTTGGTAACCTAGGTAGTCTTAATGAAGAATTTGACTCAGGATTGGCTATTAAATTAAGACTTGGCCTAGGTTATGCTATTGCTAAAACTTGACACACATTGGTGCACAGTAGGATGAGATTTGGGATTTGCATTGCATATGCGTTTTTCCTAATTGTGATATTGATTTGTATTGCTAAAGTTAATGATTGTGAGCTGATTGTGCGATTGCTTCTCTGTTGTGAACAGAGATGCCAAAGGGTAGAAGCCGAGGTCGTGGTGTTTGTGGTTGCCGTGGTCGCGGGCGCGGTCCGGCAGTGCCACCACCCCTAGCTGAGGAGAGTATCGGTAATGTGGGTGAGGATGTGGTTTCTACTGCTCACCAGGTCTCGTGTTATAGTAGATTCGGCAGCCGAGTTGCGAAATCTTCAGAGATAGGTTCAAACGCTTCGGCAACAAGTACATGAGTGTCACCATGTTTTAAAGAGAAGGAACTCTGAGGGTAGAGGCAGGTTTTCTCAGCGACCCGTTCCCAAGAGATTTCAGGGGGGCCAATATTCTCCATCGTTGACTCAACCTTCTTACCCGAGGCCATTTTCTTCTGCAACGCCTCGTTCTTCCCCAACGACCCCAACATATCCATATCGTCCTGTCCTAGGGCAAGGTATGATCTGTTTCAAGTGCGGTGGAGGGCACCGTGCTGTCGAATGTTCTTGGAGGGAAAATGTCGACATTGTGGTCGATCAGGCCACAAGCAGCTGGTTTGTCGTCAGAACCCCTCTAGTATCATTAAGCGGGAGCCAATATCTGCATCGCAACCTCCTTCTTGGGCGCCACCTACCGAGTATTCCTGGCGTCCTGCACCAAGTGTCCCAGTTCAGCATGTTACAGCGCCATCATTTCCGGTGTCGCCACAGCAAAGGGCCGGATCTCTTGCTGTTTCGGTGCTACCCGAAAACCACGCATCTACTGTTTGAAAGTTTAGGTGATGTTATAGTGTAGCAATGGTGTGTTTTGTATAAACCCCTGAGTTGGATAAC
The DNA here is from genome assembly GCA_036346245.1 of Bonia amplexicaulis. Taxonomy (NCBI): domain Eukaryota; kingdom Viridiplantae; phylum Streptophyta; class Magnoliopsida; order Poales; family Poaceae; genus Bonia; species Bonia amplexicaulis. Next base: position 15,729,554 of record CM070748.1, read on the forward strand.
TCGTAGCTGAAGTGGGTACTTTTGTGCGTTTGATGTTGGAGGCTTGTTAGTAATATGTGTTAATGTTGATGTTATATGGTAGTTATGTTTGGAAGGACCTTGTACCTAGTAGTAAACATCTTCTGCGGTATTTGAATGGAAATAAGTGTTTACCGTGACCTATCAATATAGATAGTGTTTTGTGGTGGTTAAAATAACAGCTTGGAAGGGCATGGATTTTTAGATTGTGAGGATCTAGGAGAGTAATAAATTATAGTTATGTTTATGGGGTTGAAGTTGATTTGAATCCAATGGGGATTTTTGATGTCGGATAAAATCTCCTAGCTAAATTGAATAGTGAGAAATGATGAGCACACCTATTGAGGTAGAACAGATGGATCTTATGCTTAAGACAAACATAAATGCAGTTACGGAGTACATATGTTGTGTGATGAAATCTAGGTGATTATATTTAAAAAGTCGAGTTTGTGGATTTTAGTTAGTGCCTTGGAGTCAGGTGCTTATGGGAATGTTAACAGGTAGTGGATATTTTGATGACATGATTATGTCTGCACCTTATGTGGTTGCACACGAGATAGTCGCAATGACTGTGCTAATGTGTGCAGTAAAGTGGTAGAGTTTGGTGAGCCTTAGGAAGGTTTATGTTAATGAATGTTAAATTCATAACATGAAACTCTGTAAGGCTTAGATCTATAGTGAGGATGGTTGATATGTTAGTATTGAGATAATAATAATGCTTTGTGTGGTTAATAGAATTCTGAGTTGATCTTGTGCTATAATCTTTGTGGAAAATTGATTGAGAAAATTTTGGCATTAGGGCTGAAACCGATTGTGTTGCTACAACCGGTAGCGTCTACGGGAAGTATTGTGACTAATATCACATATGAGTCGGTGAATCATTGATAGTGTTAAGAGTGAGATTTTTGGGTGAAAGAGTTTCCCCGAATTATGTTTTGGATATCTGAGGCTCACATTTGTTGATAGCTAGTGGAGTCTAAAATATTGAGGTAAAGTTGAAGTGGAGCATCAGTTACAGGAAATCTTGAATGGAGCTTACCTCATTTTGTGGATATGAGGAATTGAGTACGGATAGATGATTTTATGTTCACCATGTTCGGTGATCATTAACTGAGAAAATAGCTAGGGTAATAATTCATCTCATGAGTTGAAGTCGACCATTGATGGAGTTCATCGTGGTGCAAATAAAGCATGAATTGAAATCCTAGAGAATAAGGGTATTGGAGGGATTGAATTAATAGGATCCAATACAGATTTGATGCAGCATATGGGATTACTCGTCGACAATCTGTCGCTGGTGAAGAAGGTTTATTTTAGTACTTTGTAAGTAGTGTACTAAAACATCCCTAAATTCAGGTGAACATTGACCTAGGATTGGGTTGGTTTTGTAACTCATAGATAGATGCTGGAAGGATGAATCGTCCTATCACAATCTAATGAGTATTTGAAATGATTAACGGATGATTAATGGGTTACTTTGGGTTCCCTTGATTTGGGAATTCTTTCAGGTTCACCTGGTGGGAAACTGGATTTAAGTGAGAAGTTGCGGGATTTTCACATTTCTTATGTGATTGATATGATCTTTTCGCTAAGGCGTTATTTGTACGCTTTAAAGAGTGTGTTTCCTTTCCTTTGAAAAGAAAGGGGCTAATTTCGATAATAAAAACCTTTTCGCATGATTTATGCGACATACTGTTTGTTAGGATGAGGATTGGTTTCCTGTCTGGCTTTTTCTCTTTTGAGGGAATTGGTTGAGAGAGGCTCATCGTACCCCGTACACGATATATCCTGGCGAGACCAAGATATATCGGAATTTGAAAAAGTGTTTTTGGTGGAAGAGAATGAAAGTGGATGTTGCACAGTATGTGGCGTCCTGCGGGATTTGCCAACAAGGGAAGGCTAAGCATAATCGTCCCGCTGGACTAATGGAGCCTTTAGAGGTTCCACAGTGGCCATGGGATGATGTTACCATGGACTTTGTAGTCGGCTTGCCTCGTAGCCAGCGAGGTAAGGATGCGATTTTGGTAGTGGTGGGCCAATTCAGTAAGTCCGCGCACTTCATCCCTATTCGTATGACGAATTCGGCGAGTGATTTGGCACCTATCTAGGTGCGTGAGATAGTGAGATTGCATGGTGTGCCCAAGACGATAGTTTCGGACAAAGATGCTAAGTTTGACTCCAAGTTTTGGAGAGCTGGCAAAGCGCTTTGGGCACAAAACTCCAGTTTAGTACCGCTTTCCACCCACAGACAGATGGGCAATCCGAACGCACCATTCAAACACTAGATGACATGTTAAGGTCATGTGTTTTGTCGTGAAAAGGTAGCTGGCAGGATCAGTTGGCACTCGCGGAGTTTGCCTACAACAACAGATACCATTCCAGTGTTCGGGCCGCGCCATTTGAGGTTCTGTATGGGCGGAAATGTAGATCGCCACTTTGTTGGGATGCCGTAGGCGAAAAGGCAGTTCTGGGTCCAAATTGTGTCCAACAGACGGTGGAACGAGTGGCGGATATTAGACAGAATCTACTAGCTGCCCAGAGTAGGCAGAAGAGCTATGCGGATGTTAGAAGGCGAGATTTAGAGTTCGAAGTGGGGGATCATGTGCTTTTGAGAGTGTCTCCCACTAAAGGGATTGTGAGATTTGGTATCAAAGGGAAGCTTAGCCCGCGGTACATTGGGTCGTTTCCGATTCTGGCACGAATTGGAAAGTCGGCATATCGTTTGGATCTTCCCGAGTCTTTGCGAGGAGTGCATAATGTGTTTCATGTTTCTATGTTGAGAAAGTACTTAAGGGATCCGGAATATAAGGTTATTCTAGAACCATTGCCCCTTAAGCAAGACCTCACCTTCGAGTCCCGTCCAGTTCGGATTCTGGAGGAATCGGAGAGAGTGTTGAGGCACAGAACGTTGAAGTATGTTAAACTCCTAGGATCGCATCAGACTGAGCGAGAAGCGATGTGGGAATTGGAATCTCGCATGCGCGAGATATACCTGGAGTTGTTCTCCACGGGTACGAGTTACAATTGATTTCTATTTGACTCAATTGTTTTTGTATAGATTATCGAGTTGCGAAATCGGGCCCAATTCATAAGGGGGTAGAATGTAATACCTGGGCCGGGTAAGCCCAACCCAACCCCACAGCTATATATATAGCAGAGAGAGAGAGAGAGAGAGCCAGAGGGATAAGCCAACCAGATATTTTTGCTCCTCATTCCCGTGCTTATCCGCCGCCGCCGAAGCGTCTTCTTCTTGCCGCCGCCTGCAGCCGTTGCTCGTCGCCCCGGCAGCTTGCCGCCGCCTTCCCCCGAGCGCGCGTCGCCGTCGCCGCCTTGCTTGTGCTGCCGCTGCTCTTCCCCCTTGCGCCGGTTGTCGTCGTCTCCCCGCGCGTTGCCGCCCTCAACTCGCCGCCGTCGCCGCTCCCCTGCTTCGCTGGCTGCGCACCGCGCAAGGAAGCGAGGGAGAGGGCCGGGCTCCGGCGAGGGAGAGGAGGAGAGGGGGGGCCCGTGTCGGCTGAACGGGAGGAAGAAGAGGCGGCGACCGGAGTGAGCCGGCCGTGAGGGAGAGAGGAGGGAGCCGCCGGCGCTCGGAGTGAAGAGAAGAGGAGGCGACGGGAGGCGCCTGGGAGTGGGAGTGAGGCGGAGGGCGTCGGCCGACGCGAAGAAAAAAAGAAGGAAGAGCGTCGGCTGGGAGTGAAGAAAAGAGGATGGAGGAGCTGCGTGAAGAAAAAGAAGAAAGCCAGAGCGTCGGCTGGGAGGAAAAAGAAAGAGGAAAAGAAAAAAAAGAAGGCCAGGCCGTCGCCACCAGGAAAAAAAAAGAAAGAGGAGGAAAAGAGGAAAGAAAAGGAAATCTTATCCGCTGCTGCTAGGTCTGTCGGATCCGACCAAGGAAAGGAAGTTAGTGTCCTGATCCAGTCATTCGGGGCCAGGGTAATGCCTCGTAAAACTTTCTCCCTATTTATGTGCTGAGTCGGGCATAAGTTAATATACCGATAATTAGAATTGATGCATGTGAATATTTAATTATCGTTATTACTATAAATGCCTGATCGATGAATCGATCGCCACCGCTCATCTGGTCGATCTGTGGCAGAGAGGGAGGAGAGCATAAATTGTGGTTAAACAGTGTGATCGATTAAAGTGGGATTAAGCGTGTAGATTTTGATTGGCGAGTATAAATAATGAGATCGCTAAGTTTATAAACTGGTTAAGCACCGGGTTAATGGGTTGTTACCTGGTAGGACATGAATGGGTTATGTCGAATTGGGCGTTAGAGCGATGTCATTCGCTCGTATTTGAATGTATTGCTTGAGTGATGAATTGAAATGGTTAATGCTTGTTCAGGTGGCGGTTCGAGTCTGGTGCCGTCCACGCACCATCCGCCAGGTTAACAGGCAAGTGCATGATAGAATAGTGGATTGTGAGGAATGTCTGGTATTTGTTTTATGCCATGTTTTGTGCCGTATTATGGAATGGTATCCTGGCATATTTGTGGATTCTATTGTGATGAGTGATGCTTATGATTATCAATATTTGAAGAATATTGCATTTGCATTGCACCATGAGCATTATGAAAGCCCTACGACGATAGGCGTCCCACGCGGTGGGAATGACAGGACCTACTTCGGTAGGCACCTCCAGGGATGGAGTTAGAGGGGGTTTCATTGACGGATGAAACCACTCCACTATACCGGTATAAGCGACATCTGATGGCGCATTATGCATTGCATTCATGGACCTACGACGGTAGGCCTCCCACGACGGTTGGGAAATCGAAAACCTACTTCGGTAGGCACCTCCAGGGATGGAGGTAGAGGGGGTTTCATTGACGGGTGAAACCACTCCACTATACCGGTATAAGTTGCATACAGAGCTGCATTGCATCGCATTGCATTCGCAAGGAATGAACAGGAAACAGGGGAAACCCAAAGATTCTGGATTACAGTTCATAAATGTGGTTTGATGGTTACTGTATCAACGACATAGAATTGATTTACAGTTTACAGTTACAGGTGCATTGCATGAAAGTGACAGAGAAAGTGATACAGTTCTGATGTAATTTATTTACGAGTTGATTTACGCTTCTGATTATAGAGTTAATTTACAGCTTACGGTTCATGAATCGATTGGGTGCTAAAGTAATGTCATTATTTTATCGTGTGCTTGCTGAGTCTTCGGACTCACCATTGCTTTATCGTTGTTTTTTTAGGTATCTGTTGAAGGCGACATGCATGGGCGGGAGTAGCACAATCGTTCACGTGCCACAGTGATTCACAAATCATCTACAGTTGACATATTTAGCCTTGGATAGTCTGAGTACCTTTTTGGTAATTAGCAAATTTATACCTCTGCTGCGCTTAGTGTTAAGCACTTCTACTTTTGTCGTTTGGTTGGTATATAAATAAAAGAATTGCTTCCTAGTACCAACGGCGAAAGTTGAAGTTGGTAACATTATAGAGTAGGTGGTAGCACTTTGGGCTCAGGGAGGGGCCGGGGTGTTACATTAGGCTAAACTAAATTTACTCAGACTATACACTAAATATTTTTTCATATTCTAAACTGTATCTTATCCTGTACAGGTGTGGCTCCGCCCCTGCCGAGGAATACAATCAAACGTCAACCTTTGTACAAGGCTACAAGCTACCGCGCAGTTGGGATCTTAGTTGGCAGGATCCTGCTATACCAGGTGCCATCCGAACTCGAACTTTACAATAGAGGCCAGTTTTTTTTTCGTGAGATCATGTATACAACACAGACGTACCTATACATTGACGCACACGTATAATACTATATACCCATATATCTATATAGGCACGTCTAATGCACACGTCTTAAACTACCTGCCTGTGCATACATGCCATAAATTAAACAATGGTGGCTGGTAATTTGGATCAATTGTTGGGTGGGCCGTCTAGTAATTATTAATCTGCACGCTATCATCAGCATATGAGTACTACATGGTCATCTTTTTTTCAGCTTCTAGCCGTATTTGTACGGTAACTAAATTTTAAACATAATATCTTTTTAAGTTAGGATCTACAAATTAATTATAGTACATATTACAACGATTTTATTTATATCGACCAAAATTATATGCGAGTCTCTATCTCTCTGTACTCTCTCGTGAGTAACCAAAAGTCATATATCGCAGCTTAAAAGAATAGGACCTATAGCTGCCAAAGGAGACAATAGTCCGGTGATTTAGACTCTGTTTTAATAAGATAATGTTACTGATTTGTGTCTTCACGGTGTTTTGTTCATGTAATTATTTGGCCAAAAGCATACTTAATTTATCTGTCGAATGTTATATTTTAAAAAATTAAAGAGAAATTGTATACACGATCAATAAGAGCAAATTAATCAACGTCTCGGCTTGTGTAATAGCTACTCTCTCCGTTCTTTTTTTACGGTCTTTGAGAAACGACTTTGACTATAATTTTTTATAAATTTCCATTAAAATATACTAATAAAAATATAATATTATGAAAATATTTTTAATGATAAATTTCATGATATAAATTTTTATATAGACAATTTAGATAGTTTTAAATCTAGAAAGTTTGACGTCCTAAAGTAAAATAAAGTGGAGGGAGTATTTACTACTAAGTCATGCTTCGAAATAACAGAGCCCTGTATCAACCCGTATTAAAATTGAACTATGTATTACTCTTTGATATCTGATCCACCGTTAAAGAGGAAAACATCACCAAGTTGATTAATTGCAGTGCACACAAAATCAGAAAGGTAAAGTTTAGGTGTAGCTTTCACTTGGATTAATTGGACAGTCGATCAATAACGTCAGAAAACGAATTTTAATCATCATGTCTATCTTCATCGGTAGTTCAATCCAAGATGCAAACTACACACTAATAAAAGCTGAGGACTTACGTTTCAAAAACGACTGGCTAGCAAGCTAGGTTACCTTTTCTGGATTGCTGCATGTAAGGTCTGCAACGACTGTTCAGAAAGTTACTACGTAACTTCAGAAAATTAAAGGATACCAAGTGCAAGACGCATGTCGTTAATTTTCTTTCAACTTTCCAAGTGTGTGTCATGCAAAATTAAAGGACGAGACACACATTTTGAAGGGCTTGCTATATACACAAGTACAACAAACTTCAACACATTAAGAAAGGGAGACGAATCCCCAGCCACTGAAGTTCCGGGAACGCCGCGCTGGCGCGAGGCCACGCCGCCCGCCAGCATGCTTAACCCAGCGCGCGTGGCTGCGAGAAATGAGTACGGCCTGGGGAGGTAATAACCCGAGTTTTTTCGAAATTGCGTACAGGTCCCTAATTCTCGCGAAAAGGTCCTTACAAATTTTTTTTGCCCCCTCCATTTTGCTCGATAGCCCCCCGTGTTTTCGGAAATCACGCTGGTCCCCGGTTTTTACGTCACAGTCCTCGGTTTTCCGAAAACCTCTCGCCTTTTAGAAAATAGATTTTACCCCGGTTTTCTCGAAAAGCCCTTTACCTTCCTCGAAAATACGTTTCGCCCGATTTTTTGAAAACTCTCACGATTATCGCATCTTTTATTCAAATGCGATTCCGCGGCGGCGCGCCGCGCCAACGAGGCTAGTATATATAATGGCATCGTGAGCAGCTGCTAAACCTGATAGACCAAAAGTAGGTCAGAAATTGAGGCCAAGCAATGCCAGACAGCTAGAGACGGGTCAAATTAGAAAGGTGGATTCCATCCCACATAACAAGCGGCAAAGATTCTTTTCCAAAAAGTGTACACTTCGGAAGTATGTGGTCAGCTCCTAGTCTTTTTAGGCCTTGTTTGAGGAGTCAGATTCTCGAGTAGTTAGTGGTCCGAGTAGCTAGTGGAGATTCTGTGAGTAGCAACTGTCCGAGTAACTAGCTCGCTTGGCATCCCGGATTCTAGCTATGCACCGGTATCCCGATAGATGTATTGACCGAAATACCCTTAGGTGAGTTGATGTCCTGATTATGTATTGATAGAAGAGATATCCATGATGTAAATTTATAGTACTTAGTTCAACATTGAAAAACTAATATTAAAATTTCATGACAATAAATTTGACTCCAAATCATAATTTTAGATATTAATATGGATAACTACCATGTCTCCATACAAAAGAAACGTACAAAAGATGTTCATAAGCATATGAGACGCACATATCACCATCAAAAGAGAGAACAACTCGACACAATCTCGACACAACCTCTGTAGCAGTGACACAGAACCAAACCCAACCCAAACTAGCACAAGCACCTCCTCTCAGAAGTACTTATTTCATTCATCGATCGAAACCGCTTTTATTACATTACTGCACGGCGTTACTACATAAGGTTTGCCTCGTAGCACAAGATCGCATTTTGTCACCGCTCTTCCCCAGTTCTTTTGTCACCAGTTCGACAGCCTCGGCACTCTTGTACATATCTTCGGTGCCAATAGCAACCTGCACTTAAAAAGAAAACATCAAGAAATGCCAAAACCTTAGTGCCAAATCCAAAAAGGTGACCTCATGTCGCATCCATAATCTTTACACGCATTTTGCCTTTCCCTTCTCTTTCTTGACCGATGCAGTACGAATTTTGATGATGCTCGGAAAGAGGGAACAAATTGGTCATCTGGTTCATTGAGACGCATTTTTGCGAGCGGGTTGAATTTTCTTCCCGCCTTGTACATTTGGAAGCCATCTAGCTTCCCATCCACAAAGGCTTATAAGCTTCTGTGCCTAGATAAATTAGATGGAAGTGACCTAGATCAAATAAAGCTACAAGTTCTGAGAACTATAATAGCAACAAAAGAAGCATCAAGAAGAGCATAAATGAAAAGAGATATACCGAGAGTAGCTACAGGTCTCATCTTGATGATTGATATCAATTCTGTCGTCTTGTCGGTTTGTAGCCCACTCCCCGTGATAAAATAGTAATTTATTGTATATGTACGTACAAGTAACAAAATGCAAAACCATCACAGTTGCTTTATCAAGATTATTTGAAACATGAATGATGAATTGAATAAATTCAAACTATAGGGTGAGCTTGTTCATAGGAAAAGAAAGCTACCTAGCATATCTAGATGTAATACGGCGATAAACCATAGAAGAACACGAGACACTGTCAAAATATAGTTTTGGTGGTTTATGACCTGCTCATTTGAATATAACTATACCACAACAGTCTTGTTATATACTTATATGATTCAGAAAGCATTGCATCTCATGACAGTATGATATACAATCTAGCAAAAAACATTAGCCAAATCTAACGATCGAACTTTGCTCACCAGAAGATGGGAAGAGTAAAATTATACTTGTCGTTACAGTTTAAGTTGGTTTATGGTTATATCAAAATTAAAACAATATTTGGCTTCAATCTTGGTCCATCGATGGGATATTTATATGTATTAATGATCCTCGGTCATCAAGAGAAAATAGTCATGAATCTTACCAATACAACCATAAGCCATGGAAGCATTTGCCATACCTTGACGATAATTTTGGGGGGCGGGGGGATCCGGGAGGTGGAGCCGGGGGGGCTGGGGTGGGCGGCGGGAGGGAGGAGAGGAGAGGGGCGGTGGCGGAGATCCGGGAGGGGCACCGGGGAGGGGCAGGGGTGGGCGGGGAGGGAGGAGGGCGGCGGGCGACGGGATCCGGGAGGGGCAGGGAGGGGCGCTGGGAGGGGCCGGGCGGGAGGGAGGAGGAGAGGCGGGCGGCGGGGGATCCGGGAGGGGCACCGGGGGGCGCGGGGGTGGGGTGGGCGGGCGAGGAGGAGGGGTGGGGGGCGGCGGGAGGAACGAGGAGGAGGGGCGGGGAGGAACAGGCGGGGAGGCGGCGGGGAGGAGGAGGGGCGGTCAGGGAGCCGATCTGTGGGGGGAAATGCGAGGCGGGAGGCGGGGTGGTGGGCGGGGTTTTTATTCAGTGGCATTTACAGGTAAATAACTTCAAATTTAAGTGGCATTAGTCTGTAGAATCTGTGAGAAGCTCGGCTATTGTAGCTTCTTGATCCCAGTACAATTGTGCCTTCCCAGATTTTCAGATTCTCAGTAGCTAGCCTAAAAGCTGGACTGTTTGGGGGAGCTTTTGGCTACTAGAAGTAGCTAGCTTGCCTAAAATCTAAAACAAACAGGACCTTATACTACAACTTTTAGTTTTCGTTTAGTATTGTAGTGGATTTTAATCTACATTTTTTTTGATTTGTAAGTAATTGATAACCTCTTTTATCACATCCACGACAGACATATTCTACTAGAACCGGTAAACAACTCTCTTAATTAGTAGAACCTAGCACAGAACCACAACACCATTCTCTTAATTAGTTAGCTATTGGAGTATCCATCCAAAGCCACAATCATATAATGGCCTCCAAATATCGACAGGCAGAGCACATGAAAAGAAACAGCGCACTGAATAATAATACTCTAAAGAAGCTTATGTTTGTGTACCGTTCATATATGACAACGTAAAAGGAAGGGGCTTTATCAAAAAGCAGGAACGGAGCTGAATTCTCTGTAATCCTAATCTTTCATGCACACGGAGCCTCCATGATTCCGCTCCGAGTGACGTTACGTACGTACTACTGAGCCTTGTAAGGAAAACATCATGTCCCTCGTGTGTTATTGTTTTTTTGTGTGGTCATCCTCCTCGTGGTGGGCTGCTATCGGTTCCAACAGGTTACATGGAAAATTGTTGTGTTCGAGATGGATTTGCGGTCCTTATGACAGTGATTGTATTAAAGAAGTGCGAAGGGATATAACCAATTCAAGGCCATGTTTAACAGAAGATTAGAAAGAATCTTTCTATTCACGCAGCTGCATTAAAGAAGTGCGAAGGTATCTTTCT